>PDGT01000016.1:2923079-3042806 GCA_003671415.1 Megathymus violae | reverse complement strand
AATATGGCAAAATTTACCACGTTTCTAAAATTACATCAGCCAATTTTCCCAAATCAGATTGGAATGTTGTTTGACAAAAGTTATCAGCATCAGTTGCATCTACTGCATGTATAGTGAGTATCCAGCACAAGCCACCGGCATTCACCATCACGTCATCCATTATTTACATTGTGCGTACTTGCTGGTCTTACCGAGGTACACGGAGGACATCTTCTTGGAGACATTCTCGTCGATGTAGGTGACGCCCAGAGTGAAGAGTGGCGTGGCACCAGCGCCGTGGAGCAGCTGAGCCACCACGAAAATCGCCACCGCCCAAGACCCACCCTCCACAGGCTTCTCGCTGTCGCAAACGTTAGCCTGGCGAGGAAAGAATACATTATAATAAAGCCATTGTCGTGTTGTTAAACCGCTGTGCCGAATCATTTCAACCATTCAAAATAAGTACGAATTTAAGTTTTTATAATCGGAAGTAAAGCGGTAGTGTTATTATGACGTTACGCTTAAGTTGTGTTTAAGCGAATCTCATTGATTTATCTGTTTATTGATCTTCACCATATTATACAATAAAAATAAAAAAAGAGTGACAGCCGTAGCGAATAAGAAAATATTCTATACAAATATATAATAAAATAGAATAGAGAACATAAACTTTATGTGGACAAAATCCATTATTTTACTTTGGGAAACTTGTGAACGGGTCATATAAATTCATCAGTAATTTATTAAACCGGCTTTAAACAACTAATATAACACCTACCATAATTACATATTTATATACATATACTTATATAATAATAATAATGTTAATATTTTTTAACTTATGTGTTTTATGTATATCACCAAGCGTATCATGAATCGCACATAAAATAATTCAATTAATAGTAGGTATAAATTCTTTATAACACTCATAGACACAAATACACATTTATTCTTTGAATTATTTTATACTAGTAAACCGCCCTCGCTTCGGGAAACTTGATTTTTACGTTCACAACAAATAGTAATCGCATCCTAAATAATAGTTACTCATTTTTATCAGGCGTTTTATACTTGTTCCTAATGACCTTCGTAATGTTAACGAATCTATTCATTGGTAAATACGCTTTTGAAAACCCGTACCGTAGTTTTCCAAATTATTATATTAAGAGAGAGAAAGACACAAATTTGTTTTATACTAAGCCTAAGCCTTTGAGCTTGACCTTTGAAATAGAAAAAAAATTATATAAATAAGTACCGTGGATCCGTATATTACCGACCGCATACACACAAACTCACATACTTTGTATTCCCTCTTGTTCATTTTAATATAGACAATATAATTAATATAATTGTTCCTTTATGCCAGATTGTTATCGATGTCAAATAATGTCATTATTCTGCAATCAATGGTCAAGATTCGGAATGTTCGTGTCCGATGTAGCCCAATGGCACTGCCGTTATGCACACAATATCATTTCATTTCACTGATCGTGCGTGCTACTGGTGCCATAAAATGCCCTATCGAAGATCAAACCGCCCGAACGCTGATTACTTCGATTATTACCTCATCCGATGTTCATTATACAGATACCTATAGTTCAATACAGTCAGACAGGATTGGATATCTATGCAGCCCGAATTGGAATCTGCGTCGCTAATGCAGCGAACTTTAAGTTATTGATACTGAATTTTTAACATTAGTCGCTTGGTATGTTGAGATTCAAGTTAGATGAAACAATATTTAGATGAATTCTTGGGAATGCAGATTTCGTCATGACGTACTTTTTATGGTTTCGTATATTGTACGTAAGATATATCCTATTTGAACCATTACGATAAGTCGTAGTCTATCAATACGATTCTTACGTGACTGGTGCTTTTATATCAATACATCTGACTGGCCACCTGATGATAAGTGGCAATCACTGGATATCCGTAACACCAAAGGCATCTTTGACCTGAACCCTGCTTATTTCTGGCCAACTAACACTGCAATACAGACATGTCAAAACATTTCCCAGTTGAATCCGAGTATAATGAGAGTTGTAGCGAGCCAGCGAGGTAAAGTACCCTTGCACGAGTGCCGTCTAGATTAAACTTAGTTATACAGAAACAGGTGACCTTCAAGGGAACGGATCTAACTCAACATCAGCTCTACGAGCAGGGAACTTGTCTTGGACTGAAAGGTTAATAAAGCTTCTCATACACCAAAATTATAACGATGTTTTGATGTCAGTTTCAAGAATTTTAAAAGTCGGAATATTTCGTCTACTGCAACAGTGTCTTAGAAGACAATAGTACCTATTAAGGCAAACACCTTTTTAATTACTCTTACGTAATTACGTAATTAAAAAGACACGGTCGCAGGTAACGATCATTTCACTTTTCATATTCAGTTGCATCTAATGGCACATACAAGCTGTGGTTTGCGTCTTTTGTGCGTGGACTAATTTAGTTCTTAGTTACTTGTGAATGGTTCTAGGATATGGATATAAAATGAAGAACCGAAGAGCCCGGACTTGTCATAACCGTATAATGTTAGTTTGTACTTGTCAGTTACAGACAAAATCAAAATAGTTTTAAATCGAAGGGGCTTAAATTTATATTCTTTGACAAAATTTTGATGTTGATAAGACAGTAAACTTTTTACATTTATACGATTATAATAACAATATATATCTTACCACAGTTCGATTCGCAGCGCAAAGGTCGTCAGGTTCATCGCCGGCTACCTTGTAGGGGGGCACGAGGAAGTGTGGCAGCGCGAACAGAAGCGAGCCAGTTCCCATGAGCAGCACGCCCCAGCCCAGCCAGCGCGGCTTGGAGGAGCCGATGCGCCCGCCCAGGTAAGTTACGGGTGCCAGGCAGATGAACGACGCCATGTCATAGCTGAGGAAATGAGGGATTTAATTTGAGCTGCATACCACAATACTGATTGTAAACAAGTGAATCTACGTATGTTTTATTTATTTACACATTACTCTTTCGATTTTCGCCAATTTGACATTATCTTTTTATGGCCTGCATCATTAGTGAGCCACTGCAAAGAAATTTGTCCAGAAAGAGAAATACTTTTAAAGTTGTAATGTATTTTGTTTCTATCCTTATTTTCTGTATTACAGCGCGAGCCGTTATAAAAACAATCATGTTCGCAGTATTAATACCATTTTCGAATATTTTAGGTATTATTAAAATAGATACGTATAAACTTCCGTATGGTGCACGGTATGATCATAAATGAGATACCGATAAGATCTTCACGACCTTGGAAACCTTCATATAAAATCACTAAGCGTAAAATTACCTGATATTTAATGTTATGCTAAAGGCCAATCAAGCAGCTCTCTTCCGCACCGTGATGCGAGGTATACCTAGTCAAATTTTTATAACATGTAATAAATTGTAGATTAATCACATAAGTAGAACACGTTATACTGTACTGTTGTTCTCTACACTTCTGTCTTGTTGATCTCTACACTACGATAGATAACTGACGATTTCTATATAAGGAATAACCATCTATATTAAACCCAGGGTTCAGATTGCGGATTTTTGATACGGAGAGTGACCTCACGTATTCTTTAAGTATGTGTATATTTATTTTTACTAAACCAGTTTTAAGGGACTCACCCTCCAGCGATAACTCCCGTCTGCATCGAACGCAAGCCGAACCTCTTCTCTATTGTGGTGATCACCACGTTCACAAACCCGTTCACCACCATACCTGGGGAAGAAAATAAATTTCAAGTTCACGTTAATATATAATTGCTTGACAGTCTACGTGATATGACATTTCTCCAAGATGTTTTTCTTCACCGGAAACGTTCAATAATTTATTGCTAATTCTTAAAATCGCGCTTACAAGTCATTGTTAAGCGTGTATTATTAAAATTTTTGATGCCCCTTACAAAACCACTCGGCCACAATGATAATAAACAATAGCATGAAAGTATTCGTCAACGGCATTATTTCATATTCTCTGGGGAATGATCCGTAATTGGGTTCTAATGAAACTATTTCAGGCAATACGTTATTACACACAACTATACATATTCATATGCAGTCTGTACCAAATGGAGCAGTGAAACAGTAATCCCCGGACGGCGGCCGAGCGGTCAGTGCGCTAAGCCCCCAGGGGGCTAAGTGTTGATAATGAAAGCCTTATTGTCAACCATCCAATTATCTACGTAATTATATTAAGAGCAGGAAGATAATAAACAAGATCGAATTCGAAAATATGGAAGATTAAGTTCAAACCACAGATTAAGGAACAATTTAAAAGTATTTATAAGGAAGTGAAGTACTATGTAAAAAAAGGAATGTCTATAATTTTGCACGTGGCTGTTGTAACGTCAATTAATATAAACGGTTAAAATTAATAAATGTGTTGGAGAACTTCGAATCTTTCAGATCAAAACTACATTTAAGTTGATTTGGTGTACGTTGACCCTCAATCCAACACATTACCGTACACATTAACGACCTAATGCGTCCACTATAACAAAGAATTACGAATACATTAGACAAAGATTGCACGTTACATGGGGTAGGACGAGTATTAGAAGTAATAATCAAAATGATATGCGCTAATAACAAGATGGCATAACAATGACAATATTTCTACTAAACGAATCACTAAAACTCGGTTGTTTCAACCTCATTCGTTAGTACGCCACCAAGGCACACGCTAGTCTCCCTCCTAACATGTAAATAATGAAGCCCTTATTATGTTTTCGGGTAGTTTTAACGACACTTTCGTAATACCGTCAAGAAGGCTAGTTTTTCTTTTAAAATGTATCACACTTAAGAAAGGAGTCAACAGAGAGTGTTATCGTATGATGGAAGGGTAAGAGTTATAACTTCGTGACAACACATGTATAAATCAAGAGGCTTAAAACTCTAAGACTTCTTTTCTAACAAAAATCAAAAATTAAAAAAAAAACACAACATTTTGTACCATGCATGTAATTTGATGTTTTATATTAGGTATGTTATAATCTCTAAGCCGTTTGATTAATTGTTCATTAAAAAAATGTATAAATATATTTGAAAGAGTTGTCTAAATTGAATAATAGATAAATTTAAAATTTCAAAATATTAAATAGAATGTGACCACTTGTGACATGGACTCATCATAATCTCATGTCACATAATTGACGACACCCTATAACAAGTGACAATGAAATTCTGGGCAGTGGAGCGCATTAAGTTAAAAGTATTTTGTGTATGAATTTACTCGTAATAAAACATGAAAAACGATTTAGAATGACTAACATGTTAACAAGCCGACGTAGGCTTCAGGATACGGGTAAAATGATAAAAAAAACCTTCTTGAAATTGAATGAGTGTCGCAAAAGTTGCCCCTTGAACTGTCGTAGTTATTGTGTTTGTCCATTTAGCTTTGTCGCGTTCTCATCAAAAGTCCGACACGACATGCCGCTGGTGCGGAAGGCGATTGTTGGCCATAGCGTGAGTTTCCTCATGGTGTTTATCATTGAAGTTTTAACGATGAAACTTTTTGAATAATTGTGCTGTTGAATTCCAACTTTCCTCTTTCCACTGATGATGCGATTGATGATGTGCAGTCACGCGTGCCAATAAAAAGAATAAACAAACCACTTAGGCCCGGAACAGGCGCGTGTTACGTGGTTCTGGACTACAAATGTATTAAGGAGTACTTTCTGTTTCCTGTGGATATTTAAAGACGGGATCTTCATATAGGATTTGTAATTATATTATATATTTTTGGTTGAATTGGTTTCGGAGATACCGGTATTAAAGTTCAATAAGTTTTTACAATAAGGTTCCAAAGTTAATACGTGAGTTGCCTATGGGAAGTTTTTAACTGACGCGTTAAAGCTAAAGACTTATAGGTAAAGGATATTATAGTATAGATGAATATGGTAATGACAAGGACGCTCGGAAATAACTCCGCCGAAACCAATTCCGCGCAGGTTAAAACTAACTTTGCAATCGCCGTGTGTTGTTTTAAAAGATGCGCTGAGGAGTTTCTTTCGCCGTTTCTAATCCTTTAAAGTTCCTTTTCGAAACGGTAGTAGAAGCAACAAATGACGTGCACAAATGTATTTACAAAATAACTAAATTATTTTGATTAAGAGAAATGACCAATTTATATAATTAACGCTCCTCATTACCGTATGTTATGTTCGTCATTGATATAGCTGCCTAACTCTACATGGGTACGACACTGAACCTTTGTCCCAACAATAAAAAAGAGAAAGTCGGATGCGACTGCCGGACAAACAGGGAGACAATCACGCGGTTCTATAAAGGTTCCGTTTTTACAACAGATATACCTACATTTGTCTAAAAGTAATAATAAACTACTGTAAAGCGCATGAACAATCTTGTAGACACAAATTGAAACAAATAAAGTATCAGAAATGGGAACAAAATGGTTGCCCGAAAATTTCTAGTTAGGCCACAAGGATTCCCCGGCTATTTCCCCAGGAAGTGTTTGTAATGAGCAACAGCTAATTCGATAACTAATCCATTGAGCTAAACTAACAAATCGTTACAACGTACGAATACTTAATTCTGTTTTCCATACATATTCAGTTGTGCAATGCTACTCGTAAGTGTAAAAATATTTGCCACGACGTTAATAATTCACTCCAGTGCGGATCGACCGGCGGCCGATCTGTCAACTCAAATAGACGAACACTCGCCGTATTCATGAAACCTGTCCGATGTTCTCGCCGCGACTTACTCGTGGGTCATTACGATTGCACTATCTGGACGGCGAGCGGATCGTACAATTATCCGATTCGGTGCGAACTACGTAAAATAAATCTCAATTCTAAAACACTATATTTGTAAGTCTATATTACTCTATAATCGAGTGATATGAAAGTCGATCTCTCGAACCAAAGATTCGGGTTTATATCATGCATGTCATCATCATGATTACCGTACATAAATTTCCCATTACTGGGACATAAGGTAAAAGATTCCGGCTTTGTAGGTTTCCTAGCGATGTTTCGTTTGCCACATCAAATTATATATAACTTTTAATACGAATATTTTGATAAATTATCAGTGCGTACAAGTTAACGTTCAAACGTTACTAGATCTATTTATACATATAACGAAATTCTAACGGATCGCTTTTTGTATATGAACGATATATGAGAAAAAACGTTAAGGGCCTTTATTAACGATCACCAAACAATAGTTGTTAGAATTTTTGTCTTTTTCTCTGTGTGTTTGTTCCCGTTAACTTCAGAAACGTCCTTACCGATTTCATTCTGGTTTTTACTAATGTATTGCAGTAAGCATCACTTAATACTTAAAGTTTGTTTCACTTCAATCCGTACATAAAAAAAAATATTAATTAATTTAAAATAATGTACACATAACATAACACCAACATTTAGGTATGTTTCTTCCGTTAAAATGCAAAATCTGTAGTTTGTCTACATTGTCCTTGTCATTGACCTTGTCACTCATGTCTCCATATGACCGATTGGGGTCGCTCGTTCACCTTTGTTATTTGATTACTTATACAAACAAGTCGTAAATGCCACGGTAGGTATAATTAAGGGTTCATAATTACAACTACACGAAACTGATTCAGATCAACGATACGGAACACCGGTCAACGTGCTGTGGCGGTGTGGTCGTGTCCCAACGTTCAAGGATAAAATTATTATAATAATACGTTGACAAATCGAATTTTCCGTAATATATTTTTAAATATTGTAGTATTTAACTATAATGAAAAGAAAATTACCAACCTAATAATTACAGCTGTACCTATATAGGAACATTAAACTTTTTTGCTACGAAAACAGCAATGAAAATGCAATCCTCATTGGGATGATTTTGTGTTTCTCTCGAGGCAATCACATTCACGCTAATGCTATGGTAACTAATATGTTTTTAGTGAACTAATACGTCAAGTACAAAATCGTTGGCCCTAAGCGTATAAAAGCTCTCACTCGAATTATTTAATACGTAAAACTCAAGGAATACGAACATTATATTACTTATCGAACCAAAGTTACAGTCAAGTGTATTCGACAATAGAAGATACTTGGTCAAAGTGGCCGTTGACAACTTTACGATCCCCCATAATACAGAATTATACATGTCAGCTACGAATCCGTTGATTTATAAAACATAAACATCCAAATAAATGTAAGGGAAATTGCGCTAAAGTCTAGTTCAATATTAAACTGTTGTTTCATGAAATGCAATCGGAATCCGACTAGCTATTGACATGTTGCAAGAAACGACACACTAGCGAGGATTAATTCATTTGATACAATACAATAACCAATCTGAAACAAAACCACATCGTAAGAGGATTAATGAAAACCATGTATCAAATTACGTGATTGGATCAATTACTTAAATTTAATTTAACTTCTACAAATACTATATGTAAATGCAAATACTGTACGTATTATTGTTACCGTATGTTTCAACTCTTATTGATTAAAGCCTATCATACATACTAGTACTACAATAGTCGCGTCAAGTTCTTATCTACAACTGAAAAATAAAGTGATGAAAATGTTCAGAGTAAATCAGACACGAAATTAAAAAATAAGTATTTAGTTTTTCCTGTGGTTACTCATTCAAAGTCCAAAGTTTTTTTCATTTATCAGCTTGCATTAGACCAGGCGGTGAAGAATTACCTTGACCGTGAGCGTTTTAAATTTTGTTTATGCCGGTCTAATTACACCTGTGAAAGATTTCAGATCTGTGTCACCATCACTTTATAATCTTAATTTTAACATAATTGTGAAAGGTTTCAACATAACGCTAACATTAGAAAACTATTCATCAATTGGATTCACTAGGTGGTTTGTTGGCTGGCAACGCATCGATTACGCCCCAAGTGTTAATGAAGTGTATGAATGATAGAGACCATAAGGTATGCTGTCTGTTTGTTTGCCGGCTTTCATCATACAAACAGCCATAAACACAAAAATGTCGTTAGACTGCAATATGACAATTTTCAATTATATAACAAGGACTAATAAAACATTGCGTATTAGTGTTTTTTTAGTAGAAATGCACAAATGGATAACACTTCAAATTTTGTTCATGACAATTTTTTTTGTCCAATTTCAATTTGCGATGCATGAGTATACTTACTTCGAAGTATTCGCAAACAGTGATTTTGAGCAAGAATGTGTTATTATACGAGATTGCATCAGATCTGAAATTCATACCGATCTCTATGGTCATCTTTTTGTCGAACGTGACCCTATCAACTGCCGTCGGTGCTGACGCCAGCTGGAAGCATGTTTAAATAATATTTCCATTTTACGACTCCTCATACATACACAGATATCCATTCAGAGTAACATACATACACAAACACAGAGAGATAAATACACAGTTATCCAGAGGGCTAATTTAACGAAACAGGACCAGCTAATATGCCTGAGCATTGCAACTAAACACAGTAGGTATATGCAGTCACCGCAGGAGTCTATTTTGAAGGAGATAGTATTGTATGTTCAAAACAAAACTAGCCTTCGATGTTTAGTTCAAACATTTGATGTAAATTTGTACCACATTGAAGTTATGTGACAACTACTAGCGATACATGATTGTTCCTGTTCGTCGATGCTGTCCCGATGTTCTTCTTCTTTCATTTTAAATTATTATTGTACTATAAATAATAATAGAAGAGCAATAAAAAGTCCGTATCACACCCATACATCACGGCGGAATGGGCTAAACAAATGCCCCTTCCGCGGGTGGAAATGTGAAAATACCTCAATATGATGCCCGGTCACGTCTCCACGCCGAAATATTGCCCCGCACGGAGACATCTCACACATTTATTCAATTTTATTAGTAGCGTGATAAATTAACAAATAACTTTCGCATTCAATTTGTTGTTTGATAACGTCTTGTCTTTTATTCCGTTGAATAAGTCCATCTGGCTTTATCATTAAAACCCTGGATTTTATTAGTGGCTAGATTGCGTCTAAACAGGTAATCCAAACAGGCTCATTAACCATTAACATATCTATGAAGTTCAAATAATGTATCAGTTATCTGTCCAACTTTTCAGTAGAGATATTATGAAGCTCCGTAACCGTATCCGACACTATCGGATATCCGAAATAAAAATATATTCGACACCGTAAACGCATCGGATAAAAAAGCTTCGAATAATTTGATGATTTATGAAAATCATTATTAAAATCCTACACTATATATTTTTCTCCGATTCCTGAATCGTCTAATTACCCGTACCCGTAACCGAAATTATCCGAAACAATCGGATAATCCAAAATATATCATATCCGTAACCGAAACCGGTAAAATATTATTCATATTCAGATTCAGATCCGAAATTTCATATCCATACCATCCCTACCTTCCATCACTCACATATTTAGAAGGTATAAACGCTAAAAACAAATTGTAAACTAAATACTGAGCCAAAGTTCACCCGGATATGTCAGTATACGTCTTAATTTAGAAATATCTTCTAATGACAAATAATTTTATTATGCCTTTTTTTAAATTTCGTAAATAGAATGATGAATTGATGGGACTGTCATAAAATAATGGATGTTACTTGATTAAACGTAACAAAAGTTACGAATTAATATCTTTGATCACTATAAAGGGTCAACGTTTTAGCGAGTACGAGTAGATATGAACGATGAAGCCAATCATAATTCTCAGGTATCAAACTTTTGTTACGTTATTTTTGATAATAAATAAGTTAAGTTAAATTAAGGCTGCTAATAAATTTCGAATACATGCAATAATCTGAAAAATTGGAAGCGCATACATTATTCGAACTCAATAAATTATGAGGCTAAGCAATACGTTCAGAAAACTACGTTGCTATAACCGATTATAACTGTTTTGTTATGTAAAAGACAACAGACTAAACACCAAAAGACATATCATCGCATTGCCGGCCAAGAAGGAAGCGGAAAACTCTCTGCTACTAACTCTCCGGTACTTATTTAATAGTACCATTAATTCAAACTGTTATCAATATATTTTTTCATGGGTACTGCAGTTTATAAAACTGTTTAACACGAATCACATTTTTCATTAACACGGCTATATGTTCCAGCGACACACAGTCGCAAATGAATCAGTTATGGCGTTCACAATAGACGGAAGTTATAACTGACATGTACGTTTAATCTTGTCAATTCGCTAGTAAAATTTTATGCTTTTATATCGTCTAAGAATTATGATATCCCCTGACAGCAAATATGTAAGTTCTGGCTATTTACAAGTGTAATTAAATACCGCATCAAGATCGGGGTATATAAACATTTGCGAGAAGCTGAATGACCACCTACCTAATCCCAACTAATTTTACAATGTATTAGCAGTATGTTACTTGAAGCAGCTTTATGTTGTGGCTTGTAAAAACAAGGTTGTCGTCAATACTCTGAAATGAAGACTCCTGTTACAAGTAAAGATACTGTAATAATCTAACAGACGTAATAAGAAAACAAAATCATCTCAAATTAGAAAAAATAACGTCCATAAATAATATGTAATTATTGTCTTCTGCAACTCAACAATAGAGGATAATATTTAAATCTCTGTCTTTAAAACGGAATACATAAAACCGACCATTTAACAAAATATATCTCGCTAAAAATATCCTTAGAATTAACTGGCCTTAATTAATCTCAAAATATGTTACAAAACATTTTCCTGGCCGTTTTAATATCGTGAAATTTGCTAAAGCACGCAAATATTAATATAAATACTGCCATTAGGGACAAAGGTTTGATAAATTAGCTATCTCGAATAGCGGAACCGGCGTATCACGGTGATAAACAAATCTGTGGGACCGTTCCCGTGAAACTCTTCCTTTGTCCGGGTAGCAAGTTATTATGAAAGAACTACAAGGCGTTGTGTGTCGTGATAAATTGTATTTGCAAGCTCGAGACAACACTAAGATGTGGTAGGTAATCATTTGTATGTAATGTAAGCGTATTGATAAAATACATATGTACATATATGAACGAATGATCCGAAATTTGATTTCATTACGTAACTAGCAGGCCGGTGGACGTTACCTGACATATGCAGTTTTGGGTTGATAAATAAGTTGTTAGAAGCTAACTGCAAAGCTCTCTGCTGGGTTCGAGACAAAACAAACATGGGAGTACGACTGTCAACAAATAATTCGTCCTGAATTTCCACATCACGATTTTGAGATACTTAACTGGAATTCCAAATATCACATTTTTTTGAAGGAAATTTTTTTTAGGGACCTTATGTACACGATCTCCTGATCATTGATTAAACTGGACAGTCACGGTCGGATCGGTGATGGTGTCGACGACGAAGAACAAAGTCAGTCTAGATGGCCTTTTCTGTCTGTTACATATGTATGTATAATGACATGCAAAATTTTAATACTTGATACATCATTTGTGTTGCAGGAGAGAACAGACAGAGCTTTATAACAGATTAATGTAACGTTCGTCTTTACAAGAAAAATTTATTTAAATAGGAGTATTCACCGTAGCCAGTCAATACATTTATAATAATTTAGTATTTTTTCTTATGTTAATAGCCGACAAACGAGTAGACGAGCCCCACCTAATGGTAAGTGGTTACCGTCGCCCATGGACATCAGCAAGACCAAAGGTATCAGTAATTCGTTATCGACCAGGAAATGAGAAGGTAGTAAGAAAGAAAATTTATGCGAAACAAATTAAATATGTACAATTAGAAAATTGATACACGCAATCGTGAAACAAGAAATTGTCATAATTTGGTTACGTCTTCATATCGTCTTCAAAAGGTTCAGCGTTCTTTTACGGGTCTTGGAGTTCGTTTTTACAGGACTTGGAGGTTCCAAAATTGATATGTGTTAAAGTTACACAGTTTGTAGCTAAATGACATTATGGTAGAGATGAATATATGAATAACAAGGACGCCTGGAAATGACAGGGCCGCAACCGATTTCGCGCCAATTAAAACTCACTTTTCAATTGCCATATGTTTCTATTACAAGTGTATTTACAAAATACCTGATTGATAAATTGATTTTGTATTTGAATCGAGGTTCAATTAAAATTAAGTGGGTTAAAATATTTAATAAAAAAAAATATCATACGTCTGTCGATCGTGTCAGAATGCAACTTTCCCTTGTTTTACAACGTTGGCACGTATTCACGATAATTATGCAACAACATGACCGCGCTACGTGTCCAACAAGAAAATGTGTAGGGTCATTTCATAATATTATATTATAGTGAAAAAAAACCTTGGCAGGTCAATAATCCAGAGAAATTCAAATTACTAATAGCTTATAGAGCAGTGGTAGCCTAATGGTTTGAACTTCGGTCTCACAGATGGGAGACTTGAGTTCGAATCCTGCGCGCATCTATGTTTTTCAAATTATGCGTGTATTACAAATTAATTATCACTTGCAATTATGAAGGAAATCATCGTGAGGAAAGCTATATACCTGAGAGTTCTCGAAGGTATGTGAAGACTGCCAACACGCACTTAGTCAGCGTGGCGTACAATGGCCTTAACCCATCTTATCGTAAGAGGAGATTCGACCACAGCAGTGGGATAATATGGGTCGTGAAGAAGAAATTGCCTTTGATGAAAAGTTGTATATATTTTTACTTACTTGTTTGACTGCCAATAGAAAGTACACAACACAAACAATTCAATTTGTATCTTTGTAAACATCGCTCGTGTATAATCATTATATTTATATCTTACGCCTTCCGTTTACACATAATCCTCGCATCCGAAACAATTTTTATTCATTTTATCAGGCATTTATACATTTTTATATCAATATATATATAACTTTGAGTAATAAGTATTGTAATATTATAAAGCATTTTTGTACGCACTGTTTCGATTGCATAGGATTCGATTTTGCTTGTTTTTTAATTAGATGCACATTCATTATAGCATAAGTGATAAATATAAACACCTCTTTCTGTATATAAAAAATAATAATTTACTAATGCGGCCTAAAATTTATTATCCCGGGATTACAAGCATCACTCAGCGACGTGTGACGTACTAAGGTGATCGACGAGGCTACAACGTCGGGTGAATTCGGAAACTAAAATAGTCACGATTAACTGTAAAAATCACAATTTATGTTTCGGTCAAGTGTGTGTCACATATCTGGAACAAAATAGTTGGACCAAATAATTGGATTTTAGTCGTTGGATAAGAATTGTTAACTCTTGTCAAAAAAAAATATTTTATCGAAATTTTTAAATTTTTGTTACAGAAATGAACAGCGCGCACCATTTATAACCGCAGAAGTAGGGACTCGCTAAGAGATTTCTTTAAAGAAATCAATATTTTAACTGTCGTATCACAATACATTTTAGTTAATTAAATGACCGTTAAAAATACCTTGAAAATGTTCTTAAGAATAATGATGTTAATAGCATTAATTCTAGGACTAAGGCTAACCTGGTAGTACCAAATTTCACACTTAGTAAAACAAGTAGCTCGTTCAGGAGTAGATGTGTAAAAATCTATCTATACATATAACAAAAAACTACCTGATCACTTTCTGTACATTAAGGATATATGACAAAAACTACTATTAGGGGTCTGTGTTAATGCAATAGAACCGAAAACAATAGTCGTTAGAATTTTTGTCTATTTGCCTGTTTGTCTGTGCGTTTGTTCGCGCTAATATTAGAAACGGCTTATCCGATTTCGTTATGGTTTCACTAATGTATTGTATAAGCATCACTTAATATTTACAGTTCATTTCATTTCAATCTGTCCATAAATAAAAAAGTTATGAATTAATATATGTATATCTAATTCACGGAACGTAAAAAACTCAGTTCTAAAACAATGCAGATGCTATTTCTAAGCGTAAGGTAGTTTTTTCTGAAGCGGAGCGAGGGCAGTATGCTAATTTATACTAAAATTGCGATAGAATTGACGGAAATGTCATACTTTAAATTAAAAAACTCATGGCATAGGCATTCTTACACAGAAAATTGATTACAATTTAGTCGACTATTTTAACGGTAATACTGAATGCAAATGATTCTTATATAAAACCCTAAAGTACAGTATTAAGTGCTGTTTGTAACTGGGACTAGGAAAAAATCCTCTGCAAGCTCTTGCCGCTTCTTCTTCTGGGGCCGCTCAGGGTGAGAAGGGTTTATTGGAACGATGGTGTGTTTAAAGTTAGGGAAGTGTTTGTAAAAACCAACTTTGAATAAATTTAACTTCGCTTCACTTCCTTTCATTTCACTTCGACGTGGTTTGCTATCGTTGCAGTATAGAACGTAAATATAATTTTATTGTATTTTAACTTATAGTCAACTATATTTGTGCCTTACGTATGCATAAGCGTATGCTACTTACTTTTTTCAATTTCCACTTCATAGCTCACATATCCGTTATAAGTCTCCCGCGCTCCATCACATATTAAGTACTCAGATAAAGGTTTTTACATAAAATAATATTTTTATATAGGAGACTCGTAGAGTCCACTACCCTGATGATGCTCTGTTTCGGAGCGAAACACGTGTTGGTATAGAAATATATACCATCATACATTGTGTTTGCGGATTGTTGCAAAGTAAATTAATAGTAATTTTGACTCAACTGTGTATAGAGGACTACAAACTATCGCTCATGTAATAAATAAACAATATAATTGTACATATTAAATTTATAAACTTTATTCTTGTTACATTACCAGATCGTTATTTTAAATTTTGTTGAACCAAAGTGAAGTACAGCTACAAAACAGTTCCAATAATGCTAGAGATAGAATTTTACGCGCAAGCGTAAATACAGATAATTCTTAACAATAATAGCGCCATTAATAAAAGTTCGGAAGAGATCACAGCTTCCGAGAACTGGGTAGCCGTGCCTATCGGAATCAAAACGAATGCTCAGGATGGCTCCTGTCCGACTGGTAACAAGTAGCTGGTATATGCAGTCGACCATCAGACAGATAAGGAATGCTTCACGACGACACCCATTTTATCGATGCAATTTTTCATGTTATGAAACTGTATATTTCAGTTATCTATTGTTCTGCACTCAATCTTCTTCAATCAATTATCTGTCCGATGGAGTTTCAAGGTTCATTGTTTTATACTTTTTAGTTAATTTCAAAAACGTGATACATTAAAAAATATTTACTTTTTAGTTACTTAATTACATTAAAATTATTTTCTTGATACATTACTAGTGATATAAAAGTTGCAAGAAATAAAAATTATCATCATTGCATGTTTCAGATCCGACCTCGCTTCACTAGTAACAGCAGATATTGGCGCATAAAGTCTACTCGGGATGTCGTGTTCAATATTTCCTGGCCAAGGTTTGTTCGCTCAACATGCCACGTACGGCGAGACCCTCGGTCCGCGCCGACGGGGACCGACGCGAGTCTGGACACGGACAGACGGCAGTATCAACGTTGCTAATGTCTCGCATGTATCTCCCGGTTCAGCTCATTTGTTTTCATTGAACTAAATGCACTTTTTCAATAAATTGCCTCGGTACGACTTCGGGATACGGCCGTGGAAATTTATCGAGCACTTAATTTTGTTCGGCGATTAATATTACGTTGATAATTTATCACAAGGCAAGGCTTTGGAAGCTTTTTAAGCTTTGTTAGGTAACATTTTTATATACTGGTAAAGTTTTGTAGCTTATCAACTGAGTACATTATGGGGTGTTTTGACATTTATTGTCTCATATGAAAATGTTATTAATGTAGGGAAAATACTCGTGGGTGGGCCATCACCAACGAGCGCAATCTGTCGGAGTGGTCAATAAGGTAGGTACGCTTAACTACAAACAATACGCCTAAACCACAACGGCACAATATCGACAAAAAAAAAAGCCAATTCGCTCATTACTTACATGTATGAAGTGTTACGAATTGTTGTTCTTGTAGACTAAAGGGTAAACAAAAAGGCAGACTGGCAAGATGTTGGCAAGTGGTCGCCGTTGTCTATGGACATAGGAAACACCTGAGAAGTCACCATTGCAACGCCTGCTCTGAAAGAGAGTTCCTTTCACAATTTTTATGAACAACTTCATATCATAACACTCCGGAAATACCTCACCAAGAATCTCAATCCACAATTTGCGTGTACGCGGCCATAAAGATCTTTAAAAAATATATATACCAAATTCAAAATATGTGTATGCACATAATTTTTACTTTTACTACCTTTTAGAAAATCATTTTATACTTCAATTATTTGTAAAATATACTTTGTTTTAAATTTTACTGCTTCGTCGTTTAGCAGCTGATAGAATTACACCTGCCTATCTAATTTCAATTACCTATAAGTGCCGATAGTCTCCGAGTAAAACGACTACAACATAGTACAGAGGAGACTACGAAAATATAAGGCTTCCGTGTCTGCCGTCCGGGTAGGAAACTCTGATACGGTGTAACTGATCAAACGTAACGAGCACGGTCAATGTATTCACACGAAATTAATATTTTCATGAACTAATAATACAACAACAACAAGACGACCCCGTAGCCCAGTTGGTAGTGACCCTGCCTGCCGAGCGTGGGGTCCCGGGTTCGATTCCCGGCCGGGGCAGACATTGTTATGTGACAGATAAATGTTTGTTTTCGGGTCATGGGGGTTTGTAATGTGATAATTGTGTATGTCCATGCCACCCGCAACACAGGGAATCCTAGTGCGGGGGTGTGAGTGTGTAAACGTTTATTTATTTTATTTTTAATTGAAATTAAATTGAAAATAGTTTTTATTTCCCAAATAAATATTTACAATATAGTTTCTACTGTGGGGGAATCCTTTTAAGTAAATATTTACCTGTGCCAAGATGCCCAGCTCCTTGTCAGTAAAGTTTTACAAAAATAAAAATAAAATAAACGATACTATTTTCTTAAAATAATAGAAAATAAGAACAAGTTATAGTGTGTGTGGGTCTGTGTGTATGCATGCAAGTTAGGTATTATCCACATAATTAATCACCTCACTATAAGCAGCAATTAGGGAAAATCTGTGGATAATCTGTGCCTGAATCTGTTAATAGAGAAACACTTTCAACTTAATGCACGTTTAAACTTCTAACGGAAACTAATAACTAACATAGTCATTGACAAATTGTACTTTAGTATCTGTGGATGTGATCTAACAACACAGGAGGAGGCCGTTCAATCGAGCTTTAAGCACGATACGTGTACTAGACATTTGTAACTCTCACAACTGATAGGTGGAGCCTACTACGATGGGTTAATTAAGTTTGAAACTCGGTCACATTGTATGTAATAAATGTATGTTTCCTTATATAATAAAATAGATGACGAAAAATAATAAAAGTCGTATTAATCAGTGCTTTCCGCGAGATATGATAAGACACGAAGATTCCAAAAATAGCTGTTTTGGCCTCACAAATAACGTTTACCCATTATATCGCAAACCGAATGCAAATTCTTATCACTTTTGAATAATATAAGTATAGATTACAACTGTGTTCTGTTCAATGATTACAGTGCTCGACTTCTTCAAGTCAATGTCCACCTGGAGCTTTGGGGTAAGTCGTTTGTGTAACGGTCTCTCATCGGTTACATCTTAAATATGGAAAATTCCAAGAGGTTGTATCCAGTCTCGAGTTCAATCAGAGCGTACTCATTAGACGCGCGCCGCAGCCGCCGTTCCCGCGCCCTAAATCGATCCACGTCGCCAGCTAATTTACTGGCTATATTACATATCGGATCAAATAACATTCGTTAATTTAAGTGCCGAGGTGAGCTTCACGTCATTACCTTATGTAATAATACTAATAATGTTTAATTACGCTTCAAATAAATACTTGCTGTTATTGTGTTATACGCTCCTCACCTCTACCTACAATTACAATGCACGTAATATTGTGAGTAATTTAAAAATCAACGTAAACCTAATTAAATGATTATGTGGTACTTATTATTGTTTTAAATCTATTTCTATATATACTAGCGGCCCGCAACGACGTCGTAAGGGTTAGACAGTTATATTATATACTCGTAGGTACAAGGTATATCGTCTATGTCCATCCGGAAGAATGTACCTTCCAAACGGTAAAAGAGCTTTTCAAATACCAGGTGCCGTGGTTCCGGAGATAACACAAATCGCAAAATTCGCACTCTTTCATAAAAATTCCCTATGTCGGATTTATGGAACCGTAAATGTAATTGAAATCATGAAACACGAGGCTTCGCCCGGAGGAAAGCTTATACATATACTCATACACATGCTTACAAATATACCACCTGTAGAATATATTTAATAATGTCCTAAAAGACATCGTATAATTTTATATACATTCTGAAGTATCTGAAAACGAATTTCAATAAGATCTGTCGGCGTCGCGCGACAGGTTGTATCGACAGGAACCGATAAACAGTCGGAGTCAGTGGTCGCCTGTCTCGCGCATTTCAAACAGTTCTCAATTATAATTTATATGAAACTTTTGTATCGCCTAGCTTGTTTGTTTGTTTACTAATAATTTAGTAGGTGTAATATTAGTACTAAATATGTACGAGTCGTAATATAATGTTTTTGTTCGTAATAAATTTATAACGTGATAATTTGTAATCTTAGTAACAACCCTAGAGGCCAGTTTACAGGAGACCCTACCAGCCGGGCGTCGTGGGACTACTTCTCGAGCGGGACAGATATATATGTACAAATATGTATAAAAAATTTGGTCTTGATAATATCATATATATTAACAATTTTAAATGCAATAAATGCGCGCTACAAAATCCTAATTCATCATATAAGATATAACATAAACATAAATATGTTATATTACTACGTTCCCTCGTCGCCGTCGTTTGCTTCACAAACTCTGAAAAGCAGTACTTCAAGTTCGTCCAACACCAGCGGCTTAAGTAAATTACGCTAGGTTAGGCTAAAACATCGAGAATCCCGGGCGCTTTGCTCGCGACAAAAATAACAAAAAATATTTTCTTATTTACATTCTCATTCTAATTGCTTTAATTTCTACACGTTCTTAGCCACAGAGCAAGTGCACACAGAGACATTGCAGTGTTATTATGACCTGACTGACGAAGCTTAGTAGGCATCATCTTGATATACATATGTGTACATATATGTAGGCTTTCATAGGCAGATAAATCAAAATAATATATGAAATGAAATGTTAAATACTAATTTAAAAAAAATTTTTACTCAGAAAAGCAAAAACTATGTTGAAGAAAACAAACATCCATCGTTGATAAATAACTATAACTATTAATAAATTGATAGATGAACAATAAAAGAAAAAAAAATATAACGTGATTTATAAAGAATGATCATAATCAATACCTTCCTGGAGTTTGCCTTTTCCTAATTTAATCCTTAATAATTCATATTAACAACACCATCGAATTACGCAATAATGAGTGAGTGTACAACAATCAACTATTCATCAACACAACACCACCACATTCGAAAATTCCTGTATTCACAGGTAGATTCAAGTAATTGGAGTAAATACGATAAAAAATAGTGAAGAATATAAAGTAAAGATTATGTTTCAAGAAGCGCAGCGACAGCGGTTACTACTCGTAGTTATTACTAGCTGTGCCCGCGACATCGCCGTCCGCGTGTAATATAACAAAAAAGTTATTTAGTAGAAATAAAAGTAGCCTAAGTTTCTCCTTATTACATCAGCTACCTGCCAGTGAAAGTCCCGTCAAAATCGGTCCAGCCGTTTCAGAGATTAGTCGGAACAAACAGACAGACAGACAAAAAATGTAAAAAATGTTATTTTGGTATATGTACCGTATATACATACATTCATATTTTTTGTAATATAGTAAAAAGAGGTTATTTTAATATTACAAACAGACACTCCAATTTTATTTATTAGTATAGAAGTATAGATAACTGTTGGTTTAGTACTGTATCACTTAAATATTTACTTTGAACAGAACCGTGTCAATTGATTCACAGCACCTAACTAATCAATAGTCGGAAGTTTCAATGAGTGTTTGTGAGTTTCATTTGCTGCCTGTCTGTTCAGCCACTAACTAGAAGGCATTGCGTCACATAGTTCGTTAGTTGATTGCTTATCTGCTCGCCGTTCATCTCACGGTACTGTAGCTAATGTCACTCCAGATTTATAATGGAATTGAAGTCAAATTTGTGGTTTATTTATATAAATTGCATTAATAAGGAAACAATTCAAATGTTACGGAGAATATTGTGAAAAAATATAAAAGATTAACATAATTATGTGCTTCGTTCTTGTATTTGCCTCAAAGGATATTTATAACTTATTATGACTTTTGATTTCACAATCATCACTGGCTTGTAATTGATTCTTGTTTTGTCTCTAACAGATAGATAAATAAAAATAATACTGCTTAGAGCGATTTCCAGAGAACTAAATTATAAATGTCTAATAACAATTACTGATTGCACTATTCCTATCGTACATGACATTTTTTTAAATAACTAAGTATTTCGCCTTAGGGTTCTGTCATTTTTTACGTGGTCCATCTTTATGAATCACCATTTAAGAGCACATTTTCGCCTGGCTTCACTCGGTTCTTTGTCAACTTGAGCCTCTGTTTATTCAGTTCTCTGTACAAGTAAAGCCATCGCGTTTCTCGGTTCGTTAGGTCATCGCTCACCGACTCGGTTCGCTCGCGCAACTCCACTCTACAGTTGTATACTGTAATTGAAATTGAACCGAGTAATACTCGTATTTGATTCGATAATTTAATCGGGGGAAATTGGCGAAGTAGGTACTTAGTTGTATTCCAATGATTCCAATTTTATTGTTGGTTCCTGGGGTTGTTATTAGCACATTCCTGACCCCTATACACTCGCTTTGTTTGTATGTAGCGGAAACATCGGTTATTACAGGTAACTTAAATAAGAAGTCTAGCTTTTTAATTGCATATTAATTTTGCTAATTTACCTAGCTGGATGTTAGATCGATCTGAATTCTTCGTGATATGTATAGAATTGCTAAATATATTCGCCAACAGAGTTACAAGTTTTGATAATAACGTGTTTAATTTGTTAAAATTGTCAAAAATTCCAAGAGTGAAAGTTTAATTACAAGGTCGAAATATGTTACATGTCATCGAAGTGTGGTCATGATGTCCTCGTTTTACGTGCACAGAGAAAAAAAATTGCCTCAATCGATAAGAAAATAGCTACCTACTATTATTAAACGCTATTAACCTTCTGAATCTATTATAACAATATCTGCATATAAGTTATAAGTGTATTAGGGTAAATTTATCAAGTGGACGTGGGTGGCCAAAGCCGAAACTTTGAAGAGTGGCGAAAAGTACTCGAACGCGTCTCGGGTCTGTTTTTGATAAAAACAAAAACTGCATCACTAGATTTTTTTTAATCATTATTCCTAGCCAATCGAAGAATCGAACCCGTTGATTCTGGAAAAAGAAACATCCAGTGTGGTGTTACACCAATCGTTTGTGTCGCGAATAAGGATCGAATTCTGGGAAGTAATAACATACGGCAAACTTAAAGAAAGAGCTAATTTTTAACAAAATACAAAATACTTTTTATAAATAATAATAATAATATCGATTTAGTTTAGAATACTTTCCAAAGTTTACTTTTTTAGTTTCTTATATGGGGGTATATAATCCAGAAAAATAATCCAGAGGAGTAAGGTCTGGTGAGCTCGCCGGCCAAGGCATAGCAACGTATTGCAATTAAACTTTTGCTACCTGCTGCATCTACATGTCTTTTACTTTTACATATTTTAAGAGCTGGGGGTTTTATCTTGTCGAAGGGATAATTAATAAGAAGCCAAATTCAAAGTATTCAGCTGTTTAAACAGTTTCATTGCAATTGTGGCATATTTAAGTGGCCACCGTCCCATCATAAATTTTGAAATATAATAATCTGGTCTTCTAATACACAACCAACAATTAAATGAAAATCGCTCTTGACGATGCCCTTTAGTAATCCGTAAAGAATTAGTCTGTGATCAATAATGTTTATTTTAGGTAATACATACCGACCGTTATTAGAAAAAATCGTTTGGTCACAGAATAAAATATTGCATAAAAATATCTATCGTCAATTTTCTAATTTAACCAGTTGCAAAAATCAAGACGGCTTAAATTATCTCGTGGTTGAAACACTTCAGTTCTAATTTAAATTGCTTATTTTTTTTTTCTTTTACTGTCGCCTCGACCCGCGAAGGCATGTTCAAATTTAAAATTAGTACGCAGTGTTGTGAATGATATTGATAAAATTATTCCTACTTTTACCCGATTTTTAAAACAAATATATATATGTCAACAGTTAACTTGTAAGCGTTAACCAGAAGTACAATAAACCAGCTAAAATAATTACTTGATACTTTTTATACGAGTATACCCACCCTACGGCGACCCCTTAGCCCAGTCGGTAGTGACCCTGCCTGCTGAGCGAGGGGTCCCGAGCTCCAATCCCGGCCGGGGCAGACGTTTACGTGACAGATAAATGTTTGTTCCCGGGTCATGTGTGTTCGTAATGTCATATTTGTATATGTCCATGCCACCCGCAACACAGGGAATGCTAGTGCGGGAATATAAGTGTGTTAACGTTTATCTATTTATTTACTGCACATTTAATTTATCACAGCATAATAAAAGTGATTAGAGGGTAGCGACGACGTGTTACTTCGACGCCTGCTACCGTAACAATACGCCAACGAGCCTATCAGATTAATCCTCATGTTTGTTTGGTGTCAAACCAATGGTGCGTATAGATCTTTAGTTCGTTTTAGTTGATCGATTTGGTAGTAAATAGCTGAAGCGTTCAAAGAAAAACTATTTCACAGTCATTAAAGTATATCTATAAGTTTATCCTCCAATGGCTTTTACGATTTACACTAAATATCATGGTGTTTCATATATATACGAGTACATACAGAAAAAATCCATAGTGTCATAAAAACAAATGCGTTCCAAATTCATCGTGACATCAGTTCAAAGTTTACAGAGTATCCGAATCTAAAATTTTTCATGAACATGTAATTTAAACTAAAACTTTTTGCGATAACAAATGAAGAAGAAAAGAAATTTACGAAACATTTAAAAAACTACAAAATAGATTAACAAAAAGGTGGTTTACCCTGGGTTAGTCCTAGATCATACCCCCTGGTGGGACTCGAACCCACAATCTTTGGTTTAGGGAACCAAGCCTTACCAGTTAGGCCACAGGGGATACAGAAGGGTAGCTCTAATATCTTATACCGTAGTTATTTTACAACACTCAATATCATGGTGTTTCATATATATACGAGTACATACAGCTAGTATGATAATAACATATCGGTTTGAAGTTGCATCAAAACAATTGTGTGTATTTAAATAATTGTTCATGACATCAACGAACACATCAGCCATGACGATAATTTGTACATATACCTAACACTGGTCGGTCATCTGTTGGAGCTCGTGTGGCTCGGCACCCACCAGACCGACTGTGACCCCGTTCACACGGTATACCGTGGTCGTATCACCGTGCAAATGCAAACTAGACATAGCACGTTCGAGACAGTTCACAGCGACGCCAGTGTGCGGCAGGTGGCGCTGTCCTCCGCAGTAGTGTCGGGACAGCTCTAGCTCATCGGTGCTATGCTGGAATTCCATAGATGGCACTGTAGTCATCCTACTAACAAATTCTGTATTTATAAACCTGAAATTATTCCAGGTTACATAGTAAGTGTAGCAACACGACATCGTTGTGAAACTCCGTAGTATCATAATATTTCCTGTCGGCTGGAAGTAGAAATTTGTCCACAAAACATTCGATACTTTAATAAAATAATTTAAAAGTAATACCTGCTGTAATCCACGTCACTCCAGGTGAACTGGTCGCAGGGTACGTGCGTCCACAATTGAACTTTTTCAATTAATTCGCTGGGGTGCCAGATTCATTAACGTGTGTAAATTGACACGCAAAGTTTTGATTAACGTCTGAATTATTAAACTTTGTTATATCTTGGATTAAGCGTCTGACGCTTCAGAGAATAAAAATAAATTTTCTTCCGAAGTAATCCCATCGCCCACGATGTCATTTGATACGAGAGCATTTTAAAGTTGTAAAAAGTTTACAGTTCATTTATCTGTGTTCGACATTTTAATTTCCTTTTTATATAGTTTTCAGAAGACATTTTCAAAAATAGATATATATATAATAATAACGATTAATTGTCGATAGTAATAACAATAACTAAGCAATTACGTATCGTTGGCGTTCTCCGCATTTATATCATAGCAAAAACAAAATGTACCTCACTACGTATATACTTACATACAAATAATTAAAATTAAATTCTTATTTAAAAAGAAATTGTCGATTTACAACTGAGACAAGAAAGGCACCGGTAACAATTGCGAATTAGGATGCCAGGGCTAACAGTAACATCATAATGGTTGTACGCGAAATTAAAAAAATAACTGATAGAAGTACTGTGTGCCATTTGACGTATTTTCGTTAATATAATGTACAATCTTAAATTCATAATCACATGGGAACCAACCGCACTAAGGATGTTAACACTTAATACTGATAACATATTAAAAACTTCTACAACACAGTGTCTAACGTGTTGGCAAAGACGACTACGCCAGAATATACGATATCACGGGAACATCAGGTGCGCCTTATTTAACTCCAGACATACATATTTATGGCTATCTCCTACTATTAACAAGAAACATACCTTCCCTTGCTCTGCTTACTTTATGAAAGTCCTTAGACGTTTTTATAGCTGTTCCAAACTCCGCAATATGTAGTGCTTTATAATTTTTGTCATACTTAGGTTTTGTTTGGTGTTTTTTCGATGTAAAATCGCTTGTATGCCGTTTTGATCATGCAATAATCAACAAACGCTTCAACAAAAGCATTCTAAAATCACATTTGATACTCGTATGTTACGAAATTTTCAATCTTGTTCTTTTGTTTCGCTAAAATTAGATAGCCCTGTCTATCTATTATTATATTGATAATATAAGGATAGCCAAAAAAACAGTAGATCTAGCACACCTATTTATTATTGTATTTTAAATACTCAACACTTTACACGGCTTAGCACTCCACTTGTAGATAGCACTATAGAATCATTCCAACTGGCTTTATTTTTCCTCCTACGGGAGGAGGATGGTGAATGCTACATGCATACCTGCGCAGCCGTCTGCGCTGGTTATGTGGGACTCTTACCCATTAAACACCAACCTGAAGTGACTTTGGCCGTGCGGCCTCTAAGCCTTCATCGGATGCGACCCTTTTTCCAGGAAAGAAGGGTGCTATCCAACTGACAGCAAGCTTCTTCTTATATACCCTCAGTTTTCTTTCAGTTTCAGCATTCTTACCCCCTCTCAAACGTGTAGTGTTGCTATTTTAAAAATGATTTCCTTACAATAAGGTAATTTCAGCTGAAAATCCATACTGTTTCATATCAACTTCAGTATAGGTGCAGTTGTAGTTACAAAGGGTGTCATACCTCTGACGACCGCTACAAAGGATGAACGTCATATTACACTTTATCATCAATAGAACAATTTAGTTTCGCAGTCTTTCAGACGTGGCGGTATCATATCTTTAGTTACTAAATAAAGGCGAAAACAAACACAGATAGGCGCTATGTTAAACGTGTCACCGTGTCACATAATCTGGTTAAGTATTGTATATTAAAGTAAACTTAGAAGTTTGTTTTATGATAAGTATATCATAGTCGGAACAAAGAACTAAAGGTATTTTTTGTATTCCACATGTTGGCAAGAATATCATCAAGTTTAGTTATTGGTTGTTATTTATGATTATCGATATGAATTGAATGAAGATTATCGATATATAGATATCGATTTAGGTTCTACATAATCCTCAGTCTTGAATCATAATTCGCAGTCTTGTTTTAACAATACACTCTGAACCTAAACTGACGTTCAAATGTTTAATAAGATATTTATTTTGATTTTGATTTCAATTATCTATTTAGATATTATTATTTGACCGAAGGCTGACCCCTCTGTACGGTGGGCGCAGTATCGGATCCTACAAGTATGTTCAGTTTTTCAAAGTTATGTGTGTGAGAAATCAATCATTACTGGTGCCAGTGAATAACACATCCTGAGGTAATTAATTGTTCTTAAACTTGTGTCCTTAAACATGTGTGAATTTTGTGAGACTCCATTTTTTATTACGTATTCTATTAATCGGAGTGTCGTTCATATTAAGCGCCAAATTATATTTCGGTGTCTAAGGGTAGGTAAGTGCGCTTAATATATTTCGTAGTCCCCCTATATAAGCGGAGATCAAAGGCGGCTTTATTAAAGACATTTATTGCACTTGTCCCGGACCGGAAACGGCGCCATGTTGGCTATAAGGCGTCCTACTCTAAGTATTAATTTAGCGACACCGTCATTTAAGAAATGATGAACAGCTAATTATTTTTAATCTGGTTATATTATAATTTTATTTGTTTATTATTCAATTAAGTTGTTATACATTTATATCCGACTAGCCGCCCGTCCCGACATTTATTATTATACATACACTTGATAGCATATGTCCGTTTCGCATAATGTATCGTTCACATGGTAAAAGATATTTACTAATAGATGCCGTGGTTTCAGAGATTATTTTCTACAAATCACACAAAATTCGCACTCTTTCTTTGTAATATTAATTAATTAATATAGATATAGGTGAGATTGAATCCTGTTTGGTAAATAGTAAATTCTACTGCAACGAATATTTTCGGTGATGTTCCTGGCCTTGAAGATGGTGTTACGTAAGTGGCATTGGCCACTGCCATCACGTGATCGTTTACTCTCGCAAGTTACCATAATACACCACAGTTAGTACAGCCGAACAAGGTCCACCCTCGAATTAATGAGACTTGGCGAGTATTACCTCATTGTATTAGCGTCAATGAATGGGAAATGGTTCAAATACTTTTGTAAGTATACGTCGAACTCTCATGCTGCATATTTCCATGTTTTTCCTTCACAGACTAAATTATAATTCATTCAAAACGAGCAGATGATTTATGAAAATAGAAGGTGCAGATGGGAAGGAGTCTATCCCAGGTTTTCCGAGCGGGAGATCTTCAAACTGCTTCTCCAAACTGCTAATAGTTTTAAGTGTACGTAATAACGTAGCGTGATACTGCTAAAGTCAGATAGTAGACTTCCATTTGGTGCGCGAGTACTCCGAGATCCTTGAAACTTTAATATTTTTGAGTAAACGTTTGGCTTCCACTTTCCATTCTTTATGAAGCGGAATACCAAATTCTTTTCTTAGCAGACGGCGGAATTTTGCATTTTCTGCATGCAAATTTGCTACCTTTTCCGGTGATTTGAAAGTTCACTTCACTTAGTCGTATGGCCAAGTTGTAAAAACAGACTAGTACTAGGTACGTAGATTAAACGATCATTATTGCTTTACGAGTGTTTGAATGAAAGCTTGATAGTCAACATTCACAATTGCAACAGAAAAATATACCAAAATCTAGTCACAGACTTTGTTATTAATATGAGCTATTAACGACAAGAAACATAATCTATATACGTGAACTTAATATGTGAAGAAAAAAATTTTTGGGTACTTATTTTTGTTCTCTGTTTATCAATCGATTTTCTTTTAACCAACTACAATAAGAAGGAGATTTAAATTCGTTTTTGATTTTTTTATGTCTGTTACCTCAGACCTCCGTCACTTATTAACAGAATCGGAAAATTCTGTTTGCGTTTGAGACTCTACAGTTCTCATTTGGCCTCACTAAAATTTAAGAACCTACCCTAAGGGTAAAAAATAGGAAATGCAGGCAATAAACTCACCTTCTTTAAATTGAAATCGGTTTTTATTTTAAACATATTTCCTTGTTTTATTTTATTCGGTAGCTATATATTACTGAGCTTTAGTGTTATCGACAAACATTGGAAACAGAACCAGTACGCTAATTATTTTAACAACAATACTTAATATACCCTAGTATAAATAAGTCGAGCTGTCGCTCTGTGAATTCCATTACATTATTGTTTGTTCAGCTTCTAAAGATACACGCAACAAGCGAAACACACCTGGAGCTGCCAGTAAGTTGGAGATACGAACTCCTGCATTAGTATCTCGTAATTTCCCTCGAGACCGGGCGGGAGCGCCAATCGCCATCAAGAGCGGCGTACTGGCCCGCGCCGGCACTCTTACAGCTGGATGTTTCGTCTATAACGTTCTAAAATTGAATACGATTACATTCAATACAAAAGTAAACTAGAAACTTTTAAGCTAATTTCATTTTGTGAATGCTACGCTTGAATGGTATACCTGAGTTTACGAGTACCTGAGTATATGTTGTGTAAGGTGCTGTACCCATCCTTCGGTGGGCACCAACTCCCCCTGTTCGTAGTGTATCCAGCAGACCAACTAATAAGGCTATCGCGAACATGCTCTCCCGTTGGAGGTCGTTGGGCTCGTACCACCCAGTTTAACCAGACGGTACTCGTGCGTGGTGGCAGGATTTTATACCTGTCCGGCTAGATGCTACCCTCCTATAGAATCAACAGTGAAATCTTTTGTTGGTGTATGTCTGTTATGGCATTGTTGAAGAACCGCTTTTAATGTTACACGCAGACGTGGCGATGACCACTTACCATCGGGTAACCCGTGTACTCGGCTGTCGGCTATTCACATAAAAAAAAACTTCCATCTGAGGCATTTCCTGTGCGCTATGATATAGGGCTGTTTAAAAAGAGTGTCTACCGTACTCTACAAGGCCTCCAACGCACTTGCAGCTCCTTTGATGCTGCACGTGTCCATAGGCGACGGTGACCACTTACCATCAGGTAGATAAGCCGTATGTCTGTTTGCCCGTCCGTACATAAAAAAAAATTGTTCAATTTTGTTTAAAAATATAATATTCACCTACAAAACAAGCTCAGAGCAATGAGAAACTCAATATTTTTATATTAACCACGCACTGTTACACCACCATTCAAAACCCATTAGCGATGTGCAACCATTGCGAAATTCTCTGGAGTTTATTACACTGGAAAGGAACACAGAGTTATATAAATTGTAATGTGTAATGTGTGGACGGCTTTACAAGGTACAAATAACTACATCAAAACACTTACTGCTTAATTCTTGACTTTGAGATCAGTTGAAGAAATAAGGTGTTGTTTTTAATCATATTGTTATAATTTGTTTCCTGAACACAAGTCAATTATGTTCAAAGATCGACTATTAATTTTGTAAGACTTTTTGAGATCCTGTTTAAGAAACTGACTTAATGACTTTGGATAGACATTGGATAGTATAGGTCAGACAGTCTTAGTGATAGGATATTTAGAATTAAACAAATAATTATAATATTAAGACGGCTAACACGTCGAGAACACTGAGTAACTCGAAGATCGTCCAGATACATTAGTAAATAACACGCTTTCGGTGTAATTGAAAATTGTCATTTTTGTTATTTACAGTAATAAATACTTAGTACAACTTCCTTGTACGATTTTGTGCTTAGAAATGTCAGAATTCTGCAGTGATACAAGTTTAAAACAATCTCGTATTCTGCTTTAAAAGGCAGCCCATCACAGTCCACAGGAGAGCAATATATCTGTTATCAATTTCAATCATCGCTGTATCTCTACTTTATCATAATTACAAATGGCCAGAGGTTCCAATGGCTACTGAATAACAAGTGGATAGCGGTGTATAGCGTACCCATTTACTAATTACTTATAAAAAAAACAAGTCACATCCAGTGCAGTTTCATGTGAGTAAAGTTCGGCCATAAATCTACGTTAAGGTCGTAGCAGGAATTATGGTTTCCAACAGGTGTATGCGACTCGCGTTCGATGTGTTTTTACACTACACCATAGTGCTACAATATACTATTAAATAGAATAAACTTCATTCATGAGTTGTACAATTTTTCCATAAATAATGTAATGTAATTTTAAAATGTATTATCTGAAACATTAAATAAGTAATGAGTCCTAGTCTTGTGAAATCCGTAACATATTTGAGTACGAGACAAAAAATCAGTATAACAAACTGGCTCAGGGAGCTTGGTGTAATAAATAACACGAGCTGAATACCTAGCAATGAGGCAATAAGGCAAAAATTTAATTCACCGGCCGCCCTACAAATCATGGGTTTATAAAATTAAACTTGACCAGGCTGGCGGTATGCGATAGCTCGCTTCGGTCTGTGGTCCAATTCTGACCGAAAACTGTAAGGTGTGTATGCTTTATTATAGCTTCAAAGGATGGATTGCTCTTAACGTAATGGTTGCAAGTAACGTTTCTAGGTCTACCCCCGTGCAGCCTCCAAGGAATTGGTAACAAGACATTGTTACTTACTGCTTATGATACGTAGAGCATGACAGATATACTCTACGTTGGAATATTTGATCACACGATGTGAAAGTGCACAATGATGGTAGAGCACACATTTTTCTTTACAGAATTGATTCTACTAACCCAGACATTATGATCTCAAAGTATCTTCTGAGTTTCGATCTGAAGGTGCAACACATGGTGGAAAAGCCTTTCTGACTATTTTTTAAAGAGTAGTAATGCTAAGGTAATTTATGGAATCTCTGCATATAGTTACGAATCATAAGTGGTCAGAATAAAATATATATCAGATATGGTTCTAAGCACTCCTACGTTTTGTTTTGTGGGTAGCGACCAGAACGGATGTTTACTGTCGGGCCTTGTGAATTTACATTCATTGCGCAGGCTTTTAACGAGGTGGTATTATGTGACACGCTTTTTGAACTCATTGGTTTGGTTGCAGGGTAAACTTGTTACGAGGTTGCCCAGCCCTATAATTCGATTACCTCCGCGGCGTAACTTTAAAGAATAAAAAGGCTTGGAGCTCTTTCTTTATAAACATCGTGAGATGCCAGAATTTCTTTTTCAAACTTAAAATTGTTTCCGCCGTTGTAACGGTACATCGTGAGAGGGTTCGACAAACTGAGGTGCGTCGGAAACTCACTGTTATTAAAAAAATTGTGTAAAGTTTGTCAATCCGGCTGAAATATGCACTGGTCATTGATAAGGGCGGTTGAATTTAGAATTAGTCATTAAAGCACCATTTCAAAAATGAATTGATTCTAGCAACATTCCTGGTTTATACACTAAGCGTGTCCTAGATGCTGATATGTGATATTATTTCTGTGTGTCAATAATTTCAAAGTAAGTTTTTGTATGTATAGAAAAAGATAAATTTTCTGAAGCTCTCGTTCCATTTTACTAAAAGTCCCACACGTTAATCCCCCGTCATTCGCCGTCGGCTGCCGACTGTCGCCCGTGGTAATGGATATTGATTATTATTCCGTGGCGGCCAGTGAATTATTACAATGTTTTATATGAAAAATCTATGTAAGTCATTTCAGTTATTGAAAGTTCTAAAACTCACGTCTGAATTTATTTTGAAACATTACTTATTTTTTTATATAAATTGCAACTATAACCTATACCTGCATTATTGTTTAACAGTAATAATGTTATTTTGATATAATGATCTAATGTTATTTTCATAAAAATATTCTAAGTTAATTATTCTTATTAAATTATTAAACTAACTATTAAGTTATTAAACTAACAATTAATAAACAAAGCAATAACAAATATTACAATTACAATTATTTCTTCCGCGCCTTGTCCGGAAGCTTCCATAAAAATTAATAGACTTTCAGACTTAATTATGTTGTACTTTTGGCCCTTTGTCCTCGTGAAATAGCAACCACAATACCAGTCTCGCAGCGCGAGTCATAGGCGACGAGCAATTCACTTCGGCTTTTTGTATAAGTAACAAAAGAAAAATATGGTACCCGCGCAGTCTTTCGTTCATTAAACTCACGGACATTTGGCGGTGACATCGCTGTCCTCAGAATCAGTGAGTTTGATCTGTGAGATTACAGAATTACCATGTTATTGTAAGGCGTCACTGCAGTTCATGAAGGCCTTGTAATAAGCAAATAAACCCACTCAAAATAACCACATTTTCCTATTTAAGGTCAATATCATTGCTATAGCATTGCTATTCCTGAGGACAATAGTCCTCAGAATTCAGACGTTAGTTTTAGAAGTTTCAATAATTGAAATTACTTACGTAAATATTTCATATCAGATATTGATAATAATTAAGGATTAAACTTCTTAATTTACTAATAACTTGCTTCTTGGTTACTAATTGATAAATGATAAAATTCGAAACATTTAAGATGTTAAGCATTAAATATTCGACTGCATTAAGTACACTAGTTTGTGTATTTAAATTGCTTAGGTGCGTTCATCATCATTATTAGTAAGTACGAATAATGTAATTATGTATGTATATAACGTATAATATTATGTATATAACCGTTAGAAATTATAAATTTATCATAACCTGAATTGTAGTCGGTTCACCGATCCGCTTATCGCTCGTAGCTTAAACGTGTCTGTTAATTTAGAGAACAAATCGGCCCTGCAAATCTTGTTAACTGCCCTCCTAAAGGTTTAGGTTTTATTTCAATACTAGAGCTTGCTCCCGTTCACACGGTCATAGTTCCTATCTATTGTTACCTACGGAATTTATTTTGTTCCCATGCAACATGTCCAATGCCACATCAAAGCAATATAACCGGCCATGAAAAAGAAGAAAAAGAAAAGAAGTCCAAAATGTAGATAACATTCACAATCATTAACTGTTTTGGTTGCAGTGAAGGTTCTTAAACAAAAAACTAAACTTCACAACAGAACTACTAGACGTCGCGTTCCACACAAACACTTGATGTGATGAATAATTTGTTTGACTGTGTTAACATTATGTTACGTTACGTTGTTCGTTCTATGTTACGTTATTCAAATGTTAAATTTGACTGAGTTTATTGTTCATGTGGAATTCAGGAATGTATTGGAGCTCCGTAACTGTAAATAAAACTGTCGTATATCCGAAATAAAAACATATCGATTTTCGTGGCAGAGCCGATACACGAGCCGCGTTGCTCCAATTTTTAGATAGTTTTTATATTTTTCGAAATTACAATACCAAATAATATCTAGAAATTAAGTCAAATTGTTGCCTTGTTAACACATTATATTTTTTCCAAGTCCTAAATAATCTAATATCCGTGACTGAAATTATCCGAAACAAGCGGATAATCTGAAATCATTTCACATTCGTAACCAATGCAACTGAAACCGGTCAAATACTATTCATCCATCGGTATCCATATGTACATCCCAAATATCATATCAATGACATCCGTATTCAAATTGAAATTACATTTATAAATCCTCGTATATTTCCTACCATTCGCCAAAGATACAAATGCGGCTTTGTGTGACGAAGATATTTATGTGATAGCAAACACCGCGCCTAATTGTGTTACACTGACGGCTAATATTCGCATTGTTCCAAATAAACGTAACGTGTACGACTTGCGGGACTCTTTTTCATAGTAATAAAGAAATTCACCGGTGGTAGCCCGCTGTCTAATAAGCTTGCGTTTGCGCTAATCTTCTCCATAGAGGACCATTTACGTTTTACAACAGAAAATATACAACTTAATAAGTTCACAGTACACAGAGTTAAGAGATGAAGTTTGCTAGTAATTTTCTTACAGACGTTTTGAAAATATATTTTGAATGTGTCCACTTTTTATTTATAATAAAGATGTTCTCCTTTTTTTAATAAAAAAATAAATAATAACTAGCTGACCCAGCAAACGTTGTTTTGCGATATAAATCATTAATTATGTATATCGCTAGTTCCCTTAACGCGATAGAAAATTATTGAATTGCTAATATCGTTATTAAAAATAGGGGTTGATGGTAGAAGGGTGAAAATTTAGGGCTGTATGTATTTTTAATGCGACATCATAAAAAATAATAATAAAAAAAATTTACCAAAAAATAAAAAAATAATAATTTGGGGTGAAACACCCTTATCATCCAGGGGTCTAAAAAATAGATAACAACTTATTCTCAGACCTACTGAATATACATATGATATTTCATCAAAACCGGTCAAGCCATTTCGGAGGAGTATGGTAACTAAAACTGTGACACGAGAATTTTATATATTAGACCTTGCCTAATAGTCATTGTACTACATAACATATTGTACTGTCTATAGATAAGTCAAATAACTCAAAGCGTGCACGTCCGTGTGTCGATAAAAGCAAATAAATAGCAAGCCCCTTTGCTATTCTATACAATCAATACTATTAGTCAAAATTACAGTTTCAAATAATTCTGTAGAAGTAATAGTCAAAATATTTAAAGTAAAACTGAATGTAAAGCGGATAATAAGATACCTTATTTTAAACATTATTCAACTCCAGTGATGGCAGTGTAATGTCAACAGTATTAAAATACAGTAATTAATTGCAATGCAAAAAGAAAAATGCAAGTATTATCGCATATGAAATAATGTATAAATCGATAAATTAGTATAAATAAATCATCGTGGATATTGCGGATAAGTCAACACATACATACGGCTGTATTATCTTCTTAAAATTCTTGTCATAACATGAGAATGCAAAACTGATTTTCAATTTTGTGCAACCCTTGGACGTAAAGAAAAGCACGTAAAGTTAGAATTCGATCGATTCAAACTTATAAAAAAATACCCATTCGGCCGTATGGTTAGCTGTCAAAAATAATAAAAAAAATTTCATCCTTTCGGTGGAATGGACGAAATCTAAGGTTGCTAAAACTGATAAAATTATTAAACACAGGCTTTTGTGTTAAGTCGTAAAAACAGAACCCAAGATTGTTAAAACTGAATTAGAAAAACAAACTTGAAATAATTTGCCAAAAAAATTGACTTTTCAAATAAACTACACACAAAAATATATCTGAGTCAAAATTTATTTTTAAGTAGATTAATTTGCTTAATAAACTAAGGTTATTAATATATTGGTCATTTAATATTTTTTTATCATCTAACAACAATGCATGGTACAGATCAAACACACTGTACCACACAACTGTAGACAGATTATCCTACTTTTAAAAAAATCAATTTTATAAAATTTTCAAGACTTGTCACACACCTTTAAACAACCGCAGTTGATACGTTCCATGTGAACCAAACTGAAATATAGTTACAGCGTGACAATCACTTACAGCTGTCCACCGATAGGTAGCGTGATTGTCGCGGGCTTGCATTCACAATAACATTAAGATTCTTATACAAACATTCTAATCATAGTCTCTAGTGATCTTGTTAATTATTATTCTGCAATCTCAGTGTTCATCTTACTTGCATTCGGTTTATTTATCATAAAAATATAATATAATGTTATATTTAGTTTATGTCACGTTTAGTTTACGATTAAAAAATGTTTTTATTATCTTGTTATTTCGTCGTTTTTAGCCATAACTGAACTGGGGCCCGCTCAAGGCGTGCCGTAACGGAGTAGCTTGATAAAAGGATTAGTAGCTATCAAAATGCATTTGATCTTAAGTTACGAGAAGTTTTTTCTAACAATAACTACTGGGACAGACAGCTCAAGGTAATTTCGGAAGAAGAGAAACCCTCACGACATAAGGCCGTACACTTTATGTGACGAACGTCAAAATTCGAATCATATAATGTGAAACAATGTAGAAGACATTTTTATCACACATAATAATTACTTTTCATCGATTTTCTAAAATTATTTTGACCTATTATACGTAACATGTCTACGTCATATCTATAGTACTGTAAATAGAATACGGGTTCAAGTATGTTGATTAACACAAGATTTATTTATTCATGAACTCACCTTGTATAGCGCCGGCCCAGCAGAGCCAAAAAAGTGCCCATTTGGCAGTGCGGAAGCGTTGCAGCCATCTGGGCCGCAGCACCCCCCAGCCGCAACGGAGAGCGCGGGGCTCCACAGGCCGCCCCTGCGAGTCAACCTCAGCCTCGGATTCATGCTGCAATAAAAACATTTTTTTATCGTTACATTCTTTTTCTTTACCTTGCCATTTTCCTTGACCTTGGTATATCTGGATGAGATTGCTTATAAGGCCGCCTGCTGTATGTATCACTTAAGTTTATAAATAATGTTTCTGTATCGTATCGTTTACACTTGTTAGTCCAGTTGATAGTGAACCTGCTTGCCGAACGAGGGGTCCCGGGTTCGATTCCGGCCGGGGTAGACATTTATGTGACAGATAAATGTTTGTTCTCGGGTCATGGGTGTTTGTGATGTGATATGTGTGTATGTCCATGCCACCCGCAACACAGGGGATCCCAGTGTGGAGGTGTGAGTGTGTAAAAGTTTATTTATTTAGTGAAATATGTGGATTTGTAATCTATTGCACTGAAATTGACTTGAAATTACTGAATAAGTAATCAACCGCAGATAAACGCGGAATAAGGGGTTTGTGAATCAGAATCCGATGGTTTCAACCATAACAGTGATTTTGGACACCGGCATATTTGATCTGTGATCTGTGTTCAGTTTTTTTAGTTCTACACCAAACGATAAGATTTTTAAATAATAATTATTAATATTATTATAATTAATTATATTAATTATTAAGATCCGAAATAGTTCATCAACAGTCGAGCCGTTTTAGAAGTTAACCACCTACGAATACGCTCTAAAAGAGCAAGGTTCTGCGATTGTCTCTAAGAGGAATAAAAAAATTATTAAATTAACGATTCCTCTCACAAGTACACAGTTCCTTCGACCCACACAAATTGTAACAATTTTGTGAATAACCCGCTCCAACCAGCTATACATGTACTATAACTATACGTACGACGACTGTCGCTATTAGAGGACCAATGATTAAACTAAACGGTAGAGCACCGGAACTAGTAATTTCGTTACGATATGAATTAAGATTTAATGCGCGCCGTGCGCGGGTGCGCTCCGTGTCACTTGTCTTTCAATAGGGTTCGCTCACTTGTGTGCCTCTAAAATATTACTATTAAATACATTTAACAACACGTTACATAACACATAGATAATAACAGGATAATAAATAAATAAATAAAATAAAAACTCCAATTATATATTTATAATACGTTTTTGTTTTCTGCTTAGACTCAATTGACTGTTAAATTATGTAACTAGACTTTTATATAAATACGTGAGCGACGGATGCAGTTAGTTTGCACTGTTATTTGGATATACACAATATCTATGCTAATAAATAAAATCGGAGTGTCTGTTTGTAATATTAAAATAACCGCTTTTTACAATATACGGTACATATACCAAAATAATTTTTTTTTTAAATTTTTGTCTGTCTGTCTGTTTGTTCCGGTTAAACTCTGAAAAGGCTGGACCGATTTTGTTGGGCCTTTCACTGGCAGGTAGCTGATGTAATAAGGAGTAACTTAGGCTACTTTTATTTCTACTAAATAACTTTTTTGTTAAATTCCACGCGGACAAAATCGCGGGCACAGCTAGTTTAATATATTTTCTCTTTATCTTCAACATTTCTGTAAGCTTTTGAAAATAAATACCAAATCAAGTGGCCCGCACCGACTTCGTTGAAGAATGAACAATTATCTTAGTAAATATAACTTAAGTGGTAATCCACCCATATCTCTAAATAGTGTAATAATTATATGTCATCGAGACTAATATATATATATATATAGCCTATGTCCATCCGGATTGAGGTACATTTCAAATCAAAATAGAATAAAAGACTTTTTGAAATCTGTGCCGTTGTTCCTTAGTTTACCTTACTCTGTGTATAAACACAAACTCCAAATATTTGCACTATCTCTTTAAAATATTAATATAGAAATCACTTTATAATTCAATGTAAATATGTCACTACAAATCTGTTGTTGTTGTTTCTAAATTAATTGCATGATACGTTTATTCACTTTATGACTACGCATTTGCCAATAACATTTGCTATATCTACATTTAAATAAGTAACAATCCATAACCCAAACATTGGAATGTCAAATAAATAATGTAAAAGTTTTATTACAACGATTTTGTAAACATCAATGTTTAAAATGCAGTGTGATATAAATTACCACTACTCCCCACAGTCCATAACATAAACCATGCAAATTTAGGTCCCAATTCCTCTGCCCCGATGACGTACAGGTAACTAAATCATGAAACCAAGTCCTGACACTACTCGAGCAGAATTGAACAAATTATATCATATTACCCAAACTGAAAGTGAATTGGATTTCATAAAATGTTTCTAATGAGTGTACTGTTATATTTTTTTATGTTATTACCCGACAAACGAGCAAACGAGCCACCTGATGGTAAGTGGTCACCGCCGCCCATGGATATCAGTAAGACCAAAGGTCACTGATGCGTTGTCGGCCATTAGGTGAGAAAGTAAGTACCGGCTCTCAAACCCCCAGCCTTAACACGTCGAGTTGTTTGGTGGCTGACTCAAGCGGGACGATGGTAGCTAGCCAGACAAGCTTCACGGAAAGATAATAATACCAGTACAAATATTGATAATGCAACCCTGACGCGAAGCCCTACCACCAAGCAGGTTAGCATCTGTCGCCTCTTACGACACCCTGTTATGCCAGCGTGGGATTCGGGGAAATATTCTAGGCCGCCCCAATACTGCCAAAATTTGTTATATTTTCTTAATTTTTTAAAACTTCTTTCCCTTTACCAACCCTATCCGTGCAAATAAAATATGAGATTGACTGATGTCAAAGAGCCTAACAACTAAATAACAGGAAGCAATATCATATGTTCTGTATCAAGGGTAATTAACCTGTGGGCGGGCCTTAAATCAATGTCGGGACATACCGGATCGCGGTAGGCTGGTCGAATAAGGATGCTATATTCATAAATTGAAAAAAATCTAAATTTTTAGTGTTATAATTTACGTTGTTAATAAAACCTTTTTCGCGCCGTTATCTTACGTCAAATATTTAATCAATAGTTTAGGAATGGCTGATTCAAATATTGTTGTTGTACTTTCGCTCACCATAAATCATTTTAGTTGGTTTAACTGATGAAGGAGCTAGATAAATTTCGCTGCATTTAGAGTTTTGAAACGGTAAGGTTTTTTTGTTATTTGTGATATATCTTCTCATGAGTCCTGCCTCTTTGGAACCTAAACAGTAGAAAAGGCAATTAGTAGTGAAATTCACTCGATAACGACTCGGCACAATGAATTCGGGATTCGTGTGAACGCACCCATAATGGGAGACCTAGATGCAACAAACCACTGTACAGATGATTCGTTAAGTTATGGTTATTGAAAAATATATGTACAGCGAAAAGGCTATACATATCGTCAGCAACCATATCAACGTATCCGAATCGAGATACACGCATTCATCCATTAGTAGATCACAAAGCGCAGGATATCAGCTGTTGGACGCGTTGTATTGATAGCCGTGGTCATTGTGCTTCCATTACGTGCGTCGCCTGCATTAAGGAGTGGCTGGCCATTCAAGTCATTGAACGTCGCTCCACCATTCAACATAAGAGTACGTGCCTGGCTGATGCTCCCGGAGATTTGTCGCTTTATCGCCAGCGAACTGACCCGCTTCTGGTCTTTTGATCTTGACGCTTTCATCGCATTTTTCAAAGGCGTCACAGCGATGTTGATGCTGTGACGATTTGAACATATCTTGAGGTCACGTTTGAATTCTAATCGTAACTGTAATTTCTCAACATTGCGGATTGTAAATTAATCGCTTGAGTGAAAGAGAACATCGTGAGGAAACGTGAAAGTTTGAGAGTTCTCTATACTTTTTTAAAGGTGTGTGAAGACTACCAATCCTCAATTAGCCAGCGTGGTGGGTTACGGCTTTTTCTTTTAACATTTCAAGAGAAGAACCGAGCCCAATAGTGGGATATTCGTGTATTATGGAGATGAGTGAGTTGTAAGTTGAAAAATCTCACTTCGACAACCATTGCAATTGTTACGCGTTCCTGCTACCTGCATTGCTTCTGTCATGTATTATTATTATTATATATTACTGTTAATTTATTTATTAAAACCTGACACTGTTTTATCAGAAAAAAATATTTAAATTTAACTAGAAATTAACTGTTTAAGACAAACATCACTTGATTTCTTCTTCTTGAAAATAATGATAATTAGATATAATAAGAAATGTTATTGTTTGACAAAATCGTTTTTCTTATACACATAATTTTTCTATGTAAATCACTTTTGTACATAATTAGCATTCAACTTGAAGATAACCAAATAAACTAAATATAGTACCAATGGTATTCCAGCGCGGTTCAATGGTGCGGCGTCCTTGACCGATAATTACAAAGTAGCCAGTACAAAGTTAATGTTATTTTTATCTACTTTCAATTATACTTATAAGAAATACGAGAAGGTCGGTCAAACACTCAATTTATTTTAGGTTCTCTGTAAAATACTAGTGACCGCTCCCGCTTCACAACACAAAACCTTACGTTTGCAAACAGCAGCCGCACCGAAACTTTTATTTATTTTTATCTATAATAATTATGTTTACTCCATTTTATTGTTCTAAGGATTGATTTTCTAGTTTTGTTCTATATATATATTTTTTTATGTTTCAATTAATTGTGTGTGTACTGAAAAGTATATAGGTAATTATGAAAATAGGGTTGCCATCATTTTACACAAAATAATAATACTAGGTACATAGGAAGAATAGACACTTAAGGCGGCTGATAAACTTACTGGCGCGCTGTGTAACTTGGTGCCGAAATTAAATGAACGGTTCAGTGCATTTTATTTACATACTATTATTTTTACTTTTTTATCAAAAAATTAGTTCCGAAGACGTCGATATCTTTGGGATGGTCCATAAACACAATCCCTCAGGTAGGGCACTGACTCCGCCGCCACTGCGACCGCTTCAGGTCTGCGAAGAAAACCCGAGTTCTACATTCAACCGCGACCCTGGCTTTAGTTATTCAGGCTCTACCTTCGGGGGATTTGGTATACATGATATTGATTGATGAAATTGATGAAATTGAAAGTCATGGATGGTCACCAGTACCAGTACATTCTAAGGATCGTATATTTTTATCAATATTGCTAGTTCTAAGGTAAAAGTCAGAAAACTTGTCGTATAGGTAATAATAATGGCCATGCGGCTTAAATGTATTTTAATAAATTTAAAATCATTTTAGTATATAGTTTAATGCCCTGTCGTATGTAAATTTTGCATCTAGTATTGTTTCAGGGTAAAAATCTCAAACATTTAGAAATGTCCCTAAGACGCATATAAGTGAATACAGTAAAATAAATAGACTATAAAAACTATACAGATCACTACTGCATAATGTATTGATGATATGTGAAAAACTGAAAAATACCATATTTAAACTCCACTTCCAAATCCAAAAGAATTCCGCATTCAAAATATTTTAAGTTCACAAAGCACGGTTGAATTAGAGAATAATAAATTTGAAAAATGTCCGTTGCAAAATGCTCACGTTCTGTTATCGTGAAAAGTTATCGTCCAGGAGCGGCGCTGAGTTGGGCGTGCCGGACAACCCCACGCGGGAAACTGAACTGAGGGCTCGAACATCCCGCAACAGTATATAAACAACGGGAGCACAGTATACTCTCGAAATTCAGATCGTTCTTAAGGATTTTGAGTTACTTTTGTTGAGGTTAAAAGTTTCATAATTTTTCGTGGAAAAGTTAACCTACATTATATTTTAAAATATTTTGTAGCAACCTATAGACCGGCGTAGTCAGATTAAGGAATAATTAAAATCATATTTTTTTTTCTACCTTACAATGCTATTATGTCGTTGATGGTTTGCGACTTACGGCTACTGTGACACTATTGTATTATACTTCATACTTCATTATACTGATTCATTATACTTTGATCAATTATAAAACAATTAAGAAAATTTTAGTAGGAACTGAAGTAAATTCAGTTGTTCTTATTTCCTGAAATATTGATTGACTCAATATTTTATAAATATTTGTTTATCTTTATTGTTTCTAGTTTCTTTATTGTTTATAGTTGTTGAAAAAGTCTTTATAAACTTAATAAGCTTTCGTTAGCAACGGAACTTTCTCTTGAATTTGTCTTTTTTCAGGTAAATTCAACAGTTTCAGGTAAATTTATTTATTAACTTAAGAACAGAGGTGTGAATGTGGGAACGTTTAATTTACCATTTTAAAATATTTAATATTACTTGAAACTCGAACACCATCTTAACTATCCTAACATTAATAAACAATTGTTAACATAAAAATGGAAATGCTCCAAATTTGTAGAAAATACTGCATAAAGATGATATTGGCGTTATACTTTGCAACATGTTGTTAACCAAACTATTACCAAAACTTCATGGCAGATTTGATCCCTCAGACTGTAAAATCCACTGATATATTTTTATTTGATTAGTAGGTATAGTTCTTTACTATTTATTAACTTATAGGTACAATAATCCTATATTCTGGACTAATAACGAAACGTATCGTTATTAGACACACTAATACTTTATTTATATACCATATAATACGTACATTTAGAAAATTAATAATATCTCATAATATATGTACGCACATTCAGTAATGTGTCATGTTAGTAACATGCAGAAATACAGTTCATTAATATTCCGAACTCTAGTCGGGAGTACTGTACTGAAACTTTTCACTACCCTAACTTTGAAATGAATACTCTGTTTTTAATCTGTATTCTGCGCGGCAACGCGCACGTGCGGGCACTTGACGTGACTATAATTTGCTTTTCGAACGAATTTAAAAGCGCGCCATATTTATGGCTTTTGGTGGGAAAGTCGGCCGAAGGAAATATTATCATTATTAGCAGTTTTTTTATATAAACATTTTAAAATTTTTATCTACACATAGTGAGTGTTAACGAGGACTTTATTGATTATTGTTCAGTAAAAATACTACGCACAATCACTATACAGAAGTTATCGCATTCGCCACTTAGCTAGTGAACTATACTTCGACAGTATTAATGTTATACCGGCAGCCGGCCATCTTCCCTTCGCGAGCACCGCAAGTCGATGGTCTGGAAGCCGTCGTCCAGACCTTCGAACGCCTTGTTCACGCACCCGCCGTCCGTCGCCATCTTAAGCTACAACAAAACACAGTTGATTAAGAAAAATCAAGGAATTTTGTATTGGTATTTCAACATCATATTTTTATCGATATAGCCTTATCAAACCAGGAAACAGTACAAGTACTGTTAAATATATAAATAAATATCTGTGGGTACCTAATCAACCTTTCACATGCGTTTCTATCCTACAGACAACAAATACTGACTTAGGATTAAATTTTGTGATGAGTAAATACTATTCTGTTACTAAGTTAAGAAATGCATTTTTATTTTTGAAAATCATAAATTTACGAATTACATACACAGCTCAATTTAAATTATGAAAAAATAATAGTGCAATTAATATAAAAGTTACTTTTGTATTATCGTGCTTAGTGGCACTGAAAATCTATACTAATATTATAAAGAGAGTGTGAATGTTGTAAGTTGTGTGTATGTGAAGGTAATCCGCGGAACCACGGCTTCTATTTAAAAATTGTTGACGCACTGACAATTTTGACGCACATTATTCCGTGAGCATAATCTATAATAACGTACAAATACTCTGGTCTCTCTGTATGAATGAATGCAATAATTGACCAACAGTTATTTCCGGTGCAATTACTATTTGCGAAAATATAATTCACGCTCGCTCGATTCGCTCAAAGCGCGCTCAATTTGTTCTGTGTCTGGAAAACCACGAGTGGAACTAATTCTTTGTCAGAGTAATTTCTTTCTCTTGCAATTACTTACTTCAAATATTAATCTTAAGACTACTCTAATTTTAATAATTGCGTCACAGTTCCATTTTACGGACCTACTGGAGGAAATGTGCGACTAGGAATAAATAATGCCCCTTCAGAAATATTTTGTTTCCTTTAATTTTATTGTGTGTACAAAATAAACGTTAATATACTCACACCCCCGCACTATGATTCCGTTTTGCAGGTGGCATGGACATACACAAATATGACATCACTCACACCTATGACCCAACAGCAAACATTTATCTGTCACATAAATGTCTGCCCCGGCCGGGAATCGAACCCGGGACCCCTCGCTCGGCAGACAGGGTCATCATCAGCTGGGCTATAGGGTCTTCAAAAAAATTAATGAATATAATTATTCAATTTTATTAAGTGCCTTTAACCCCACTGCAGGACACAGGTGTCTCTTTGTAATTGACGAGGCCTACATCGTACTCCACCTTGCTGCTTAGGTCAACCAAAACTTCAGAAGTTATTATACCGCCCGAAGGCCTTCCATGTGGATCAACGGCTGCTATTTCACGTTATAGACCAGAACCGACAGCTTAACGTGTCCTTCGAGGCACGGAAGCGCTGATGAAATTTTGCCACTGGCGGTCCAACCACCTATCCAACCACCGAACGTACGGTCAATTCGGAGGACAAAAGCCGCGGGTATGTGATATTGATATGTGTTAATTATTTATGTAATTATGTTAAGCTGTGTATGTGGATCGCGATACCCGAATAATTCTCATAGACAATAAATTTTAAACATTGACTATAAGATTTTGTTAATTACACTAACTCATATGTTAACTAATCTATTATTTAACTATACCTATATAAGTATAAATATTCTATTTAATATTATTTATATTTTTAAACCAGTGAAACTCAGTAGTCTGGAACGCAGTAGAAATAAGTATTTTAAATTTAGAATGCTACAAAGACAACGCTAAATTGTTTGGTTCACGTTTTTTAGAAAAATTTAGAAATCGCTTCTTTGTGCCACCATTTAGAAAAACTGTTGAATTTTTATATTATAACTAGCAGACCGGGCAAACGTTGTTTTGCCATATAAATTATTAATTATATATATCGCTAATTGTAATAATTTTACTAAAAAACAATATCAATCCCTTAACGCAATAGAGCGTACAATATTTTTTGTTGTCCCATCTTTAGAAATTTAATTTAATTCAGTATTTATTAAAATTCAAATTCAAATTCAAAATCATTTAATCATATACGTATTCAGTATAAAAAATAGATAACAACCTATTCTCAGACTTACTGAATATACATATGATATTTCATCAAAACCGGTCAAGCCATTTCGGAGGAGTATGGTAACTAAAACTGTGACACGAGAATTTTATATATTAGACCTTGCCTAATAGTCATTGTCCTACATAACATATTGTACTGTCTATAGATAAGTCAAATAACTCAAAGCGTGCACGTCCGTGTGTCGATAAAAGCAGATAAATAGCAAGCCCCTTATAAATATAATATATATATAGCCCCTTATAAATAGCAAGCCTACATATAAAATTTCAAAAAAATATGTGAAGCCGTTTCGGAGGAGTATGGTAACTAAAATTGACACGAGAATTTTATATATTAGATTATGTGTTTTTATAGACTTAATTCTTAATCACTCGTCGCCGTCTTTGAAATTACATCGTTACCTTTCGAAAATATAGTTTACTGGCTTAAAAAGGGCGTCTTTGTGGGCACAACTCAATTTTATGTACTCAACGAGAGTATTTTATATAAGGTCGCCTAACCATTACACCATTAGACCTAACTAGAATTATAATTTTATTTTAACTATCGAAACATTCTGGCAAACAAACACACACTCGTATGCAAAACGTGTTTTCAAAAAATATTTTTTGCCTATAGTTTTAATAAATGTATTTCTTAAACTACATATACTGTATTAATCTGGTATTTATTTTTGGGTAAACAATTTTAGGACGTTAAATAAACGATAGACAAGAAACTGTCACGATTTTAACATTTAATTCAACATTAATGGTAATTTACCATTCAAGGACATTAACAAGTTTCAGTATATTTCCAATTTGGTAAGTGTATTTTAAGAAATATACTTTTCGATATATATATACTTTTTCGTTAGTGAGTCTTACCATGCTTATGAAATTCGTTTTGTTTTTTATCTCTCTTATTTATTTATCTCTATACTAGTGTTCCGTCTCGACTGCATATGGGCTGCATATTCACATTATATGCCTATATCCATCCAGAATAATGTATCTTTAAAATGATAAAAGAATTATAGATAGGTTTCGTGACCAACAACATTTGAACTCTCTGCCTACAATATAAGTATAAATAAATAAAATACTAATAAGGCTAACACATTTGCAAAGATTGTTTCAAATATAAACCAAACCAATTTCAATTAATTCTAAATTCCACAATTGAATTGTACCCACAAAATATACCTAACACACATACAACGGTGCAAAGCCATATCGCTAAGCAATGCAATAACGACATAAATAAGCATCCTGGTAATTACTTAAGTACCTTATAAAGATAAATGCAACATTATCAAACATTATCTAAAACGTGATTTATACGCGCTGAATTAAATACACAGTTGACTTATGAACGAGTTAAAAGATAAATTAATGAATACGTTTACAAGTTATAATGTTGTTTTATCACCTGGTAAAAACAACGTATATCCTGCGCAGGACGCCCAACAGTGGTGCAATAGTAGGCTATGAAAACGTCTTGTCGTCAAGTTTCAGACGTCGTAACGGCATGCGATACTCGGGTTTTACGATGCAGAACGTGTGTTACGTCGCTCCGGGCGTCGATTGGTAAATTCCATACTGCAGACTGATAAGTGATATCAGCTTGTAAAAAGAATAATATTCGTACGACAGTACCGTTTCCACGGGCATTGTGAGAACTAACGACACAAAGTCATGAGAACTGACCCGGCTGCGCGTGCGCATACCGCCTTTCTATTTAATGAGTGACGTCACGGCCACGTTCCGTGTCACTGAACAAACCTTTCAAAATGGATGCAAAACCATCACTGCGGGTCACTGACCAGCTTTGTACCGCATTATCATTATATAATACATTCGGTGATACAACTTACTATGTACGTAACTTTTTAAAATGTAAAAGTACCTAAGATGAACAGATGAAATGCTTAGCTATTATTTAATATAAAAGATTAAACTTTGTTCATTGCAATAAATAAACAACCAAAATTACTGGTCTAGCACGTTCCAAAGATTGAATTCGCATGGAACGCCAAACGAAGCTTTAGAACGAGCTTTTCGAACGAGGCATAGAAAGGCGAAGTTAATAAAACAAATGAAATTTAAGTGAGACATTTTGACTAATAACAGAATACGCAGGATAATGTGTAAATCCTAAATCCTGTCACTGAAACGACAAATAAGACAGAACACGAGAAGAAAGAAATGCATCGATGCCATATACTTACGCAAACGCAAACAGCAAAACACTGCAATTCGGAATTCGCACTCAAATGTCAATCTTTGTAGAATCCGGAAGAGCGGTAGAGCGAAACAACTCTGCTTGTTTGATAGCGCTCTAATTATTTGCTTACAAATTTATTACAACTCAATACTTCATAGTTATAATAATGATACTTTGGTTACAATTTATCCACGACTTACTGTCAAATACAGGTATCTACTATTGGGTAGACCAGTGACGCAACCCTACGTAGCTTAAATGCGAATCGGATTAGGGATTTCATACCTTAGTTACCTATATAACATATTCGCACACCCATTACTACACTGTATTATTTCGAAAAATCCCAAAATTGACTTTTTTATGTGATTAAATAGGCAAAAATTAGCCGCATCTGCTGCTAAGACCGGCGTATTTCTATTCACAAAACTTTCCGAAAGGCGGCGCGCTAACTCTTTGTTGGTGCCGACACGCTGGTAAGGGCATACCGCAAACATAAAACTAATACGAGTTGCGACTTGTCCGCCGTGGTAGCACCATGCAGATTGTTTGCGTTACAGTGTATTATTTCGTTATAATCAAGTGTTGTTGAACGTAGTACGGAAATTACTTCGAGTTATTTAGATTTAAACGGTGTTGGTGACTGTGCATCAACAATTTGTTTGATACTATTTCAAAATAGTGCACTACTGTTGGCAAGGTAAGTTAGATTTTTTGTATTATTCCAAAAAAGTTCAGTGTCCGTCGAAAAAGATGAAAATTTTGAAATGAAGCACTGTTGACGGTAAATATAAATTATGTGCTAATTGTGTTTTAAAGCCGTAGTATTTAATTTTTTTATATTTAGAAATGTTACTTATGTTATAAATTAAAATAAATTTCTTTGAAATCCACATTTTTCTTATAGAAAAGAAGATTTTTATATATTTTTTTTAAATAATTCACTATTGTTGGGTGACTTTAATATTGTCTTGTTTTTTAACAGATGTTGAGGGGTCGTGGTCTCCTGTTGCTTCAAAAGGCGATCGGAGCAACCTCAGAAGATACCAGATCTTCTGACCGACATAATAATATGGAAAATGATGTTGAAAATACAGTAGAAAATGAAGAGTCAATCGAACAAACATCAGCATCTGTGGCAGCGTCGGTCTTTGAAGTATCAAACAATGAGGTAACCTTGCCTGTTGTATCCGAACCGAGCGATGAAGAAGATTTCATTGATGATTCGGATGCAGATCCTTCCTGCAGATCTTTCAGTACCTTCTAAAAAAAAATCTCAGCCTCCTGTAATCCCGAGAAGAGTATCTACTTCTTCCTCCTCTAGCAGCTCAGACTCCAGCTCCTCATCGTCAAGCTCAAGCAGCTCAGCCAATGTGTCTCCAACATACGCACCTATGACGTCTTCTAATACTAACACTGGTCCATCAGCGAGCGAGCCCAGGTTCAGTGAAAAGAGAAAACGAAACCCTGATAGCTGGAAATCTCAGATCGCTAAGACACTGCGGAATACAGGAAAAGCCTATGTTTCTTCGAAAACACCTACAAAACTTGTAGCTGCGCGTCAAATTCAACCACCTTGTGGAGACAAATGCCGTCTGAAATGTAAATATAATATAGACGAGAAGACAAGAGAAGAGATTTTCGATAACTATTGGAAGCTGGGCAATTTGCAGAGGCAAAGAGAATACATATTAAGGCATACAAATGAAATCAAACCGAAATATAGATAGATTACTTCACAAAAATTGAGGGCTTTCAATTCGGCTTATTATTTTGAAAGAGGTAATAATAGAATAAGGGTATGCAAACAGTTTTTTAAGGCTACCTTGAATATTTGTGATACATATGTTAAGACGGCCCTTTTGAAGAAAACAGAAAGTGGTGTTATAGAAGGTGATGCACGTGGAAAGCATGGTAAACAACGCAAAATTGACCCTGAAATAAAAAATAGTGTGATTATTTCATAAATTGTATTCCAAGAACAGAGTCCCATTATTTAAGAGCTCAAACCACAAGGGAATTTATTTCAAGTGATAAATGTTTGGCAGACTTATATCGAGATTATAAAGCCCTTCGCGAACAAAATAATTTACCTCCTGCTACAGTTTCAACTTTTAGTAGGATATTTAATGTGGAGTTCAACATTTCTTTCTACATTCCCAAGAAGGACTTATGTGACCTATGTGAAAGTCATAAAAATGCCGATGATGAAGGTAAGGCAAAACTTCGTGACGATTATAATAACCACCTCAAAGAAAAAAATCTGTTCAGACTGGAAAAGGATATTGATAAAAGCAGGAAAGATGTCATCGTAGCAGTATACGACCTGCAGGCTGTGATGCAAGTTCCTAAAGGCCAAGTTTCTCTTTTTTTCTATAAATCTAGAATTAATTGTTTTAACTTTACAGTAAGTGATTTAGCCGCAAAAGATGTTGTCTGTTTTTTCTGGGACGAAACAGAAGCCAAGCGTGGCGCAGTTGAGATATAAAGCTGTGTCCTTAAATATATTGAGATGGTACTTGAAAAGAGTGTTCCTGATAGTGACGTTGATATTATACTTTATAGCGATAATTGTTGTGGACAACAAAAAAATAAGTATTTATTGTCGATTTATGCTTATGCTGTTAATAAACTGAGAGTTAATTCCATTACTCATAAATTTTTGATTCGTGGACATTCTCAAAACGAAGGAGATAATGTCCACAGTGTAATTGAGAAACATGTAAAAAGATTTTTAAAATCTGGCCCAATTTATTGCCCACAGCAATATGCTACTTTAATTCGAGCTGCTAAAAAAACAGGAAAGCCGTATGTTCTAAATGAGCTTACATACGACGATTTTTACGAACATAAAATCCTGCAAGAATCTTGGGGAAATGACTTCAAAGTAGATGAGAACAATGAACAACTAAAATGGCATGATATTAAACAACTTCGCGTAGAAAAGAAACATCCCCTGGCTTTCTTCTATAAAACATTGTTCGAACAGACTGAATTTAAGAAAGTTTATGTTCGAAATCGTACAAGGCGCTTCAATCATCAAGACTTTTCTCCGCTGCTAGTTAAAGCATATAAAGAAAGGCAAGGTCTAGCTGAAAAGAAAATAAAAGATATTAAGGACTTGATCGAAAAAAATATTATTCCTACTAATTATGTTAATTCCTATTATAAGACTGCATTAAGATTAGAATAGAGGTACTGATTGAAATATAAACATTGAGTTCCTGTCATTCGTTACGAAAGTTTTTTTAGTATAAGTATAATTCTGCATTATTTTAATATAATAATTATGAAAGTAGCTAGCTAAATAATTAAAGTATAAATAAAATTTGTGATATTTATTGTAAGACATTGTCGTTTATACATAATAATACTTGTTCCTTTTAAAGACTGGTTATAGTAAGAAAACAAAGAATAGATAAGATTCCAATTTTAATATAGTATATGTTTTAACAGTGTTTAATGTTTCAGTATTTCTACCTTTTTATGTAAATTGATCATTTGTTTTTAAAGTTTTTATGCGAAATAATATCGCATTTATCGTAAGTTAAAACTGGTTAACTAAGTCTTAAGTTAAAACTTTAGTTTTTATAATAATTATTTTAGTTTTTTGATGTGCCATAATTTCTTTTGTTACCAGAAGATTTCTGAAGTATTTTTTTATGTTTTTTTTTTGTGATTTATATATTTTGTCAACATGACTCGAAGACAAATACTACATTATATTAAGAATATACTTCTGATTTTAGCAAAATTCCTGGTTTTATTCGATTTTTAATAGTCTATTCATAAAAATAAATAATTGAGTCTTTATTTAATAATGAACCTCGTATAAAATATGATAAAATAACAGTGTGTTATTTCGTAAATATTCAAGAAAAGAGACATAATTTGGAATGATCTTTTTTTTTTCAATCAGCCAATACACAACACTAAATTAAGTCAAAAAATCTATTTTTTTTACTTTATCATCAGGTTTTAAGTCAACTGAAAAATACAATGACTATACGTATTAAATTCTTAACATGTAACACTCAAGACATTCGCAATAGCATTGGTATTACATGAGATAACAGTTTTTCGTCCATACTGAAAAAAGTGATTTTTCAACATAATTCAGTGTAGTAATGGGTGTGCGATTATAACAGCCCGGTGTGGTTAGGGTTGACCCATTACAACTCAATCATAATCATCATACATAATCGTAATCATGAGTAGAAAATATTCTTCTTCTCAGTTTCGCTTCTTCTAAGACTACTCATGGTACTCACGGTAGGTACTTGTTGAAGTTACTGACGTTGTTTCTCTTTTGAAAAGTGTTTGTTATAACCTACATCGAATATAATATTTAAAAAAATTAGACATCAATTATTCAATTAGAAACAACTAATCATTTATTATTCACTGTAGGGCATGGAGCTGTCAAGACAACTTAAGAATTCAGTTTCAATTTACGCGGATTAAATAAGACATCCAGATAACTAACTGGGTACCAACGCGCCTTCCAAGCCATGGAGGCTTACATACATAAATCTTTTGCGTCTATCTAAGAGTGTTGTTCACGTTACCCCAAAATATATATAAGATAAAGAAACCTGTTATAAGAGAATGATAGGAATTAAGCTGAGTGACACATAAACCCCTCCTCCGCTGTTTAGCAGGTGTACCACGAACACTGCAGGTCAGCTTGAACTCAAAGATGAAACGAAAGTAACCACTAATTCTTGACTGTTTATTAAAATATCAATTCACTGATCGCAGCAACAGCAGGGCAGGGTTATATTATGTTTCAAATAAAACACCATTAAAAACCAAATAAATTATGCAAAGGAAACTTAATGCGTGCCAATTCATTTTCCAATTAACTTCATAAACAAGTAAGATATACGATTGTGTTTAAACAATTTGTTATCAATCGAAGCTAGTTTCCAGACGACGACGTTGAAATCTTTTATTTCTAATTACCGAATTAACACACGGTCATGTGCTCTCGCCTAGTGTTCAGGAGTGAGGAGTACCTACCGCCACACCGGCCAGCCGCTTCAAATACAACTGGAGTTCTCTTTGAAGCTAGTGGTGTTGCTAGGAAGGCGTGGCAGCATATTCAATTGATATTATGGACGTCGCAACTAAACATGAAGTACTCGTAGACCTGCTATTATCGTCACTGCGATCTATGGACGACTGCAATCAACACCTTAACACACAACACAGTCTAAAGCAGTATTACTTTGAAGACTGAGGTGGCCCTCCTCATTCGTATACATGTACCGTATGCCGAAACCATACAGAGTTTTATTGGTCTCTGTCCCAGTGAAGCAGTGTTATAAAATTGGAACCTTAATTATTCTAAACGAGGCCTTACACAGCGCTACAGCAGTACAATGCAAGGACGGCCAATGTATTCAATAGTATTAATTATTATTTGATTCACTATAATAGATTAGCTATTGCAAGCAATCATTTCATATGTAGTATACATTAAAATTGTAATGTCCGTTTACTGCATATTGCCCGGTATAGCAAATAAAAAAATACCTATACGCGGTTGACGTCACTTCCTCATGCTCGTCAGATAATCCATTAAAATAAGTTGCACTCGATAAATATTACTTTTTACACTATACACACTTTTCAATTTATTTTCAAACGTATTACACCGGGAAATAATCGATTTATAACTTTATAATGAAACACATTCACGCGCGTCGTATAAAACTTAAAGAAAAAACAGAGTGAAAAATTGCTTTTTAAGAATAATATCGGCACAAATCATGACGATTACAAAACGGTATCACATCACTTACATAACTATTTGGAAAAGTAAAAGTGACGCAAGCGTGTGCAGGCGCGATTCGAATTTCGAAATAAGTTTACGCGCGCAGCGTGCACCTACCTACCTGTGCCACAACAAACTGGCGCGCGCGCACACCGGCGTTACCGCAACGCTAACTAGCTATTTTGTAGTGACGATCTATCGTTAAAAAACCAGTTCCATAAAAATTACAAACACTATTATTAAGAAAAATCTACGATAGCATGTTAAAACAAAATAACAACTACCTACGAAAGCACCTATTATAAAATATATTTTTATCGACTCTGTGACGTAAAACCTCTTATGCATAATATTTTAAATTTCTATATTCCGCATATTAATAAATTTCAATCAAAATCATAACTGAATACTAAAAATCGTAATTAAAAAGGAAAAGTGAGTTTTATCGACAGCTAACCCCATCTCTACAAACCGGTCAAGGGGCGTTCGATAACCTGTTTGACCGGATGTAGGGTAGCCAACTACGCAAAGAAATCATGGATTTTATTTCCCCTGCATGATATTAACTGCGTAATTAGCGGGTGGGCAACCACCTGTAACGGAGTAAAATTTTAAATTTATGTTACTTTTGTTTTTTGTAGCTTCTGTACATTATTCATATTCAGCATAATTTATTTCCAACAATCTCAAAGTCCAAGACTTTAGAATTTAAATATATTATTATTTTAAAGTAGAGAAAATTAATTAAGTACTTAAATAAACAATTACCTATATAAATATAGGTATTTGCGCTATTCCAATATCATGTCATAATTATCTATGCAAGTCATTCCGATGCTATGCGAGACCCGTAATGTAAGTCACGTACTTATGTACCTACTGTAAAAATATTAGTAATGAGTAGTAGAGCCAGTGTACACGGAAAATCAGACATTTTATCTAATTAAATTTATTTAAGCACGATTTAAAACACAAACACGCACCGCACGTGACTTTTCTAATAATGAGATTCTTAACTATCTAATATATATAATTTAATAGTCTTAAACTGAGTACATATTTCAATAAATATTTTTTTTATTACTACATACGTGACGGTTTAAAAAATTAATAGTTATATGTTGCCGCAATGTGTTGATAGATGATTGATTTCGCAAATCGTACTCATTTGCAAAACGGGCTGTATGCATTTTTATAATAATCAAACCATAATTAAACAAAATTAATTAAATTAGAAGTTTTATTAATTCCACATTTCTGACACTTTCAAACCATAAGTTTATCGATTTACTAAGCGACAGACCCAGGTTATTGGTAGTATATTTTTAATAAAGGATTATATATTCGAAAATTAAAGTAAAACGGAGTACCAATACTAAACCAATAAACACAATGTAAAACTAGATCACAGTCTCAACAACATTTAAATCACTTTGGACGCATCAATTTTGAACATAAATTTTTGACTTTCTTTTTAGAAACATACTGTAAAAGCTATTGCATTTTTATATTTCACTTAGAAGTTTAGAAGCACACTTAGAAACCACGTCTACTCATCCCGAAAGATCCCATAACATGGGAACCCTAACGGACATGCCGCAGTTGTGTCGTGCTTCAGCCGGCCCAACTTTATTTAGCGAAACAAAAAGAATATTAAAGCCTCCTTTATAAAGTCGCACGCAGAAATTCTCACGAGACCTTCCTTTCTTCTGCTCTAGTACCACTAGAGTTTTACATTGCATCTATTTAATTAAAAACAAGTTTCTTACTAGTGGACAATTATTCCCTTCCTTGAATTTATTTTCTAAAAAAACATAGGTTATAGTCGGTTACCGCGAAGGGGTCGTTGATACTCATAGTGTAAGGCATGGGCCGCGGCGACCACTGACCGCAAGTAGTTATGGACCGCAAGTAGTTATTAGCTGGCACGTTTTTTCTTCGCAGTCTATTAACATAATAATCTTGCCCAGATACTCGGGTGATCGGGATTCGAACCCAAAAGTATTAGTCAAAAGCCTTCACTTCATCAATCAAAAAATCATCACTGCCTATATAAGCGATTAAACACCGTCGCTGGTGGTGGCGTTGTGTGCGTCACGCGGTCTGTATCGTTATAGAGCTGCACACCGTTACGTGCACCGCTAGATGTCGTTCGATCGAATGAAAGTGTGCGTCGCATCGACCCACCTAGTTATCCTTGTGTATGGGTGTGTGTGTGTGTAATACACTCGTAAAGTTGACAGGCTCATCCGTCACTAGTGTCTGTCATACGGTACCTGTCAACAGCTCATTACCGCCAAGGCGGGTTCGCCGTCATGACCTACGCAATGGTATTATTCGTGGGTACCTGTTATCCTTAAAACCTAGGCCTACCTTAAGGCCTAGGGATTCGCTTAGAGATCTCTTTAAAGAAATTGATATATTAACTGTTGCATCACAGTATATTTTAGATAATATTATGTACGTTAAAAATACTCTGATATTTTTTAGAAGAGTAACGTCCATAATATTAATACTAGGAATAGCAGTAAACTGATTGTTCCAAATTTCAGACTAAGCAAAATCGGTGGCTCTTTCATAGGTAGATGTGCAAATATTTATAATAAAATTCCATTGCAATTGAAAGACATGGTATATTGTTAATAAAAAAACTCGCGTCAAAAGCATTCTTATGCGGAAAGGATGTAACAAACTTGATGATTGATTGAAGGATGAAACTGATTGGACAAGAGTTTAATATGTAGCTATAAGTGCGTTCTGTAACTGTGAGTAGGAAAAAAACTCCCGGTAGTTTCTTGCAGCTTCTTCTTCCGGGACCACTCACTGTAGGAATTTTTTGAAGCGATGTCGTAGTTTGACTTCGAATAAATATTATTTAATTTCAAACTGAATACGTAAATTAATTTTTATATAATAATAATATATAAATAATATCTTTCATTCAACTAACCTACATTATTATTTAATTACGTTAGCTAACTCTGCGGCTAAGTCGCTAGTCGCGTACTGATCAAATGGGCCGGGATTTTATTCCCTATCGGGTCGTGCACTTAAATTATGATTTTATTCGTATATGAGTGTGTGTATTATGGAAAATTAATGAAATGTTGATGCCTGTACCTGTAACAGAGACACTGTAAATGCCGCGCCGTAAAGCATTCGTTAACATGAAAAGCACACAATAAGCCCGTGCGTTGAACGGCCGCTGCTTCCTTAACCTCGCTTACCGGAAGCACCCATTCAACGCCCACTCGGCGCGCGGCGCCAATACCTTGAGACCTGAAAAGATACTTCCCGCGGCCACGTTCACACTGAAGTGTGGCTTAGGTCGCGCGGGTGCTCGATATTTGTACGAAGTCATGAAATAATCAAAGAACTGTCATGAAAAATGATCTTAATAGATAATAATATATGCTCGGCGGATATCTGGCCTCGACCAAAACTAGTCGGTGATTTGGTTGAAGCGAAAGGTTTCTTCAAATCGCCAAAAACACTCAGAATTATAGGAAGGCGCTCGAGTACGGAGAACAATGGTAGGATAGTGTTATACTGTCAAAACCGGTTAATGATTTTTTTAACTGATGTAATTTTTTCTGATGTTATCCATAAATAAATCTTTTATCTTCTTCTTCCATATACATATTATGTTAATAAATGTCTTCACACAGTGACTGACTGATTCATCATCGCAGAGCCTAAGATATTGAAGCTTAAAGCTAAAACCATGAGATTTGGACAATGGTTACGTCTTATAAAATGGACTAAGGAAGAGTTTTTTCTGATATTCCATCCTTAAGAGGTTTAAATAAGAAATGAAATTTGTTTAAAAATCCGCTAATTTTAAAGCAAGCTCTGTAAAAATTTGTGGTTGACTTTCTAGTTAGAAATAATGGAACAACCATTTCAAAGTTTTTGGGAATTTAACCCTAAAGGAGATAAAATAAGTGATGAAAATTTGTATCAAAGCCACCAATTTTGAAAGTTCAGAGAACTTTGACAGTGTCGAGGAAAATAATTTTTGAAAATTGATAAAAATACTTCCAATCAAATAAAGCCGCCAGCAACGGGCACTCTACATATACTAATATAATGAGAGAATGAGAATTTTGATGCACGCACGCGGTTTGTGTCATCGTTCATCATGCGCACTGCAAAGAACTGGAATAGCTCGCCCGCGTCGGTGGTCGCGACTACTTACGATGGCTTCAAGCCTTCAAGAGAAGTGTGAATAGGCTTTTAGAAGTTAGTGCATTCAACATCCTAGATTGTATCACCACTTACCATCAGGCGGGATTGTTGTCTCGGAATATTTTCTGTGTTAAGTCGCAGTATCAAAAAGCTAGTAATAAGCAAGTCCATCGCATCTGATGGTGCCTCTGTTTTGTGCTTATTTTGTCAAATATGGACATTAAATACTGTCTGTTTCTTCGTAACGTGTCGTCAATTATTAATCTCCATAGTTTATACTCTATATAGCTCAACATATATTTAATCAATTTAAATACATTTTTATACTACAAAGTAAATCGCAAGATCGCGAAATGGTACGGAGCAGTAGGACGAACCCTTTAGTGACAGTTATATTGCCCTAGGTGAGCCGAGGAGATGGGAATCTGGGGCAGTGTCGAGCCTTTTGTTCCGAAATCTAGATACGTCTTACGAGGCCCGGCCCGATGCCGCTGTGTGCATAGGCTGTTACATCGACCTGATTATTTTCAATTACCTGATGGAGTTTTATTCGCGCGATTATACAGAAGTAACGAGCCTTGAATGTTACAATGCATATACCATAATATAGTGCTATCGATGATTGTGTGTAGTAAAATAATTAGTTAATTTTATTTAAAAGTATCATTTACGAACACATTAGACACGAGTTGGGATAATATAAGGGATTTTTTAAATAAATTCAATTCTTAAAACAAAGACAAGAGATGGTGAGTGGTCACCGATTCTAGTCAAAATGAAAACGAAGAACCTCGGTAACTACTCGGAACTACTCGGAAGAAACTCGGTAACTTAGTCCCTTACACTGCAACCGATTTCATTAACATTTTAATGGTTGAAAAATGGTTTATTCTTGAAACAGGTCGGTAGGTAACCAAGCAATTACCCTAGCACTGTGCACGAGTAAATATCATTGTTATTAAATTGGTTGGTACAGGATCCAGCGATCTCCACACTGGTGCAATTCACTCGTCCAATGCTCTGCAGAATACGTCACGAGTAGGGAAGGTTGGCTTAAATTTAACAATGGAGCCCTTTATGAAGACGCTTTGTTTATGCTATAGTTTGGATTACCATTGTACGACCTTAACTTGTATTCCATTGAAAAACAAAAACTAGTCACCATAGCAACTCTATTATTGACAAAATTTGTCAGTAAATTTTTGAAATACTTTACTAAAACATCATAAAACATTGTAAAATGGTTAAAAACTAAAACAAGGATGAAACTACTCAAGTTCCACCTGCGTTACCACCCGCCGGGGATCGTACTGGAGTACTCGCAGAAGGGTGTCATCAAGAACAAGGATATTGATCTGTTGGAATTAAATTGCAAGTACGTACGTAAATGGTCAAATATAAAGAAATATTAAATGTATCTGGCAATCTGATTGTACCCTCTCGAATTATACGGTTTTGGATTCTGCAACCACTTGTACTAAATTGTCGAAGTACTCATAGTTCAAGGTTAGGTACAACTATAGCTTGATAACGATAGCTTGTCAAAGCAATAGATGAGTAGTTGAAGAATGAATGCTAGTGAATATGTCCAAATGTTTTAAGCACTTTCTTGCTTCAGAATTTATTTAATGTTACATGGTTAAACTATATCCGAGGACTGCAGCAGACTTCTGACACTTGGGGTACGCACTAGACCCTCCTCCATATCGCGTGTGTATATTGTGGTGCAGTCCAGACCTCCTCAATATGGTTTCCGTTTCCGAAGTCTATGGTCATATGTAATACGCACAAAATTTAAAAATTATATGTATGTTTTGGACTTTTATGATGGATATTTTCCGACTCAGAGACCTACGTTCAAAATACTGGGCCTGCATCGCATCTGAGATTAACGCGTACAAACGCCCAAACAAATAAACAAATAGACATTAAGTCTTACAACTATTGTTTTGGGTTATATTTCTTTAATAAAAGCCCCTAATAACAGTTTTTCTCATATATCCTTCATGTACAGAAAGCGATCTGTTAAAATTTTAGTATATATGTATAGATAGTCCCGTAGTCAAAATATCAGATCAACGTCTATGACAATTGACAAAATGCTCTTCGGCCATGCAAAATATGATTATCATAAATTCAGTGTTTCGACGACTCTATCCTTGCCATTATCCTAGTCTTGTAATATTTTTGTCATTCAGTTCTCTGTAACAGCATCTTGATAAAATATCACAAGCGCAGTGCAACTTCCGAGGAAAGTTTCTAATAGGATGTCAGATGTTATCATCACAACGAAATAGGCAATCTTCGCTCCCCACTCGAGCGTGCATGCACACAGATATGGAACTAGTTTTTTGTGTCGTTGTATACTATTGTTGAGCGAAGTACCTACCTAGTAGATTAACTAGAAGATTGTATGATTAAACCTGCTAATTAATAGAATCTTCTTTTTTCCCCCGAAACCTGCAACAGTAATAGCAAATAAATTTGATGCGTCTATTTTACTTTGTCTCGCTGTACTAAAGTACCAAAACACAAAATCAACTCAAGAATACAGGGAACTATCACTCTAGCTGGTACAGAGAAATAACCATAATGTATATAAACAGGGGCATTACTAATTTCGTACTTTAAACGAAACGGTTACGCTGCTTTTCGGTGTGATCCATTCCAAAGACCACACCACGATGACATCAATCGCGTTTATGACGTAAATAACACTGTATTGCGGTGTAAAGGGTTGTTATATGTATGTTGTATGATTCCTTAATACCATGTCCGTACTAAGAATTTATTGTCGCAAGCAGTGAGGAAACCTCGGAATTTTAAAAGGACTCTTACTAAGGCCGCATGGTTTTATTTTAATATTTACATGGAAGTACCAATTGGTTGTGCCGTCCAATTTATATTATGATATTAAAGAGCGATACAACTCGGCCAATTCAACAAAACTTTGCAAATCTTTTAATAATCCTTAGATAGTTGCTAATATGTCATCATACTTACCGCATGTCCTCCAAGTTTTTTTTTTCATGTTATTTTATTCTCACAGTTCAGACACCAAAGAGATCGCTAGGCGGCTGCACCAACGCGAGATACTGATCACGGATGAAGTCCGGGACCAGTTGGAACAGTGCCTGGACACGCTGAAGAAGCGAATCGAGCACGAGGGGCCGGCGGGCAAACGCTTCTACATCTACAAGACTTTGCAAACGCACGTGTTGCCGCTGACCAATGTCGCTTTTGATAAAAATGGGAAAAAGTAAGGCGCCAGTAGGGACTGGAAAAATATCAAAATTACTTCATGAATCTGGCTACTATACAGCCACATATAGCTATACTATACAGACGTGGTTGTGTGTCTCCAAGCGACTGTCCAGTTTGAAGGGAGATCGTTTTCCACGACTGAGACTCTAGCTAATTCTCTTTTTTTTTTTTTTTTATGCCTTGGGCATGCAAACGAGCAGACGGGTCACCTGATGGTAAATGTTCACCGCCGCCCATGGACACTAGCAACACCAGGGGCGTCACCAATGCGTTGCCGGCCACGAAAGAAATGATAGACCCGCTTCTTGAAGGATCCCATGTCATAGCTTGGAGGAAACACCGATGCAGGAAGTTCGTTCCACAGTTTACACGTGCGTGGTAGAAAGCTACGTGAGAACCGAACTGTGGACGAATGCCAGGTATCCAGGTGGTATTGATGGAACCTGGTACTCCGCGATGTGCGGTGACGAAAATTAACCGCAGGGATTAAACCAAACAGTTCTTCAGAACATTCCCCATTATACAGACGGTCTCTACCTATGTCCTAATTTAGCAAGTTCAGCATAATTTGACTTCAGTAAATGTAATTTACATACAATATGAAAATTAAAGTTGTTGCATCTGTTTCTGGTTAACTGACGTCAATTGACCATTTCACCGGGACAGTTTGCACATTTATATACTTTTTCATTGAGAAAGTGTAAGGAAGATATTGTGCCCTGTGTTATAACTCATATTGACAATATTCACTAAATGTATGTTTAATCGTGCCATTGACAGATGTCTCTCGGGCAGCTACGACAGAACGTGCAAGGTGTGGGACGTGGACACCGGCAAGGAGCTCAAGACTCTGGCCGGTCACCAGAACGTCGTCTACTGCGTGGGGTTTAACTTTCCTACATGGTTAGTATGTCATGTTTCTACTACTCGGCGTATTTTGAGTATTGTTACATTGCGCTGGGACGAAGGCTAAAAGACTTCCAGAATAATAAAATACTTATGATGACTATTTCAATTTGTTTTGGTGTATATATAAATTTAAAAAAATGAAATTTTGGAGTAAGGTGTTTGTGAGCCCAACCTGTCTAATAAAGTGTACTCTCTTCAGCTAGCTTAACCTCGATTATTACAATCTCTAAACTGCAACTCTAAAATGCCGTCATTTTGCTCAAAAGTGATCGCGTGGTAACCGGCTCCTTCGATAAGTCCGCCAAGATCTGGGAGCCAGTGAGCGGGGCGTGCTTGGCCACGCTGTGGGGCCATAGCGGGGAGGTGGTCGCGGCGCAGTTCAGCACGCACGGAGACCACGTGGCCACCGGCTCCATGGACTCTACCGCCAAGCTGTACGACGCCAGGACTGGTAAGCGATAGCACAAAAAAGAAATAGCTTTGCGTATTTGTCTTTTGTTTTGTCTTTCCATAAGAAGATATCGTTCGTGCTATTAATAATTCTGGCTTCGGCTATGGTTATTACGGCATCACTTTGCAATGCAACATGTTTACTATATCATGAATTGAATGTAAGTAGTAATTACCATTTAAAGTTTTGACTTTAACTTTATTGCGCAACTATATTCGTAGGAGCTGAAATTCACAACTACACGGGACATAAGGCCGAAGTGATCGCTCTCCAGTTTGACCCCAACGAGGGGCAGCGACTCATCACAGGCTCCTTCGATGGCACCATTTCCTTGTGGGACACGAGAGTGAAGGAGTGAGTTTTTTTTGATGTCAATAGCAATTGCCAAAGGCATCAAAGACGCGTTGCCGGCCAAGGAGGAAGCGGGGATCCGCTTTTTCGACTTTTCCCGACGCTCTGAAGTATACAAATATTTAACAGTTAATGTTACGATGTTGGTATACGGTCGGGAGAACTCTGAGTGATTGAGAGTCCTGTGTTGTCCAACCGGAGAAACGTGGTGACGTCGCCTGTCGCCTCGCCCGTTATTAGCAAGTTGCTCCATGTGCAGGGTATTTAGCACAGTTGAGATCCGTTGTTCACCAGACATATATATAATAAATCTTTAACAACTATATATTTCATCATCAGCAATAGTATTAATATATCTTAGTTAGTATTTGTATTAGTTTGTATTTCTACCTTACGAATAAAAATGAAGTTACGCACTGAGAAGTATAATGCTCTGTCGTAAATATAAGGCGCTATAATCTGTGCGCAGTTCGATCTGATAAAAATACTATTCATGTAAAACATCGATAGTACTTTATTTGATTATAGCGTCTGAAGCATTAACAGAATATAAAATAAAACTGAAATATATAAAAAAAAACTTGTCAGTAAGACTTTTCATATGTAACTCCCTGTAGACGCGTGTCAGTGTTCGAGGGCCACAGCGGCGAGATCTCCAACGTGCAGTTCAACTGGGACAGCTCGCTGGTGGGCTCCTCCTCGCTAGACGGCAGCGCCAAGCTCTGGGACGCGCGCCGCGCCGCCTGCCTCGCCACCGTCGCCGGCCACAGCGACGAAGTGAGGAGATACCAGCAATTTTGCGCTAATTACATACTGTTACCAATTGCGATATTATATAACGAAAACAATGCGAGGTTCTTAAATTGCTTAACATCATATCGTTTCAAAATAATAATGTCTAATTATGAAATGGTAAAGTAACTTTTAAAGTATTAATACATATATCCTGGCAATGCGCAGTAATGTAGAATGTGGATTGCCAGGTTCTCGACATCTGCTTCGACTGGGCCGGCCAGCGCATGGCGACGTCCTCCAGCGACTGCTCGGCGCGCGTCTACGACGTGCGCTCCGACTTCAAGGAGCTCGCCATCATGAAGGGCCATAGGGAGGAAGTTTCTAAGGTTCGGCCATGTAAAAAAACCGTCGATTTTCCTTTTTTTATGTAAATATCAGACAAACTAGCAGACGAGTCACCAGATGGTAAGTGGTCACCGTCGCCTATGAACATGAGGAATGAGTGACACCAAAGGCATTACTAATGAGTCGTCGGCCGAGGAAGAAGAAGGAAGGAAGAAAGTAGTGGCTCTCAAGCCCCCGGCCGCAACACGACGAGTCGTTTAGCAACTGGTAGGCGGCTGGTAGGCGGATGGTAGCTAGCCAGGCCGGAATCACGGAAAGATAATAATACCAGTAACAATATTAATGTCTTAATAATAATACTGATAATATAATCCATACGCGAAGCCCTACCATCAAGCAGGCTGGCTTCTGTCGCCTCTTACGACACCCTGTTCTGCCAGCGTGGGATTGGGGGGAGTACTCTATGTACATAGGTCAGTGTTATAGTAGTATTTCTTGTCTAAACTAGTTTGCAATAACCTTTACAAAGTAATAATGTACACAGAAATATTAATAATATACTATTTCATCCTCAGCTGACAAGATTTTAAAGTGTAAAAATAAATTGTAAGTTGTAAAATTTCACAATACAGTATTCTATCGTACCCACTAGCACCTCCCTCACTCCTGATACGCCAAAACCAGAATCTTCTAACTCAAATATTTCGACGGAAGTATTAATAAATCAGTCAATAAGCACCCTTGAATTTTGTAATATCATGGGCAACAGGGCATTATTTCTAAGCGATATAAATATTTACCTTTTAAGCATTGTAATTGTAGACAGTAATCTTGCAACTGTCCTTGACGAAGATCACGATATAGAGAAACAATTATGACTAAATACTTATTTGTAATTCTCCATAATCGTGTAGGTATGCTTCAGTCCGGCCGGAGGGTGTCTCCTCACGGCGTCGGCTGACCGAAGCGCCAGGGTCTGGAACACTAACACAGGAAATTGTGTCCAGGTGAGGAATTATAACAAAATAATCGACTTCGCCATGATATGTTCCACAGCGTTGAACCTTACGGTGGACAATCTCCTACTGAATTAGTACATTGATCATTGCGGTCACTATGTTACAAAACGATAATACTATAATTTCAAAGAAGAGGAAAGAAGTATTATTTCGCTCGTACATAATTTTTTTTGTCGAATATGTCCTGCGTGTATGTTCAAGTATACGTATATACATATATGTGCATAATTAAAAAAAACGAGTGTATCATACACTATTGTTGCAGTGTGCCCTTTACATTGCTTCCCTCCCATCCCATGCCGCCTGCGTGTCCATTAACTACTGTCATATTAATAAAAAACCTTGCAAGGAAACCAATTGTCTTATTTTTAATACCGTCTGCTCTAAAGTTGGTGTTTTGCACGCGGTTTGCTCTTGTACTCGTAGTTGGCACGCGATGGTATCACAAACATAAGAAATGGCAAATGTCATCGTCTCAGTTATTAATATGAAAGAAGTGCTTGTAAATTCAGAAAATGTCTGAATTTTTTTAAATAACAAATTTGAAATCATTCGTTACTTAACACACACAAGTTTTGTTTTTGATGCTGTCACATCATGTTGTGGGTCGAAGGAGAAGGAATGTTTACAAAGTATTGAGATGAAATCGGAACTATTTGCCCTTCATTATGTGTAACTGAAAGATATAAATTAAAACAAATCTTAGTAAAATAGTTGAAAATCTATTTGTATTTTTTTTTAAGTATTTTATTCCTGGCGATGTAAATCAAATTCTTTTTTTACATATATTTAAAATATTATTAATTCATAATTAACACAAATGTCGGGAATTTTAATTTTTTTTCATTAGTATTGACAATTTGAGTGAGAGCAACTGAAGTTGCACGGGATATCATAAGAAATGTGTGTCTATGCCAACCGCGTTATATACCTAAAGCTAGGTTATCAATGTGTGTGCGTGCTACATTGATTTGGACATATTAATTTCACATTTGTCCAACACCTCATGTATGTGTGAGAATGATTTTTGAAGCGAATTTGATAGTTTATGTGCAAGGTCGACTCCGGGCAAACTGTAGCAATTGGGCAATCATGTCATTTGAAGGCCCAGCGATGCGATTCGTATGATATGAGTCAGTCTATATCTACACCCGAAACCGAAAATTATTCGTTCTCAGAAACTATTTTATTATACATATGTGTTTATGGGGAATCAGACAACAATCATGCAGCCCTCCGATCGTATTCGACCCACGTACCCCAGAAATGCCCAGCGTCTGTCCTTTTCCTTGTCGTATCTTTATTACTGAAGCTCGTGCGTGCTTTAGTAGTCCCTTATGCAGTTGTTCTATAGTTGTCTCCAGACCAGACGCCAGTATATGTGCACGCATTCGAATCAATTCGAATTTTTCCTTTCCGTAGGTGCTGTCGGGACATCAAGGCGAGATCTTCTCGTGCGCCTACTCGTATTCAGGAGACGCTATCGTCACCGCCTCCAAGGACAACACTTGCAGGATCTGGAGATGATTGGACTGGTGGGTCTCTTGAACCTCACTACGCCCAACTTTATCCCGTTCTCCATTCAATAAAAATGCAATGCAATGATACTAGAACACTTATTTCCTGTGCCTTTTTACCTGTGTACATGTAATTGACCAGATGTACCATTTTGTACCACACATGTTTCGCGCACCATTCAGGCGCCCTTCATAAACGTGAAATGATAAGTATCGTTATGTGGTATGTACCGCACGAAAAATCGATAATCTCACAGATCGAACTTTATGGCTGATTCCGCGGTGAGAATGTTATAATTAGTATCATATTTAATTAAACCCGTAATAAATGTTTTTAATAGTAATCATTACGATCAATTAAGAATCGGCACTCGGCCACTAACCCGGGGGGTGGCCACCCACTCCACTAATTCGCCCTGAAATAAGTGGTGAAGTACCTCATCACTACCTTTAAACCACATTCACTAGGAAGCGATCCAAACCCTGGTGTGGGCATTTAATAGATTGAAGCCAGTTAAGTTAACAGCAAGACGCACTCGGGTATTATTATGATTATGGCGCCGCGGAATCTGTTGTGAGTTTTATTTGTGTGATTAAATAATTACTTCTGTATTATAGATCGGAATCATTTAGTCATGTAATTTATATTAAATATCTATTTAAAAACACTTCCAAGTTGAAAAACGCTCATTTAGGTTCCTGTTACAGCACTTGGAGTCAAACGTACTGTGTGCAACGTTATACAAAAATCTGTTCAAAGTACAATAATATGTAACCTTCTCGAAAATGAGAGCCCAAAATCTGTTCAAAGTACAATAATATGTAACCTTCTCGAAATTGAGAGCCCAAAATCTGTTCAAAGTACAATAATATGTAACCTTCTCGAAAATGAGACCCTAAAAAAACATTATGTTACGTTTTTCATTCTGTTGTAATCTGACAATGTAATACATACTCAACTGTTATTGTACCTACAAACGAAAAGGCTCTCAAAATATTGTTCACACACAACTCCCCTCTCTGTTACTCCTTATATCATAGACACATAACACACACTAAGATAAGAAACCAAGCGAGCCTTCTTCAACTGGGTACCCTGCGCGCGGCAGACAGGATTGCTACATTCACTATTGAACGAGTATTATTAGTAGTTTAAAAGTTTATACTGTTATCGGAATGACGGTTTAAAATATTTGTTAATTTTATATACCAAATAAAAGAAATATAACTAAATAGTTCTATTTCATTTAATTATTACTGTATGATATCTGCATTTAATCGATGAAGATTGAACATTATTGGAAATTTTAAAAAAGAAATACTCTTATACGAGAAGTTCCCAAACTTTTGCAAAGAAGACAAAAAGAACAGAAGCGGTTTCTATGTATCGACGTTATTTTCAATTGAACCCTGTATAGATCCATTGAGGGCTCCACAGACACTGTCTATTACACATTGACCTCGCGGTGGTCTATGAAATCTGTCATAATATTGAAGCCTAGTAGCAACATGCAATGTATTTGTTTGCATGCGATACGATGCTTTACTGTAAACTAGAAATTTTGAAAATGTTATGTATTTAACCGTTTCAAAATTTCATTTCATTTAATTTCACTAAATTAACAAGTCAAGTTTCAATACGACACGCAACAAATACACGAGGAGATTTAAATAAAAATTATCACGGTTCTATTCAATTGTACCGTACTGCTTTGAATGCTTGATCGAGTGAATGAATGATTGAATTAATTAAGAGTCTTATCTCCAGGCGAGCGCGAACATGAGACAAGGTCAAACATAAAGAGTACAGTACATTGAGTGTATTTTATGTTATGGCTCTTAACGATCTTAAGTGGACGTATTAAAAGTGCATTTAATTACTTGTAAACCCATACGACTTCAGATCGGAGGACATTCGTATCGAAGCAAAAGTCCGGCAAACCATAAGGAAGTCGCTGAAATACATTCAACCATCAAATCGTGTATTATTCAGCCTCCCATTGATATGATGAGTCGGCATGTCCGTCGTACACAACGAGCAACTCCAGCTCCGAGCAGAATAATACGCTCGCGTCATTTCCACCGAGTGCTCACATCCCGGTGCGCGCGCGGGTCAAACACGACCGATAAACTCTGCGGACTGGTGGCCTGAACTACTTTTAACTGTCTCTCCTTATCTCATTATACTTAATATCGGTTGTTACTAGTTAACTTTCAGATGTTGCTCAAAATGTATGTAATTTTCCTCGATTAGAGTGAAATTTAAAAAATCATTTAAATATTTCATATGGTTTTTAACAATAGAAACGCCGATTGATGAAACAAGAAAACAACTTAAAAATCAAGTTTTCCGAAGCGAAATTTGGTTTGGGTTACTAGGATTATAATAATAAAATATATTATTAGAGTAATAATATCATTTGTAAATGTTATCTTTGTCTTTGTATGTACACCTATTTTTTTCTAGCGTGGCATTTATAAAGCTTGCACAAGTTTTTATTTCTTATTTCTGAATAAAGCAAATTGCTTTAGGTTAACATCAAACACTTCGTCCATAACGATATTCATAATGAATCAATGATTCTCTTGCTGCATTATTGTAAATTGCCAGCCGTCGATCTAAACTAGGAAATATTTCCAATGAAGCATAATAGCATCTCGCAGGTTAACGTACCATTAACATTTAACACTTATATGTGAGATCTATCGAACACTTTTGGCGCACAGTGTACCTACGTTTGACGTTACACTTATTGCTTATACTTTGATACTTTGCTCATTGTCACTTCGAATTGCAACCACAGTGGACGTCATGCGACGATATATTTTAGTTATATTTGCATGCAGTATCGTAGCGGCTTACAAGTATGAAACGAAGTGGTTCAAGGTGCCGCTGGATCATTTCGGATACCAGAGGAACGAGACGTTCAGTATAAAATATTTGGTGAACGACGATAATTGGAACAAGGGAGATGGGCCCATTTTCTTCTACACCGGCAATGAGGTAAGCTTTGTTGGTTTCTCTTACAAACGCATCTCTATCTCACGCGATATAATTCACTACTACATCCAGGTTTACTGTTTTACTTTCCGGTTTCGCAATTCAAGTCAATCATACGACTGACGTTTCCCAGGATGGCAACCGATCCGTATCGCTAATAAGAATATTAAGATAATTAAATTAATAAATAACTGTGAACATTTGTATTAATAGCGACGCGACCCGACTTTGTTTGGGTTTTAAAATTAATTAATTAATATGATATATACGTGAACTCGATATGTATCGAAGTCTCGATCCGGAATAATTTACCTTTCAAATGGTTAAAGAATTCATCATAGGTGCCACGGTTCTTAAGATTACCCTTCGTATACACAAAAACTCACAAAATCTCGAACTTAATAATATCCGTATATCATATATATATTGAATCATAGTCAAGATGTAATTTATCTACATATAAATATCTGTAATAGTTCCTCTACTAATAATGATCGTAAAATCTATAATGTAGTGGTAAAAATTTGTAAAACCTATTTGTTTTACTGTAACAATAGAACTTAATTCCCGGTTTTCGTTGACAATCTCCTTATAATAGTTTTATTATGTGGGTCATGTATATAAAAATATATTGTCTAGGGGTCTGACAGAATCCAAACTCCTGCTCGTGGTGCACCTTGCTGAACAGCACACGAAGCTATGGTGCCAATAAAAGCAAGTTCTCCACCCCAATTAAACTTTCATTTTAGATGTAGTGAATACTAATAATGACATTAATATCATTAAAATTATCGCAGGGAGTTAAATAACCTCAACTTACAACTATGCTATTTTCGCGGCGCGGCGCCACGGATTTAAACAAATAACGTGTTAATTTATTTAAACGGATAATCTATCGTCATAACGTAAACAGACCATTTTGTACATATTGATCATTACTCCATATATTTGTACCAGTTTCAAATGATTAATCATCAGTCACTCGCCGCTAAGTAGGTTTAATTTACTTACTTACTAAGACTAAACAAAAGGCTAAATTATTCACCGCGGAACACACACCTGTCTGCTATTAAAAAAAATTGTGTCAGTAATAAGTTTACTCGAGTACAGAAGTCATGAGACACTAAAAGCACCTTTTCTTACCATGCTAGACAAATCAGCAGATGAGATGTGGTCACCGCCGCTCATCGATAAGTAGTCAACGAAGTGGAAGCTCTAGGAAGTGGAAAGTGACCAAGCGAGCTTATTGCATCCTTTTTATACTCTCACTGTTGTATCAAATCTATCAGTCCTCACTTGATCAGATTGTAGTTTATGGTCGAAGCTATAAACAATATTTTCGTACCCACAGGAGATATAAATTTTACTTGTATCAACAATTAAGTATAAATCGTCAGCCACATTTTTCTAAAAAAAATCGATTCTCACGAAAATAAATTATCCTCGAGCGAAACCACTACATTGACCACCATCTATGGTTGTGATAGTAAGATATTAATATTTTAGTTGTTTGCCTTCAGCACTGGTACTTATCCCGTCAATCTATATGCCGATTGCTGATAACACATTACAGGGCCAGATCGAAGTATTCGCACAGCACACGGGCTTCATGTGGGACATCGCTGCCGAATACAAAGCTATGCTGGTGTTTGCCGAACACAGGTACTCAGGTCTCAGTACTGACTGACCGCAAAAGTATGGTTTAGCTAAAAAAAACACTCTAACCTAAAAGTAGTAAAATGATCTAATTAGCAATAAATTGCGCGCAGGACAATTACTCGTGCATCATTTGTGGAGATTACACGGTAATGTTTACTATTCCCTGTTTAGCGGCAAATTGTGAGATATGGACGGCGTAATAAATTTAATGTATTCCTTTTAATCTATTTTAAAATTACAATTATTGTAAAAAATTAAAACAATGCAAGGGAAGAGCTTTCCGCGATGGCAGCTAAAATTAGATTACTGTCTCACTCTGCTCTGGTACTATTGAAAACCATATGCTGCTTCATGGTGACTAGCACTTTGGTTGTTAAGAATGGATTCGCAACCGCTCGTTGTGTGGCCAATGATGTTGGTTGACAAATACCAATGTAATTTAACGGGCAGTCAAATTACAAGTACTGTTTTCTATGACGATCGTATAAAAGGCGTGTTGTCAAATTGTGGGTAAAAATATTAAAAAAACTACCCTTAACAATCAGGTATGTTTTTCGACATTAAATTAAATTAAATCCATCAAAGACGGCCGTAATACCTGCTGTACTTTAACTGTGTGACAAATTCCACCTTTGTTCTATTTTTTTTATGTTAATAGCAGACAAACGAGCAGACTAGCCAACTGATGGAAAGTGGTCACAGCCGCCCATGAACATTAGTAAGGCTAAAGTTATCACTAATGCGTTACCAGCCAGAAAATTTCTAAAGAAAGAAAGTACTGTCTCTCAAGCCTCTGGCGGTACACGACGAGTCGTTTGGCGGCTGACTCAAGCAGGAGGGTGTAAGCTAGCCATATCAGCAGAACGTTGAATAACTTTAAAATGTTTATAAGAACAAACTTGTACAATTGTATCGACAGGTACTATGGTGCATCTATGCCGTTTGGAAATAATTCGTTGGACAACGAGCACATCGGGTATCTGACGGCCGCGCAGGCGCTGGCCGATTACGCCGACCTAGTTAACTTCTTGCAGGGAGACAGCATCCGTCCGACATACCCGGTTATCGCCTTTGGGGGTGAGTAGGAGCACGCCGAAAAACTCCCGGTTTTGGTAACTGGAAGTTTGATTAAAGTATCCAGTATTGTATCAATGCTTTTCGCCTGTAAGATATTAAGGACCACGCATTTAATTCCAATCCGATTTGAAAATGTATCCAGGCGTATTTTCTGTTTTCTGTAGAATCTTATAGTCGCTTAACAGGATAGGTACTGGTATTCGTATTCCGTACAGATATTAACTGTACGGACTAGTGGGAATAGATTAATTTAAACAATTATTAAATAATTTAAAAACAGATCAATATCGTAATAAGACCCGCTTGTAGTTACAAAGTAAAAATTAGAAGTTGACATTTTGGATGCAACAAGATGCTTATGCTTCGTTATATGATTTCATTAAAAAGGGATTTAGCTATAAAATATTTTCTCACTGTCTTAAATAAAGTCTTTCGAAGTAGAACTGTGATTGATTCCTTTAATCAATCAATATAATGAATTGGTCACGCTCGATACTCTCGATTGGTTTTTCAGAATCAAGTCCTGATACGTCTGAGTATATGTAATTCTATTTTTTGACGTCATGTAGTTAATTATTGACTCTATGTAGAAAATCTACCAATTTTCAACTATCTTTCCTCAGGCTCCTATGGTGGGATGTTAGCTGCATATTTCCGTATCAAATATCCTCACTTGGTGACGGGAGCCATTGCGGCATCTGCCCCAATCCACATGTACCCAGGCATGGTCCCTTGCGAGGTGTACCACCGGATCGTTACCTCCAGCTTCAAGATTGCCGGTGAGAAGTGTGTGGGGAACATCAGAAACTCATGGTCTGTTCTGAGGTAAGCTGAGGTCCCTGACTATAGGATTCGTCTCTGCTTACCAGTTTATGTTGCCATCAAAATTCTGGAACAGGAACATTTTATAACCTTTAAAGCATTTGATTGTGTAGAACATGGAACAATACTACTTAGAATTGGTCACTATGGCCTTAAAGACTCAATTTGATATGGTCGTATTAAAATAACAGCGTTCAACGTAAATGTATAAATGATGTGAAATTATAAGGATTTTCAGTCGTGATTGATATCAAGCAGGGATCAAGGGAGTGTTACGTATCTAATCAAAACGATAGTAAAATCAAAATAACGACATCCACAAGCATATTAAAATAAATTAGTTTCAGTTAAATAAATAATGACGCTGTGATGTCTTTCAGAAGTTCCCTTGTTTCTCAAAACAATAGCGAGTGGCTGCAGAAACAATGGAAGTTGTGCGACCCAGTTAAAACAGAGTCGGACATCGATACCCTGATAGCATTCCTCCAGTCTATGTACGAGACACTCGCCATGGTCAACTATCCCTTCCCCTCTGACTTCCTAATGCCGCTGCCTGGACAACCTGTTAGGACCGTCTGCCAGTATCTCAATGAGAAATTGTCTGGACAGAAACTTCTGGAAGTAAGACTTTCTTTTCATGATAAACAAAACTGCACACACTGCTCAACTGCACAAGCAAACATACACAGCACATAACGGGGCCCGGAAAACCCGTTCATTTGATTAAGCCTTTGGAAGGGGTTAAGCCGTTCGAATGTTACTCTTTCGTTTGGGTTAACCTTCGATCAGCTTAGCCAGTACAGTGATAAGCATTTCGATCAGGTTAACCCTAACCAACCCAAGTTGTTTGGGATAGGGTTTTGAAGGGTTTTTTTAAAGACTTGTTATTTTTAATTTGCTTAATTTAACCGTTTACTTTAATGAAAAATAAATCTAAATACAATCACGTTTAAGATCAAAATCGATTGCGTTCAATAGGGAATCACCTACCGTTGAAAATCGTGGAAGGGGTTTTGGTTGAGTTTTGAGTTAACTCGAATTAATCAAATGAACGGCTTAGTAGCCTTGAATCGAAAACAAATCGAATATGTATAGAGTTTAAGACCCATTTAGCTTGCGTTTTTTTTTGCGTTTTGCGTGTTTGAAAGGCTTACCAGTATGTAATGGTTTCTCAAAACCAATGCTAAAAATACCCACTTAAAAACCCTTTCAAGGGTAATCGGTTCCGAGCCCTGGTATATAAATGTGTAATGCGGATTACCATCCTATTTAATGTTCAATAGTTATTTTTTGCAATTTTTGTACTGCATCTCCTTAAAACTTCATCGATTAGTCAAAATATCATGGTTATTCCTTTTCCCAGGGTATTGGCAAAGTGGTGGATATTTTCACTAACTATAATGGAAAGAGCAAGTGTACAGACTACAAGAAAAGTGACAGCTATGGGAATCTCGATGCTGCAGGATGGACATATCAGGTTCGATAGATCCCAATAATTATATTAAATTTTAGAGGAGTATTTTGCACAATATAAAAGGCATCAATAACAGTAGGAGTACTTTATGTAAACATTGTACCTGAACATTGTAGGAAGCTGGTTGTATTAGGAGAGACTCGAGGAGAATATTGGACTTCGTTTCTCCTCATGGTTATTTTTACGTCAAGACAACGCTGTAGAGAAGACATTGAGAATCTTTTGGGGATTTGTGGGGACAAAAAACTCAATACACGCTGAACCATTCAGGCACATTTTACACACGTATGTACACCGAAGTTTTTCAAGTTTACTCAAAGATTGTTACACAGTTACAATGCGTTAATCGCTAATTTCGTTACATTCACGTTAATCTCAATCTTCAGATTTGTCTATATAAACTAAAAGAACAACAATAAAGACGAAGTAAAACTATTCTTGCTAGCTAGTTCCAGATTGCCGATCGTGACAAAGTATAAAATCAATTCAAACCATGACTTCAGGCATGCACAGAAATGGTGATGCCGATGTGCACGACGGGGAAGGACGATATGTTCGAGCCCTCGCCGTGGAACTTCACGCAGTACTCCGACGATTGCTACAAGAAGTACAGAGTACGTCCGCGGGCGGACGGTGCGCGCGTAGAGTACGGCGGCGACCGGCTGCAGGCCGCATCCAACATTGTGTTCAGCAACGGATTGCTGGACCCGTGGGCTGGAGGTAATGCTATTGTATAACACACGTACAACTAATAACGGAAATCATACACCTTACCACTCGTGTGTAACTCACGTTAGTCGGGACTAATAAACTTAACTAATAAAAAAAAAACAAAAAAAACAGAACTTAACTAGGTAGTGTATGTATACGTAAGACAACCCAAACTAAATCGTTTTTTTTTTCTTATATTTGATGAATTTTATAATTATACGGAAAACGATTGCGTTCTGAACCATTGATATTTATTCTGTGAATTCAACATTTCCGTGATAGCGTCCGGGAAGGCTACGCAATGTTTTGTATGATTTTTCTTTCATATTCATCATTCTTTTAAGGAATTTCCTTTAATACCTTTTCGTTGATTTTTAATGGTTTATCTTTCTGGCCAGGTGGTATCCTCAACAGCATCAGTAACACGGTCATAGCGGTGGTGCTCATAGACACCGCTCACCATCTGGACCTCATGCCCAGCAACGACCTGGACCCTCAGACCGTGAAGATGGCCAGGAATATTCATAAGCAAAATATTAATAAGTGGATTACAGACTTCAAAGAACAAAACAAGGCTAAGCATTGATTTGTGCTGTGTAATATACTAATAAAATAATTTAAAACGATTTCTGTCTGATTTTAAATCTACCTAATTAACTGAAGACTGGTTTTTTTTTTATAATAGATGGCCTTAACAGATAATGACGCTTATATTGTGCATCGTAACAATATATATATTTTATAATACTTTATATTCTCTGTATACCAACAATGAAATCATTAAGAAATCTGCAAGCTTGCAAAAAATAAATGCATCATAAGGCGAAGAAAAATTTTTTTTGTTAATTGGTTAGGTATGTTTTGTTTAAGTAGGTATGTTCTTAGATTACGGAGGTGAAGAAAAATACTCTTCAATATACAAGATATAAATACATTACTATTGATAAATATGTATTTGATTCAGTCTTGATCTTTATGTATAAATTGGCCATAGATAAACCATAGACCACAGATGATAAATGATTAAAGAGTTAGTTACATATGACATTGACATACGTATAATTAATTGACACAAAAGCTGTCATCCATAAATAAATATTGAATAGTTAATACTTAAATGTCAAATGTGCATCAGAGGTTATAAAGTTGTTTATATTGATAACATAAATAAAAATTGTAAGGAAAAAGCATGTTCTTATTGTACTAAATGGAATCAACGTGTAAATATTGTAACGAATTAGAGAACAGACAAGAAAAACCAGGCTTAAAATGTGTGGTGTGCCAAAATATAGTACATTTAAAATGTTTGAAAAGACAAGGAACGCCTGGTGATTTCGCCGGCGATGTATTCTTCGACTTCACGTGCGTTGAATGCGCAGAAAATGGCGAGGAATGTTTCATACGCAATAAAATGCCCTGGTACTTTTCATTACATTAATTTTATACATTATAAGTTTGCGGCAGATCGTTACTGCAACGACCTATTCCTTTCTATCATAATTAGAATTTTTAAATTACCTTACAGTAACTTTCTCAATTCACTAACATGTAAAACATTTTTTCAGTGACCTAGTTTGCTTACCAAAACAAAACATTCCATGAGAAAGGCTTTATATAATAATTTTTGATGGAAAATGTGAAAGATCTTTTATTATGCAATATTATATTATCTTTGGATGCAGACAAAGGCAAGCCAAGGCACCATTATTGTGTGCACCAGTATTAGTTTTAGAGGAAATGTTGTCATTGTTTTTATGACATTGTGCTGCTACACAAGATGAATTATGTTATCCCTATAGATTACATTTATAAACTATTATTCCTGATTAAAAAATTTGAACCTTATTTTCAAGTATCCCAATATTTGTCCTCTGACATTCTTGACCCAAATAAAGAAAATAGCAAATCATAAACAAGATTTTAAAACATTCCTACTGTTACAGGGTAAATGCAATTCTGCTAACTATACATCACCTGAATATCCAATCACACGGAATCAGTCACCGTGGATTCTTCCACTACAAAACACACATAGCTTCGTTCATTGACAGAAATTGGCAGCTACTGTTTGGAAATCAAGTGTAAGCTTGTTTTATTATAGACAGATAGTATGCTCAAGATCCTTGCTTATTTACAATTGTTACTAATGGGGTATTGGACATTATATAGACTCTGTATATAGAATCTATTTAATTATTGGCTGATAGTTAATTGTCATAATACACTTCTGAAGATGTGATGTCAAATGCATGTTTGGTGTGAATTATAAGATGTGATGTCAAGACGAAAACTTTAATAAGAATCACTGATTAATATAGCTTTACCTAGCTCATATTATGATGCCTCAGCAATACAATAAAAAGTAGCATTGTGTTTTTAAAGAAAAAAATCAAATCAAAATTATAACTGATTTTATAATCAAATAAATTCAATACCAGATCCTCACTTAATATATACTTCGTTAATGGAACAAAACAGTATATTGTAATCTGAGTTATAGGTACTAAATATGGTTTTTTGTGCAAAATCTTAACACATAAATGACAAATACATTAGCATGTTCAAACATGTAACAGAAATTCATTAATATGATGTTTACATGAGTTAGTAATTATAAGTCACGAGGAATAGGAATATGACAAAAGATGCTTAATGTAAAAAAAAATCTCTACTTTATTATTTATTCTCTGTCTTTAGTTAATATGTGATTCAAACTGTTATTTATTATTATTGTAAATTGCAAATTACAGCAAACAAAAGAAAAATTGGATGGGAACAATAGCTGGCACTTTGTCAGTGTACAATGGACTTCTATTCCGCTCAGGCTCTCTAGTGTTGGGGGAGACCGGTTGGTGGAAGCTGGGACACAACTTCTCTCCAGCACTGGCAGCACACATAGGTACGTACAGATCTCAATAGAGAATACAGCTTTTTTTTTCTTGTATTATAGCAACATTATAACAACAACAATATAGTTGAGAATGCTTAAGAGCTTAATTAAGAGGAGTTTGGCCCAGCACTTAACCAGAAAAAATCTTTTAGATGAGAAAATTTAAGTGAAGGTGTTAAAATTTTATTTCAAGGCTATGTCTATTATAACAAAAGTAAAACTTTTGCTTGTTTGTTGCAGTTGTTGAAACCGCTAAGGACAGACCCAAGGGCCGGGCGCGCGGTCAACTAGGCATGGACAAGTCATTGTTTTATGCTAAAATCAAGGCACTGGGTAAGTATATCTACATGACAACAATTACATAATAATGTTTGTTCATTCTTTGGTATATTCCACGCAAATGATGAAGATTTTAGAATGATTTATGTTTTGGGATGTAAAGAACTGTATTCTTAGCTCAGAAGTATTTGTCTTGGTCGTGGTGTAAGCTGTAGAGCGAGAAAGCAATGGCCCTAGTCCCTTTGTTGGAGGTCGTTGGGCTTCATCCCACCTCATTTTGTCGTGACGATACTCATGCTTTTTGGTAGGATTCATTACATCGTACCTACCTTCGGCCTCTACTTGGAGAGCAACGCGCCGAGATGACTTCAATGGTATGGAAGTCTATGGGAGGCGCTTAGGCGTTACTGAACACAAGCATAATTATGCAAGAGTTATGTTAAGTTTATTTCAGTTTAAGTTATGTAAGTAGTTTTTCTTTTCTACAAAGATTTTAAATCCATCGCACGACAGTTTGGCAATATAAGTTGTTAATGTTATTATCAGTCGGCATGTGATCAGGGGGTCAACTGACGCAACTCCCACATGGCAGCTTAAGGAGAAGGGAGTAATTGAAAACCAGCGCTAAACGGGATCACAGTCCTTCGTCTGCACGAGCTGAGTCTACGTCCATTGTCATGTTGTCACTACTGCGATGTTTGTTATGTACATTAAAAGGTGTATATGACGAACGGCAATAAACAACTTTTATTGTTATTTATTATCATCAGAGAGTAGAATATTCAATTTCCATAAATAAATTGTGTTTCATCGTCCAGGATTTACGAATTACTTGGGATCCGAGAAGGACGTGGCGGTGTCTGGCGAGCCAATCCCGAAAAAGGCGCGGCTGGTCTCCGAGAACGAGCTGGAGACACCCAGGGGTCCAGGGTGCGAACAGGATGGTAACAGTACGTCAGATATCGAACCCAGGTAAACTAAACGTCACTTAGGGCACATCGGTAAATTTGTTTTTACGGCAAGACTATTCAAATGTACCAATTATCATTGGGACCGATTGGTGGACCATAATCATATACTTAAACCTCTTTCGCCAAGGCAGATGTTTTGTCAGAAATGATTGACTCAATATAAAGAAAGGTTCCAGTCCAGTCCCAATGTGGACTACAGTGGGTTCTGTTTTATTTTGGTTTATTTAGTCCTTATTTACCAGCGTTTTTTTTTTCATTTTGTGATTGTTTTTCTGTGTCCTATAACTGTAACACTATACAATATTTTGTGTAAGTGCGTTGTACGACAGGAGCGAGCCGGACAGCATGATCCTGGACGACTCGTACGCGTGTCTCACGGCGAAGAACTCGTACGCGGACATGGACAGCTTCTTCTCCAGCTATGAGTTTGGCTTCCATTCCGGCGCTCACAGGGTGAGACTGTTGATCGGACATTATGTCAACATACATCGATAAGTACTCTACGTGCATATTTATTTATTTATGAATAATTCTGTAAAGAGTGCTCGTGTGCTGCCATAAATCGAATTTAGTTCGAATTAGATTCAAAAACATTCGCTGACCATAGCATTGAAATATATTCAAGTTGACACATACAATACGCTTCGATGATACCACGATCAGTATAGGAGAGAGATCACTGTACAATAAACAGTATACAGATAAATGATTATAATTATATTAGTAAACGACGTCACACTAATGGCAATATTCGTTCCAGAGCGAGCACAACGACTCGTCGAGCGAGCGCACGCACACGACGCCGACGGACGTGGACGCGGGCGCGGCGCCCGGCGACGACTCGGACTCGCACCGCTCCCCCCACTCCCCGCACTCGCCGCGCCCTCCACACCCGATGGAACCGCAGTCCGACGAGCACGAGGAGCGCCCCGCCGCACAAGAACCTCGCTCCCGACACGTCAACAGGAGAAAAAACACGGAAGTAGTAAGCGTCCTCCTACAAATACGTGGTTGTGCATATAAATCTTCTTAATTATATTCGCTCATCGCATAACTGGAGACCAGCTGAGACACGTGCGCAGGGATGTAATTGTGGTCTAATGGACTCTGTCCATCCTCCGCATCAGTCCAAGCCGCAGCTCAGGCTCACGAACGGGTTACGCGGTCCCTTCTCTCGGAGGTCCTTCTTATTACTAGTTACTTGCATTATTGTAATGTCATTTCGTATCCAGTGATAACTCAAACACGATATCTAGACGGTGCCGGCTTTTCAGCCAGAGTCAAAGGCGAAGAACAACCGATTGATCCCACAGTAAGTATGCTGTCAAATTTTTTTGCGTGATCCAGGTAGTACGACGGGAATCTCTATTCTCATCGCAATTGAACTCCGTGGACACGCCGTGGGTTCACAAGGAAGACAAGGAGACCAAATCCGCCAAGGACGTGGTGGAGCTGACGGAGTACGAGGAGATCCAGTTACTGAAGCAGGTGGAGAGCCTCGTGCGGAAGGTTCGCGATACTGACAAAAAGGCGTACCTCTGTCGGCTGCGAGCGAAGCTTGCGTTGCGCAGGCTCAAGAGACACAAGCACTTACCCATTTTTGATTTCGACAAGTGAGTGTTATACATGTCGCAGCATCAACATTATGGCGACATTCATTGGAATGGTCCCGACAAGACCACGATCCATGTAATTGAGTCGAAATTTCAGTTAAATATATAAAAATCGTGAGTACCCGTTACAGATAAAAAGTAATAATTATACTTTTCTGAAAATATCAATCACTGGTGCTCTTCACTTTTTGAGATCATTACAATGGCTTTATCTGTGTTTGAATGCTCCTATGGAAAAGGAAGAAAAAATCATAAACTTAGGACTTTGAACTTTCTACGTATTTCGCGTTCTCGAGAAACAATAAAACATACATGAACCAGGTAATAATGCAATCTTACGCGATATCCGCCCTTTTACACAAGACATAAGGACGAGAGACGCTCGAGGAGTTCTCACCAGTACCTTGGTTCTTATGGCCGCTATTGTTTCCCCCGCACCTTGGTAACATAATTGTATGGCTTTCGCTGCTTCAAGAGCGCATAATATTGACTTTAGTCGTAAAATACAACCACAAATGTACAAAAAATGTTTGGATTTTTACGAAAGCAAACATTTTAATACATAACCAAGGTTTGATCGACGGACTTCTGATAGCTTTAAAACCATTATAACGTATCAGGTATATTAAAAATTAATAATAAGTATTTTTTTCCAGAACAGTCAAGGTATTGGGAGGGTACGTAATGGAAGCCCCAAAAGTAGTGGCCAATGTTGAAAGAGTCCTGGACAGGTTCCAACGATCGGTGAGTTGAACTGATCATATTTGTACCTCCAGTTTTGTTTCTGGTCCCAGTACCTAATTTACAGGAAATTTAAGTTTTTTGAAGCAATTTTCTTCACAGTACAATATGTTAGTGATTCTACTTAATCTATCTGTGCCAATATCCTTTCTTTAAATCATCCAATATCAAAATCAATAGTGCACAGTGTTGTGATGTGATGGGTTCGACCCATTCTTTTGTACAAGATAAGCTCCCCTGACCGCGGTGCACCTACTGAATAACAGACGAGACTATGGAGTTGGTCCCGTCTATTGGAGATCACTGAACTCTGTAACGCTTAGTTTAATTCCCACGGTGCCCAAAATAGGGCACTTAAGGTGCTCAAAATAGAGTTCAGCTAGCTGGCTATTTTTGCCATACTTAAAAAGAAAAAAAATCCTCAACTACCTCTCTGGCCGGCAATCCGTCGATGAAGCGACTTATTTTACTCATGTCACGAAGTAACAGCTGCGGCGTCAGCTCGTTTGATATCTATTGGTACAAAGGAGTGATCTGAATAACATGCAGTAAATATTTTTCTATAAAATTTTTGATGTTTTTATGAGATCTCTGTCCGCAGTATCTAATGGACAGTCTGACGGGCACGATAGCGGAGCAAAGCTACGGCACCCTGCTGCTGCCGCACATGGAGCCTTTGTCCCTGCGCTCGCCGTACTCGGGGGCGCTGCTGAAGCCCTACATCCGGCGCGATACACAAACGCGGCCGCTGTGGCTCAACCTCACCGACGAACTGCTCAGGAAGACCAACAGGTACATTTGTTGGAGTAACCACTGCGCCACTGCACTAAGATATGAGCTTCCTGCAACCTGGACCTCCTGTTACTGATAAGAACCAGTAGTAAAAAGATGAATTTGGGTAAGTTGGTTGCGTGCAGTGTATTTTTCCAAGATCCTCGCTTCACCAAAATTTCTTGTGTCACAGGAGAGTTGGACACACAATGAGACCACAGAAAAAAGTGATCCGAAGGAACCCCCTCAATGTTCAATAGACAACGTTGCACATCAAAACGATGGATCAAAATCTAAAAAAAGAGACATAACCACTTATAGTCGGTTCCCTTTACAATATCCGCTATATATATATATTATAAGGAATATGAATATAATCGAGCAGGCACGTGGAGGGGTACACGCCGCCCGCGCACGCGCCCGTCGATTACTCGTACGTGCGGCCGCAACACATCCCCGCCGTCAACAGCCTCTGCGCGCAGTTCTTCTGGCCCGGCATCGACCGTGAGTACTCTGCTTTTATCAGTAATAGGAAGGTGGAGAACGCAGGTTCGGTGTGAATTTACAAGATTTGTTGTTAAGACAAGAGTTATTAAGATTCTCTTGATTAATATATTTTAACTTAACTTGTAGTATCAGCTATACACTACAATCGCACTTCAATCTCAAGATATTATTTAATAAAATTCATACTTACTTAGTTAACCCTACGTGTCATGGCTAATTGTTATGTGAATTTCGTGAAGATCAAACAATTTATATTATTGGGATACATATACCTACTTGTTTTGTTTAGGTTCCTATATGCAGTGATTAAAATTTTCATGTTTTGAATGTATATCAATACAAAAATATATAGTTTTTCATACTGGAGCAATAAATTTATTCGATTTGTAAGCAGCTGTTAGGGTATTTGGAGGATCACCAGCTGATCAGCGATCGCCAATATAACTTACGCCAAAGGCGATCAGCTGATGACCTTCTAACATACGTCACACACCGCTTGGTTCGGGCTCTACAAAACAATGGGGAGGCATTAGCAGTCAGTCTGGATATCGTTAAGGCTTTTGACCGGGTTTGGCACAAGGCTCTTCTAGCGAAGCTTGCTTGTTATGGTCTCTCCAAGAGGTTATGCAATTGGATTAGGACTAGCTTTATGTCTGACCGGCATATTAAAGTCGTAGTTGACGGTAGCCGCTCAGACATGAAACTGATCAACGGTGGCGTTCCTCAAGGGTCCGTGCTATCTCCTACGCTGTTCATTCTAGATATCAATGACATGTTAAAGCAAACTAGTGACATCCATTGCTACGCGGATGACAGTACGGGGGTTGCGTTTTACATGGGCCCAGCAAATATCTCTCGATCGCAAGTGGAGAATAGCAGAATAAAACTTGTGTCTGAACTCTCTGGAGCGGGTCTCAGAATGGGATAGACTTAATTGAGTCGATGAATGAAGTTCCATCCACACCGACTGGGTTCGTGGCATTCCTCCACGGTCCGATTCTCACGTTATTTTTTGCCGCGCACATGCAAATTGTGGAACGAACTACCTTGTGAGATATTCCCGAAGCTCTATGATATGGATCTCTTCAAAAAAGGTGTAAAAAAAGCTCTTCTCCAAAGCCGCCGTTGCATTAGTAATTCCTCTAGTGTTGCATAGGTTCATAGGCGACGGTGTCCACTTACCATCAGGTGGCCCGGCCCGTCTGCCTTTTCGTCTGCACTTTTGGCAATAAAAAAAATTGTATTTAAAGAAATTAGAAACACAAACTTCTGAAGGCGACAGTATCCACTTACCATCAGGTGGCCCGTCCGCCTTTTCGTCTGCACTTTTGGCAATAAAAAAAATTGTATTTAAAGAAATTAGAAACACAAACTTCTGAAATCTTAACGTAATGCCTACTTTATTAATAAGGTCAGAATACTAAAGATGACAATGTATCGCGCTGTAACAAATGACAATCTGTATCAGTGACAGAAGCGCTCCAGCACCCAGAGTTCAGCTGCGTGGTGACGTACAAGAAGCTGGTAGTCGGGTGCGCATTCCTCGTGCCCGAGATACGTCCCGGCGAGGCGTACATTTCGTTCGTGCTGACCCGGCCCGAGTGGCGCCACGCACGCATCGCCACCTTCATGCTGTACCACCTGCTGCAGGTCGGTGACCACTACGCCTACATGACCACTTTTAGTTGCAGTGGCAACTTAACCTCATAACATAGTAGCGGCACTCCTCGACTACCTTCGCTTCGGACAATTATACAGCATATGTTCATCTGGAATAATGTACATTTCAAATGACAAAAGAATTTTTGAGATTTGTGCCTTCGTTCCGGATATTACTTTTCGCATGTACACAAACTCACATAATTCCCACTCCCCCTTTATAATATTTCTTTAGATATATACGTGCAACATTTCAGATTGTTTGGACTCCTCATCACCCTCATTCTAAAACTGACCGTGGAGTTTTTCATACGTGTTTCGGTCGCCGTGGCGGTCAGCCAGTAACAAGGCGAGCCCTCTCCTATGTTTTGGGTCGACAACGCGTCGGTGACGCCTTCGGTGCTACTGATTTCCGTAGAAGACTGTGACCAATTACCATCAGTTGGCTCATCTGTTCCTTTGTATGCGTAACTCGCAGTTCACTAACTGGATTTACCTTTTACAGACATGGAGTGATAAAGATGTTACACTGCACGTGTCGCCGACGAACCCGGCTATATTCCTGTACCAGAAGTTTGGATTTAAGGTGAGCACATGATTTCATGAATGGGCTACAACTACCTAGTGATCCACTGCTGGGCACGAACCTGTCCTCACAGGTGAGGAGGCTTAGAGCGCACTGCCAAGCCACTCACGGAGTTGTGGTGAGAACGGTTGCCAACCTGAATATATAAAGTTCCATGCCATTTGAATGCTTCTCATAAATTTACTGTCCAAAAGTATCACCTAAAATCAACTAGTTAATATAACCGTAAAAATTAAATGTTAAAAACAGTAATCATTTATGTTACATTAGCTTTAGTTTAAAATCACTCTGAATTGCCTCTACACAGAGTATAAGTTTCTATTCAGAAATTCTAGCACTATACAAGATTGCTTGTGTTTGCTCTAGAAGTGGTAAACATGCATCATACTAAATCAAACACTATATTTTGAATATATTTCATGATATAATTGTTTAGGATGCAAGTGGAATATTAAATGCAAAAAGTAGCTTGAAACATAGTTTACTTTACTATATCTATTACTTTCATATATGATTTTTATATAAATGCAAGGTCAATTTATGTAACAATATTCAGTTTGTGTTCAACAAGTAAATTAAAATAATTGTAATAGGTAAAAGGCCATTAAACAATTTATAGTGACCCTGTAATGAAACATGACTAATGCAAGTAAAGAAGTAATTACATATCATTTGGATGATAGACAAATGACTCTGATGTTGTCAAAGCTACACATTGTACTAGCATTGACAATCAAATATCCACGTACAAACAGCAAGTATGATCTGTCAGCATTTTTCATATACGAGTGAAATATAAATTTTACTACATGAAAATACAGAATAATAGCTCAACCGTTATTTAACTAAATATAAATATGTATTGTGAGTTCAATTCAATTTTAAGTATTTTGGTTACTGAAATATTGTAACAATTTCATTCTTCATATTTACTTTGAATCTCATATGTCAATCTCTTAACAGTAGATCTCATAGACAATTAGCTCATAGGTCATAGGTATCAATGCCATTGGATATAACAATGTCATAAACAGATTCAACTAAGGAGAACAAATGATTATTTTTACTTACAATTGTAATTTCATTAACATTTAATTTTCAATATACCTTATCCTATTTATATGCTTACTTAATAATAGGAATGTATCACAATACTATAATGATGAAATCCACTGATATCTGTGTAGCCAATACCTTGACTGTTATACATACACCCATTTCTGTATAAAACCCTCCAAAATAAGAAAGTCATATATTTTCCTTGTCTTGTTGACATCAATTTTTAAAAGTCTCCTAGCATCCAGCAGTCGAAGGTAGCCAATCTTATTATTCTCTGTAATTAGCAGATCTTTAATGGACATGTAATTTTTAGGTAGTAACCTCAGATGCGAACACAAAGTCTTTTCACCATCCGACAGAAGATGATACCCTGGCAGATCAGAGATATCCAAGGGCACATTCTTTCTCATCATCTTTTTGTAATCAGCATCTTTAGTATAACAAGACTTAGTTATTGGCGATTGACTATCAAACTTTTTCATCATCACTGAGGTGGCATACTTTTGTTCTTTCGACATTATTTCTCGTTCCTTTTTTAAGGTCTTATATAGTCTGGCGGTGTATAATGTTTTTATACCTTTTTTCCGATACTCATACAGGGAGAGTAGACGTTGCAAGAGTTCCTGCTCTAAACTTATTGATTCCACAAAAGTGTCAAATTGCATCCCAGTCATGAATTGCATAAAAGGCAACAACCTCTCTGGCTTGTTAGTTGTGAATGTGCCTTCAAATTTTTTTAACCATGAAATCAATTTATTTGGCATCACAAGCCCATGGTTCTGTAGTATTTTATACCGTCTTCTTCTTTCAGCGAGTCTGGTATTTAAGGCATATCCCAAAGTTACTTTTAAGTTATCCATGTATTCTTCATACTGATCATCCGTGTAAGAATCCTCTATGTTGAATATACTTTCAGCATTGTGGTCATAGCTTAATTCAAATTCAGACCTATGAGCATTATATCCAGCTAATTGCTTATCACCATTATTATTTCTAGGTGGGTTTAGACTGGGCTCCAGATTGAACAAATAAGGTACTATTGGTTTGGGGAAAAGAGATTGTTCAGTTTCTGGGAGCAATTTTAGTTCATTGTATTGCACATTTTCTATGTAATACTTCCTGTAGTGTTCTTGACATTCAAGCTTCGATCGGGTGTGCACATTTTTGGCTATCTCCTCCCAGTTGCCGTATCCATATGAAGAGAGAGCTATTAATAACTTGCATTCTTCCTTTGCGGACCAATTGCAATTGTCAAATAGCGGGAAGTCGTTGCGTCTTAAAGCGTAGCCGTGGGAGTTGCTGTGTTCCTTCACCTCGCGGCCTGTGGCGAAGCACGCGGTACACAGGTTCGCGTCGCATTCCGCACACTCAATGTACGGTTCGTGGGCGATCTCTCCGCACGAGTCACATTTCACCACAAGTATATCGTTGTTCATGTTTATGTTTTCAGGTCGAAGAACTGATACAGGACTTCTACGAGAAGTATTACGACATTGACCACAAAGGCTGCCGGCACGCACTATTTTTGAGACTTGTCCGTTGATAAATAAACGACTCGGAAATTAGTGCGGTTTTATTTAATTTTCAATGCATGAACATGAGACGACGGTGTTTGTAGCTACAAATTACAAAGAAAGATCGGAAAGTCACCGATGCACATTGAAAACACAATTATATACCAACACAATTTCAAAATTATAAATAAATAGTGATTTCGACATTTCCCCCCGCTATTTGTCAGTCGTTGAACTTGCTTTGTTTGACAACACGAAAGACATCAAACTCTGACGTTTACGTTTTGTTACCACTTAATAAATCTTAAAAGTACGTAAAAATTTGGAAGAGAAAATAATTGGTTTTTAAAATTAAAAACAAACAACCTTACCAGATCCAAAATTTCATATCCATAACATCCCTAGTATAACACATAAACAATTCATTCAAATGAACGTTTGAATTGAACAGACTCTTTATCGAGAATTTTAAGTCTTCCATATCTGTAAAGATCACCATATAGATTCAACAACTCCGTGTTATTCGTAGTTTGACTGAAACACCGTAAACGACAATGACAATAAAGATTTTTCTACAACATTAGATGTTCACTGGTTGAGCTACCAACATATAGTAAATTGTTTGTGAATCGGAAACAAGAAGTGTAATTAATAAACTACACCAAAAAGGACAATAAAAGGTTTTCGTTGTGAAGAATATGGCAATATAAACTCAAACCGTTCAAGTAAGATATATATTTTTCTAGAAAACTAGCTGCCCCGTCCGACTTCGTTTGGGTTGGACTATTCATTATATATACATAAGTATTAATTTTTTTTATTTCTTTTCTTTTTCTTGATTAGACATCATTAAGTTAACTGACATATATAGCTTGTCATCTGCACAATCACCATGCTTGTTCTCATTATATAGGTACCAATTTTCACGAAGATCAGTCTAGCCGTTCTTGAGTCATAACGGAACATACAGGCAGAGAGACGAACAAAAATTTTCAAAACAGTCTAATTTATATTAATGTGTCATAAAACGAATATTTAACATGAAATTTGTCAAAAAATTGAATATACAGACAGAGAGACATTACAGATTTTAATAGATAGATAGATTTTATATAGCCTATCATCTGCGCAATCACGTGTTCTCACTACATACCAATACGCGCTCCACTCACGAAGGTGTCCCTCGAGAGTTGGGATGTCGGTCGTGTAGAGCGTATACAGTGCTGGCGAGAGGCAGCTCCCCTGCAGTACACTTGCAGATATAGGGGAAGGGGCTGAGGTCGTGTTCTCAACCGACTGAGGGAATTATTTCGTACAATTCCTGTGCACACTCTCCAAAATGCATCATAAAGAACACCGAGAGGCTGGCAACTCTGCGCCTGAGCTCAAAGCTTTGCAGGTTGGTTTCGACCAGATCTAAGTTACCAATAAACTTCTTGTAGACATATTTCCATTGAATCCAAGCCTGACAGGTGAGATTTGGCAACACCAGCCTAATTATGCCAACTGTTCACAGAAAAAAAATTAGATAATGAGTCCCATCAAAATCAGTGCAGCCGTTTCAGAGATTAGTCGGAACAAACAGACAGACAAAAATTGTAAAAAATGTTATATTGGTATATATATATATATATACATATGCATGTAGTAAAAAGCGGTTATTTTAATATTACAAAGAGACACTCCAATTTTATTTATTAGTATAGATGATCTATTTTTTTAATAAGTCGTACCATCATTAATGTAATACATTGCCATGATATGAAGGGAAATAAACGAAACAATTGAATACAAATCAAAACACTTGTTAGCAGAAGTCCCGAGAAAATCGGGATCGATTGTCACAAAATACCGTGACGGTCACCCTATACTTATTTGTGTCGCCTAAGACATAGTAGGTACATTGCCATATTTGGGGTAGCCATAATCATTTTATAAGGTAAAGCTAACAAATAATATTCTTATTAAAATTTTGTGTTAATTCATTTTCTTTTACAATTTTCTTAGATTATTCTGATTAGGACAATAATATGTTCCTGATTCATCGGATTCAATGCCTATATTCTTCTGCGTCCCTCCCTCCTAACATGCGCCGCTCCCTCCTAGGGAGGGGTCGCTTCCGATGATGGCTTAGAGGCCGTATAGCCAAAACCAATTCAGGTTGGTGTTTAGTGGGTAGGCACTTATGTGAGTCCCATATAACCAGCGTAGCCGGTGCGCTGGCATGCATGAGTATTCACCATCCTCCTCCCGTAAGAGGGAAATAAAATTATTATTTAATTATATTAAATATTATATACATTCCGTTCATCACTGAGGGATCATTTGATGAAACCCAATTCCATTGTCATTAATGAAACCCACACATAATACATAAATGTATATTATGTAATACATACAAATTATATACCGTACTGTATCAATACGATTTCATATAGAACTTTATAAATACATAACTCATGCGTTTTGAAAATGTTTCTTTTTTTTAAACATTCTTAAAAAGCTTTGTTTAAAAGTAATTATAATTGGAAATCACAAATCTTAAACGCTAAAACTGTGTATTCCTGAACAATCGGATACCTAGGTGTCGCGACACAGTGTTAATCCACCCTATACAACGGGTACATGGTACACTACCATGTACACAGCCTTACACTAAATATATATAACCGATATAATGCTCCGGTGATGGGAGAATATACATTTACACACATATACAGAACGTATTGCTCGCTGCAAAAACTCGATTAATCCTTAGATTAGTAATACGATTATAGTAGATACGGATTGTTCAAAATACTACAGCATCATATTTGTAATATTTTACTAACGTTTGTAATGTGTAATATATGTAACAGAACGTTACTTAGCAAAAAGAGCAGCCATTTACAATATTTCAACTAAATAATTTGAGGAAAAAATGCTTTACAAATTTTAAATTTTTTATAGGTTAAGTGAATAAAAAGTAATAACCTATTTTTAACTTTCAAAAATCTTCAAGACTACCACTCTGAAGATTTCTAGGGCTATTGGAACACAGAATTCCTCTACATTTTGTTAGGGACTACTATGGACGCAAGTAACAATGAGGTCGTCATTCTAACAGCTCGGGAACAAGTTTTTCTTTGTTATTGGCATCCAGTAATTCGGAGCCGTGTTAAGTAGATGGAATTTTTTACTATGAAGTACTTATTCAGCCCTCGAGTCCATCTTTAATTGAAACTTTTATATAATAAATGTTTACTTTGTCTTAGTATGTAAATTGTTGTTCGGATTAATAAAATAACTATCACAATAATCATAAACATGAGTCAAACCTATTATTTTTAAGCTATTAAGTTTTTTCAACACTCCCAAAATTTTAAAGGTCGGGACATTTTTATATTTATTTTTTGTATTAACATAATTAAAAGTAAAAATGCTGACAAATGAACGTTAATTCATTACCCCCAATAGGTAAATCAAAAATTAATTGATAGGTCGTTTTTCTAAAAAAGTGGAAAGGTAATGAGATGTGGATGGAGAAAAATGAATTAGGTATATTTCCTTTTCATTTATTAAATATTAGTGATTATTCTAGAAACACTAACACACAACCCATATTGTCGCGTTGCACTACCTTGCAACAATTAGCTGGCCTCAATGAAGAAAAAGAAGATCGTTCAAACATCAAATAGACAGCAGCATTTAAGACTTTATATTCTAAAACAATAAAATGTCCATTACTGTTCTATATTCCTATTTCCTTTTCACAATTACTTTGACTAAAAATACGTATAATAATTCAATTCTTATTTAATTTCACTAAAAACGTAATATACTTTCTACCAAAGTAAGTTTTATAAATTCAAAATGTCGCTGATGATCTTATGACAAATGCGAGAAACAATCTGCACACAACTTACACACAAGCTCAAGCTTTACTCACAAGCGGCGTCAAACTATCGACTTAAATATAACAATTTACTAGTACGATATTGAGCGTGATATCGCTTGTTATTTTTATGTATGTTTGTTTTGATATTAGGCGGGGCCAATATTATGTAAAATATTTTTGCCTACTTGATAACCCAATGATATAATATATGACTTACATTTTTGACATTTGTAAAGAGAAATTTTGATATGTTTCGTATAAGAAAACTTCTCATTTAGATACCTAAGTAAATAGATATGTGCCCCATTTAACGGTCGAGTTATTAAATAATCTATGGGTGTTATTAATTAATTATTGTCTGATAAATTTTATTATTTTTATGGGTACCTACGTGATATATTCCTCAAAGGTATTATCTATACTATAGTAAAATAATGCCCAACTTTAAAATGGAGATTGGGGGCACTTGCACATCCATTACTTCATTTTAATACGGTTAAGTATGTTAGATGCAATCTAGCCCTACATTCAATCTTGTGGATTAATTTGAATTTTACATTGGTAAGTTTGGTCAAGTTAAAATTTATATAGTGAAATAATAACTAATGTATTAGGTATAGGTATATATAAAACAATACCTATCTATAGAACTGGGAAATATTCAATCAATAACATCACATCCCTCCCTGAAATTTACAGTTTTCTATTACTAAATTAAATTGATGGGACTAGTAATATAGCCAATCCCAGCTTCGATGAAGCAAAGCCGGACATTGCATTGGTTGATATACAAAAAGGGAGAATTATTATTCTCATGTGCGCATAGAGAACGAACTTGGTACAGGCAACAGAGGCGACGTGACGACGGCAACATGAACTGATTATTCAGTGGTATTTGAACAATTAAAATTATATTTATCTCTGTCTAACGCACTAAGTTATACGCCATTTGTTATGTTTTCTCTCGTTTTCACGTCGAGTGAAGGTCCCAGAATGTTCTAGACGTTTTAGTGTATATATTTTCGCGCGACGGCAGCGCTACGTTTCATTCATTTGTGAAGTAGATAGTGTGAACTTGTGAGTTGTGTTGTGGGTGTATATTCATTAATTCTGCATTTTCTGTTATTTTCTTGGGAGTTACTGAATAAAATCTATACTTACAAGTAAGTGTGAACTCTTTGATTTTATTTTTATGTGATTTTCGTGAGAAAATTCGTAAATTTAAAAAGAATTTGAACATTCTAGACGTAATAGTAGATTTGCGGGGAAGATCGGTCTACGTCTCCAAAAATGGTGTCAGACGTGTAGAGGCTAACAAGAATTATTTCTTTGTTTTAGATTAAATCATCAAAATGGGAAAGGATTATTACAAAATATTGGGAATCGCAAAAGGGGCGTCAGACGACGAGATCAAAAAGGCGTATCGTAAATTGGCTTTGAAGTACCATCCGGATAAAAACAAAGCCCCGGGCGCAGAGGAGCGGTTCAAGGAAGTGGCCGAAGCGTACGAGGTTTTGTCAGACAAAAAGAAAAGGGAAATTTACGATGCACACGGTGAGGAAGGGTTGAAGGGAGGAATGGGAGGTCAGAACGGACCCGGAGGCGGACAGTCGTTCTCGTACACGTTCCATGGGGATCCTCGAGCGACCTTCGCGCAGTTCTTCGGCTCGGCGAGCCCGTTTCAAACATTTTTCGATCTGAACGGCGGAGGCGGTGGTACAACCATGTTCTTCGACAGAGACATGGACGTTGATATGGATCCGTTCGCGAACATGGGAATGGGACAGGCGCGACCCGGCGGGCCAGGTGGCGCCTTCCGCAGTCATAGTTTCAACTTCCACGGTTCGCCCAGCAGGAAAGAGAAGACTCAGGACCCCCCTATAGAGCACGATCTGTACGTGTCTTTAGAAGATATATCTCGCGGCTGTGTCAAGAAGATGAAGATATCTCGCCGCGTGATGCAGCCCGATGGCACGTCGAAGAAGGAAGACAAGGTCTTGACGATTCACGTAAAGCCCGGTTGGAAAGCGGGCACGAAAATCACGTTCCAGAAAGAAGGAGACCAGGGCCGGAATAAGATTCCGGCTGACATTGTGTTCATCATCAGAGATAAGCCCAACCCACTGTTTAAGAGAGAAGGAAGTGACATCAGATACACTGCAAAAGTCTCACTGAAACAGGTATATATTTGAATTTTTTATTTATTTCAATATGTCATACCTGTTATTGTTTGTTTATGATTGAATATCATCACATTAAAGACATCTTTTGCTAACAACTATGATAATATTATGCAGTTAGTAGAAGTATTCCTCGGGCATTGTTCCTATCTCTGTTTACCATTTGTTAGAGGGAAAGTTTGCAACATGTCACACAATCACAAGAAACCATTTACTAGTAAACCAATTGCATTTAATTGTTTTTGTTTGATAATCAAATCATTAGTTCTACATGGTTTCATTGATCTGTTATCTAATAAATTATTTTGTTTCAGGCTCTCTGTGGAACCATCATAGAAGTGCCAACAATGTCTGGTGAGAAATTAGTAGTGAACCTGCAGGGCGAGGTTGTGAAGCCACACACAGTGAAACGGTTTCCAGGCTACGGACTGCCATTTCCCAAGGAACCAACGAGAAAAGGTGACCTGCTAGTTGCCTTCGATATAAAATTCCCTGATCGGTTAAGTTCAGGCGTTAAGGAGATTTTGATGGATACATTACCTAATTAAACTTTTTCGATTTTTAGTCATCATTAGGACTGCTAGTGTATAAAGTAGGTCATCAGACTGCGCTATAATATGCTCATACCATTGGCCTGGTCCATGGGTAATTATATGTAGGATGTCTTGTCTGTAAAAGTGTCCATGCTTCCGAATAGAGATTGTAGCGTGTTTAATATTGTAATCGTTACGACGATAACTGGAGTTTAAATACCATGTTGCGCTGTCCGCGGTGCATCGGTTGTGCGGTCGCGGCCGGCCAGGCGGCGGCGCGTGAACCGATAGTAGGTCATACGCGTGTTTGGTCGCCGCGACAGGGCGCCGCTCTGCAAGTTCATAGTGTGTTGATTGTGATTTGTTTGAAATACGTCCTTCGAAGAATTGTATCGATAGGTCTGACGAGATCGGCCTCTGCATGCGTCCTAGCGACGCATGCTGTTAGCTAATGTTCGAGTATGTATGAGAGTGCTTTGTGCGTTTTAGTACAGAGTAACTAGCGAGTTATGATCTACGCTGTGTGCGCGCGTATTCTTATTTAATAATGTTAAGCTGTAAATATTTCGTACTATTATGTAAATACTTAATGTGTTAGGACAGCGATTGTAAGTTTTAGGTTTCCGCGCGATATTCTTATTCAATGTTACGGAAACATAATCTGACAATTGCATTGAAATTTTGTAATAGAATTTTGTTATTGGCTCTATAACAGAATTGGATTTCAAAACTCAATTTTAACTTTTAACCGTTCACTGTATTAATAGTATTGTTAATTGACGTATTATAAACTTAATTCTTATAATTGCTGTTAAAAGAATTGACTAATAAAAGATGATTATCAAAAATGCTGTTAATTTTTTATTTTCTCTAGTCAAATCACTGGCCGTTTGCCACTCGTCCCGCATTATACAGTCTACACTTCGTAATAAATATTTCACATATTCTATTTTTGGGATGCATTTAATAAATATACACGCTTACACTAGAACTGAAAGACTAGGAACATTAGAGAAATCAAAGAAATTTTTCTTCATAGAATTTTACACTCAAACTTATGTTGAGGACATGAGTCTACTAAATATTGGATTGATAGGAATTATTTTAATGTGGACTAGAATAACCGCGAGGGACATGGCGCGGTGGCGACGCAGTATAAACAGCTGTAATGTAAGTGAAAGCGTCATGGCAGCAGTTGGCACGATGTTTGGTGAACCTTGGCTCAAAACTGGAAGTATGGCCAGGGAAACCGTGATTTAATAAAAATACTGTCATAATATTTATGAAAAGCGTCAATATCTATGTACCACTAAATTGGATGTATAATTTGTTAGTAGTTCTTAACCGAACCACTGGAATAAGTCGTATTTACATCTCAAATTACATTGTCAATTATCGAAACTTGGCCAAATGCCCAAAACTATTCGAACAATAATCATCACTACCGCAATCTCCAATCAGGGTTTAGATCCATAGTGTAGGTATATAACGAATAATCGTCGCGTTGTTAGGTTTGCTTTTAATTCCGTTACTAATTCGATCGACCAGGTACAGTTCTACGATATTATATTTATTTCTCTTTTAACATCGGACCTTACAGGTCAAGGTTTTTATCGTAAAACTGATTGACCCGCGATGTAGTTTTATCTATACTAACCTTTATAAAACAACATGAATTATGTATCTAATTAAAACTTGACTGCAATTTGCAAGTTTACTTCTAAATAATTATATACCGTACATTGGAACGTAAGACATAGTAAGAAATGTGTCACTATTTGCCTCTTCTGCTTTCATAGAATGTAATGTACCAAGTCGACGCAATGATAGGTTAATATTTATATTTTCTTTGTCCATTAATATTTAGTTCATAGAACTAAATACATTATACATTTTACTAATGTTGTAAGGCTGGCCGAGTATCATGTCGAGTTAGTCGCCGTCGTTCGGGCGCTCTCGCTCATGTGTTGTTATTATGGTCCGATGGTACACGCAGAACACGGTGGTGGCGCGCGCAGCACGTCAGTCGTAAAAATACTCGGCGCCCGCCCCGCCTCCGCAGACTCCCCCGCGTGGCTGGATCGAGGAATAGCAACGATAACCTGATAACTCGTATTAATTCATCACAAATGTAATTGGAGTTGATTGTTCTGAAGAGTGGATGTCTTGCAGGAGACTTATTAGCACATCAGATAACTCCAACAATGGGGAATAACAAAAATAAAAATTTTAATGTATTGGCAATTCCAGCAGTGAGATGATATCGATTGAAGATAATATAAAATTAATGCAGAAATAAGGCGCAGATATGAAAGGTATTCGGCCATTAATGAACGTTTAAGCAAATGTTTCAAATGTAGATGGCCTTTATTATAATTTCTTACAAAGCTAGGGTTAATTAATAATTTTCCTCGACGTTATAAAAATCCAAGACTGTTCAGTTACCTCTGCTTTGAACTTTGTATAATTTACGCGGGAAAACAACGCTCGATTAACGTACAGACGTCACCAACTACAATGACTGAACCACTAGTGCTTAGTGTACGGTATACGTATATATGTACTTATACGGTAGGTACTTTGAATGGAAAAATCGGTTTCGGCAAAGGGATCTGAATTTGGATCTAACATGCACCCTCTTGTTTTTTAGTTAAGTGTATATTATTATCACATGATTCGGAGCCAGAAAACATCGTGAGGAGACCTGCATACCATAAAGTTGTTCGTTGAAAGAACACTTGTCAATCTGTACTTGGCCAGCGTGGTGAGCTATGGCTTTTACCCCTCATATGGTGAAAGGTGCTCTGAGCCCAATGTTAGCAAAGTAATGGATTGTGAACCAAATATATTTTGTTTGTTTATTAGATGAACAAACAAGCGGGGAAAGAAACAAATGTGGATCTACTTTATTAAGGTTATTTGAAAACACAAAATTGACTTCACCGGTGAGTTCATTATACCGTTGACACATATATATTGTCAGGTAGGTATATTCCCGACTTCTTTGCTTAATGGTGTGTACCTGATACATATATGATATGAAATATATTACAAAAAACTCATCTTGTTTATTAAAACGATTTCCAAAAACAAATATTTTGTATAAACATACATTTCATCATATTCATGTTTAAAAATAATTATTAAGATTAGTAATTCAATAATAATTATGAATTATAGGATAAATCTATAACTTACACTACATTCTGGATTACTATAAAATGAAGTTAAATGACGAATGGGTGTTACTTATAGAAAATGATAGCGCAAAAAGAACTCTCACAGCGCTATGATAGTGTCAAAACTATGATAGATTAATGTACTTACTAGCATGTCGTAATACAAGGCAACTAGACTATTGGCTCGAGTATGGAAAGATTTTATCTATTGTGGACATATCATTACTTCTATATCGATAAAATTAACTAGACTGGGAAAGGTAGATTTACGAGAACATGAAAACTCCGACGACGTGTCAACATAATGTTGATTGTCGTCGTTTATACATTATAATAATCATACAAACGTAAATGAAACGTATAGATACCTACTACGTCGCTACGTAGTTCAGTTCTAGATATTTACTTTACTTCATGGGTAATTTTTACGTTCGTAAGAGATACTGGAGCCAACGCCACAAGGCCCAAACGGCTCCTACGGGGGTTTCGTGTTTCTCATTACTTGATTACTTCATTAGCTTTATGTCTAATGATAATTTTATTTTATCTGTCATTTTGAAAGTACGGTAATTTAATTTAATTTTTATAATGAATGCCACTAATGGTTCAAAGTAAGTGATTTATGGTTATTATTAAGTAATTCATGACATCTAATAGTAATTAAATAACAATAGTGCCTGACCGGTAATTCTGGTGGTAAGTTCTTAACCGCTAGGTTCACTACCACCTTCTCCAATCAGCGGTGAAATTGTCAGTTGTAGTGCATGAGCGGTGATATAGCTCTAGGTGTAACGGGCGAATGTGTATAGCGATGACAATTCACCGTCAGGTGGTTATTAATATAAATTACGGTGCAAAAAATCGAAATAGACAATCAGGGCCGACAAAAAAGGGAACTAGGCTATGAAAGAAAGGTCGGTGCACCGTGGTTCATAGAATCACAGGCCACTGCTCCCAACATTTGACGCCCGCATTGCAAAACTAGGTAGTACCACATTTTCATCTTTTCCTCTTTTGTACTCCACATAAAAGTTTTTGCGGTTACCACTCGTAGAATCTACTACCCTGATGATGCTCTGTTTCGGAGCGAAACACGTGTTGGTATATAAATATATATCATCATGTTTATATATAATATATATATCATCGTGTTTGCAGATTGTTGCAAAGTAAATTAATACTATTTTAAAGATTTTATTTCAGACTATGGACTGAAAGTAAGTAATGTTATAAATTCTTAATAAAATAAATTTGACACTGAACATGTATAGTGGAATTTGTGAGATGATTTGCCACTGTAAGATGCTAACATTCTATAATATATTATTGTATAATAAGATATTAAAAAATTTGCTTTTTAAACGGAACATCCAGATGATCGCCAGGAGCGTCCGATGTCACGTAAGTAAACATATTAAGTGCTCATCACTTGAATTTAAATTAATCTTATAATTGTTATTACCCCACTAATGTAGCTTTTGGAACGTTTGCTTCTTGGAATACTTCCTTTGTGGTGCATTGTTTATGAAATATTGAGTAGGAGTTATTAATGTTGTAAAATATAACTTTAAAAAATATATTTTTTTAGTTCGCATAAACATTCTTCACATTACATACTTGCGTCTGGCGGTAAAGTCAACGAACTCCCAATAGTGTAGTCGCCTGTTCTGGACATCCGGGAGTTGCAATATTTTTGTATGCGTGCTTATAGTTTCTGAAGCTATTTTAGATTCACATTATATCAACTGCAACGACAGACATGCTTGTAAATGGTGTACGTGCCAAAGGCGCCTCCGACATAGTAGAGTTTGGACTTTAACGCGTACCTAACTTTATTTAATGTTATGCGATGTTTAAGCAAAGACAGATGATTATTCAAAAAATTATATTTATATTGTATGTTTGGACGACTGTCGTGTCGTGCCGCGTCGCATCATTCGTAATTTAAATCTTCAACGTTCATTGTGTATTTATATAGTCGACTCTATCTTTCGTACAGGATAAGAACGAGACCGCATCAATGTGTCAACAAGTGAAAGGGAAAATTTCGCACCCTAACAATTGTTATGTATTATTTTATACTTTGAAATCGTTTAACAAATAAAAAATACGACTTCGAAAACATTAGTAACTTCAAATCCTTTTACTTAAATAAAAATATTTTGTCGTAGTAGTTGTAAACTTCAGTAATTACAATTCAATTCTAATGATTGCTTGGTAATGTACGCAATCTTCGTTTTAACAATAAGTCTCAGACTTAGGCTCAGCCAAACAAAATGTTTGTGTTTGTTCTGGAAATAATATATTACCTACTTATAATTTTTGGATTGTACTACTAGTGTTATGTTAAAACGAAACCGGTTCTTCTGCATTGCACTATAAAATCGATACACTGACGCGCTAATGCGCCCGCCCGCAGTCACAAAGCCGTAACATTCGTTAGTTAACAAAATACTCCTCTAATATCATGACTATGTAAAAAGTACGTTAGTAAAGTAGGTGCTTCGGTTTGATTGTTGTCTAAACGTATTATACTGAAATAACATCGACACACTCGGACAAACTAACCAGCTGGTATATCAATGTGTCACACACAACAGAGAAAGAACAATCTCGATGCTCACGTGTATTCAAAGTGCATACATACACTCTTATCAGCGTGCAATAGGGTCTTTGTTAGCTTACGTTAGGGGCCCGCGTGAGTTACCACGCGGCGTATGTCGGGCATGGAACCTGACCGAAGAAAACCGACCGGTCGTTGCGTCTAGTTCATTCGAGAAAGAACAACATTCGACGCCGTTCGTTTCATCGCTCGCGGGATTTGATTTTACAACAACCGGCACGGTAGGTCTCTTTGCCCATCTACGATATCAATATTATGTAATTTCTGTGTTGCCAGAGTCATGTTTCAGAATAACCTTATTTTTGTTGTTTTATTTTATTTGTTCTGTCTGTTGTTCTATTTATGTTGATTATTCAGAAGTACAACATAAACGTAGTCTTGACTGATATTAGATTTGATTGTAAAATGCAGTAAGTAATTTATTCGTCAAGTACTTACCATAAATCGTTATCAGTCATCAAAGATAAGATAGATAAGGAGTTGATAGAAGACAGATAAGGATGGATTTCTTTCAGATGATCTTTGGACAGAGAATGCTCTGATGACCGAAGAGGGTCAGGTTGTCCAATGTGTCTATGTTCAGATATTTGAGTAATATAATACATACGTTATAACAGTTAAATACCGAAGAGTTCCGTAACAAAAAAGAAAGAAAGTAATAGATTTAAGTTTGAATATTCATAACTTACCAAACTTACTTTAAATATGTTTAAAGAGTAAAATGTTGGATTATCTTCGCTATATCGATTCTACTGATAATTCTTGCCTAGCTTAAAAATGGCGTGAATTATTGAATCATGCATAATGATTTATAATTATTAATTTCCGGTATTCCACAAAGTTCAATAATAACGCAATTTATGATAAAATGAAATAAAAACAGAAACTTAACTAAGGAAATTTGAATTCAATTCATTAAGAATGTAAATTAAGTCCAATTTATATCGTATAAACGTAAGTACTTTATCCTTTTACTAAATGTACCACGGTGGTGCTTCTTGACTTTATAATTATAATTCAATAAATACCGAGTAGTATGAATATAAGATCATAAATTAGTGCGTAACTAGAGTCTGAAGGACGTTGTGTTGCGTCTGCGGGTCGGCCCGTTGGCCTTGCACTGATCTGACCGGCCGGAGCACTGTCCTGACCGCACCAGCTTTTCTTCTGTTTCTTGTTTGGGAGAACATCTAGGTCATCGTGCTCAAGATCCGTAGAGCAAACAATATTAGAAGTTGCGAGAACATTCCTTTTGTTCTATGGTTGTAACCTAGCAACAAAAATAAATGATTATTTTAAAAACATTATTGCTTCGAATTAAATACTCTTAAAGCAAAAATAATCCTTTAGTTTTTACTCTGCTTCTCAATAATTAACGTAACTAACTAACTTAATACTCCCACGAAAAAGGGGGAAGTCCATTTCCCAACGACACGCCAATGATAATTTTGAATTATCTCCACGTGCTCGCAAACATCACGTGTTTAAAGAACGTGATGCGAGACCCGGCCACGCGACCGCGAGACTCGACCAGCTCGTAACCTTATCGAAACACTGCGGCCGTTTTAAAAGCACTTTGATTAGCTCCAGCGCCAATTATAAAAACGACATTATAATTTAGTAGGGTTATATCGATATTCAATTTAAACAGTACGTGCTCTCTGCTATTCACCGCGTCAATAATGTTTGTTTACGTAAAACAATCGTGTTCAGCATTTATTATACAATGCGTAACGAAATTAATTACTTACGCAATTAAATAGATGTTGGAAGTCATAATAATATTTATTACATTCGCTGAATTGATTTTAATCATAGATTAATTTTATGTCAAAAATTATGATCGAACATTCATTAATATTCTTTGTATCGTGGCTAACGGTTGCAAAATTTCTACTAAGAAAAATATTCTTTAAGTTCCTTCCGATGTCTTAATTTTAATTTGACGCATGTTATGGGTCTTTGTAACTGATCTTAGGTAGAGTTGTCATCAACATCAAAAACTTTGGACCAGCAGCCGTAAAAATGTATCTTATTTTATCTTCCTACATCATTCTACATCATTTTAATTTTTTTCAAAATTATATACGGCCCGTGGTGCACCCAGTTGCCAACTGACGAGGCTTTGGCGGACTGCCTTTCCTATTGGAGGTCGTTGGGCTCTGTACGACCCAGTTCAATCCCAACAGAATTTGCATGGTGGTAGGGAGTTTTGCTCGAGTTGGTAGCTGCCGTCCTCCTTCTTAAACCGACCTTGAAACGTGTCATACCCGTTGCGGTAGTAGTATTGGCGGGCGAGTCGTAATGCGAGTCTTCCGTTTCCTTTTATGTCGGCAACGCGTCGGTGATGTCTTCGATATTATCGAGGACATGGACGATGGTGACAACTTGCCATCAGGTGGCTCGTTTGCTCGTTTGTTCTTACATACTAATTTGTAACCTTAAAATATGTTAATGTTTTCTAATCAATTTCAATGTTAAGATGATTTATTCCCTGAACAAAAATATGAATTCTACAAAACTAGTTTAACAGCCAAACCGCATATTTGCGAATTCTTTGAATCACGGAAAAAAAGGTTTCCACCGATATTCAAAAAATAGCGGATGCGAAGCCATCTATAAATACTAGTGAATAGAAGTATTTACTTGATACAATTAGTTTTGGGTGATTCAGGATACATAAAAATTGAAACTCAGAGGTTAAATAAACCTTCACCCCTAACGATGTTCGGACGACGCAAATTAGGATAATCTGCGAAAACCCAGATGAATGATAATTCTACTTGCTTGTGCCCAAAAACCAAACACAATCAAATTTTCAAGTGACAATTTGCTTTGAGCAGTTGGTTAATAAACTCGTTGGATTCAATATTCTTTATTTACACCAGAAGGCAGCCTTATCGTTAAGTGGCGATTTCTTCAAGGCAACCTTTCGTAAAGGGTGGAAAAAGTAGAAAAATCAGATAGCAGTAAACAGAAATATTAACAGGTATTTTTACTCAGTGGCAGAATGTTTTGTACGGCAAACGATTTTTCTTTGTAAATACTCAACGTTGGCTGGATTTTATCCTAGCTTAAGCTATAACTTTTATTTTAATACTCACCAGTTTGGACTTTATGTACTGTTATTTGGATTATTTATAATAATGCCGGCTTTAATTCTTAACAACAACAACAACATTCGTAACAATTATCTAAATAAAATTAAGTATCTACTTACTTTTAATCACTAAATGACTCCGAATTCCAAATTCTGAGAAGCGAATACATTGAACCTTATCAACGTGGAATGTGGATTTAGAAACTGCAGTGTGATTAGAAACTGTTTACTTGAAATTCAAAACACTAAATCAAGTTAGAAGGTACGATGCCTCGCCGCCATCAGAGATTATCTATAATGAAAATTATGTGCCAGGTCGTCGACCAACTGGCGAAACATTAAGAACGAAGTTGCGTTCATATCCACGCTGTCTTTTCTAGGTACACACAAATACGTCTTTTCAAAGGTACTTTTTTGGTGTATGCCGACATAGCAAAAGTGACATGGATGAATTCTTAAAACTGAGTCGTGCATCCACGAGAGATCCCAAGGGCATGTTGGTTGGCATTCCATTACACATAATAAGGGCTGTTTCCTTAACGTTGCTAGCGCCCCTCTTCCCTAGGGGGGGTCGCATGCGATGAAGGTTTAGAGGCCGTATGGCCAAAACCAATCCCGGGTGGTGTTTAGTGGGTAGGTCCCTAGGTTTATCGGGAGTCCCACAAAACCAGCGCAGCCGGCTGGTCTGGTATGCATAAGCATTCACCACCCCCCTCCCGCGCATCTCCGGAGTGTAGCCTTTTTCTCTTAATCTGGGCGCAAAAACTTTACGTTACAATTACAACATGTTATGAAGCACCGCTCCGTTTGACCAAAAACGTATAAACTTAGATTCTAAATGGAATTCATGAATAAAGACCACTGACCTGGCGATGCAGAACTGTAGATGACTTATCTCTCGTGGCTAAAAGGATAATAAAATGGTGTTGTAACGGTTGCACGGCGCACAGACGACATATAAGCATATCAAAATTACTGCCCGCCATATTAGCCGAGGTTTGTCTTTACGTCACATGTCTGCAGCGGCATATTCCTAGAATGGTATTGAGGAACAATGCGCTTTCTTGGCATTTAATTTTTAAATTGCTTCAACAGATAATAAATGTCGAATTACTTACGAATTTATGTCCCTCATTTTTCTGTGATTATGTAGCATTTGGGCAAACTCAGTCTTATTATGCTCAGACTGGTGTAATTTTGTAAAGTTTATAAGAACAACAGAAAGCAGTACGGCTAAGTTATGATGTGTACTAATATTTCAACATAATACAAATTGTATGTGTTTATAACATATCACTTTACTTTCAAATACGTAGAAATTAAGACTCATGAAAAAATTTCCCGTTCCCTAGGACAATGAGACTTCGTTTTGTATTGGTTTTAGTAATATATTCGTGTTACGGGTAAAATTCTTTACTAAAATATTGACCGCGCTGCGGTAGCAAGCGTTGGTGGTATGACATAATCTAGTGCATAAAATTGTTCGCCAACGTGCCAGTCGCACAGATGGAGACCTGTTCTATCCGAATATCAATGCCATGGCGCTTTGGTATTTTACATATGCAAATAACATTAAAATGATATGAAAATTTAAAAAACAAAAAAATTTGTTTTGTTTTTTCATACTTTTTGATCAATTTTTTTAGCGATTACATTATTTATCTAATTTTGTTATTATGATTAGCAAATTATCAGTGTTGTTAACTAAGTATATTTAATGTTTAGGTCTGGCTTGATATCATATAAGATCGAGATCGAGAGATGCAGGCGTGACAAAGATGGCAGTTCATTCATCATAGTTTTAAAATGTTAAAAATATTGTTTCCTTTTGTGATTATTATAATTCTAAAGAAAATTATAATTATTACATACTTGCAAATTCGTGTTTTAATGCTTTAATTTATAATGAATATAAGCTTAGTATAATTCTTCAAAAAAATGCAGTAAAAACACAGCTACTTAATATGATATAAGATACCGCGGAAGGCAAAGGAAAGCATCGTACTCAGCCATTTATTTCTCTGTCACCTAGCGATGTTCGTAGTCCTATCGTGACACGTGTATTGTTTTGCAGTTCACTTGTGTACGACTTGAGTATTGGTGTTATGACATAACTGAGTGCACATTGCCACGTGTGCCAACGTGGCAATAATCGGCTCGATTTATCCGCGTGTTGAAAGCCAAGGTGGTTTCGGATTTCTTTGTCTCTATGATATGTAATATTAATAATACGAGTAGTTATTTGAATATATGTATTTTGCAATCCGTCTTGGTATTTCTTGCGTTATTGTGTTTTGTTATATTAAATAATATTACAGAGCTATTATAGAAATTACAAATTAATCCGTTACTGGCATGTCCGACTTATGTTGATACTACATTCAGTATCTAGATGAATCGTAGCTGAATTAGTAACTGGCTGATTGTGATAAGTAAGATATAAGAAAAAAGATAATGAAGAGGCAAAGGGTTCCTCGATGAGTGTGAGCAAAATGGGTTATTGCGCCGCACTTAATAAAAATGATGAAATGACTTTTGAATTTGAAACATGAATTACTTATATAATAATACAAAAGAAAATATAATAAGACAGAAGGAACTTCTTTTTTTCTTTTTATATTACTTTTTATTCAAATATTACAGACAATTTGTAATTTGGTTCTATAAACATACATATTCATCGCTAATAAAAACATTTCGTATTTATTTTTCTTATATTAAAGAGGGGTATGAAAACTGAGTGTGCCACACGGTACCAAATTTAGTAAACCTCGAGCGACGTACTTTGAATCCCTCGCTACGCTTAGGATTCTACTATAGGATCCTTCTCTTCGCTCTGGATTCAAACAATTCTCGGGTCATGGATGTTTGTAATGTCATATTTGTGTATGTCCACGCCACCCGCAACACAAGGAATCCTAGTGCGGGGGTGTGAGTGTGTAAACGCTTAAAATAACCTTTAGTTGGAGGATGTCTATCAGGACTTGGACTTCAATCTTATTGATACCCGGAAATTTAATATTGTCCTTTTTAATGAACGCCAATACTAACCCGGGAAAAACATTATACACACGTACATAGAACTTCATCCTTTTTTTACTAAACTAGAGCTAGACAATGCAGAAATTATTGTTGACAAAATTTTGTATTAAACAAAAATACATTATTTTTGCTACGACAAACCATGGAAAATATGGTTTGTCAATCTTAACAAATATAATATTAACATAATATATCTTAGCTATAATTTTAATCAAACGTTAAACATGAACAGATTACCGAGACAACATATCAGATAGCGGCATCCTCCTCGACAACGCTGGAGATAGTTCAAGATTGGAAAACGAGCTGATTATATCACAATCCTGAGAGCGTTTCAAGGCCCAGGACACGCCAACGAACCTGACGTCAACTAGTCTCCATATCCATCTGCCCAACATAGTTTTGTCGTTGTGTAGTCCATAGATATGCCTTATTGTTGCCGCGCTAAGGTTTATTATCGTTCGTTTTGTGGGAATCACACTAATTTCACCGGCGAGCTACATCAGGTCCGAGGAAGCAAGGTCGCCTACTTCCTACGGCTATCCAAACAACAATGCGATATTATGAGTCATGTACCTAAGTACCTGTGTATTTGGCCGAGGACCCGTATTTATTAAATTGGTAAACTGTTTTAATGTAATTAATTGTAATAATAAAAGACGGATGACATTATATTTCTTTTTATTGTTGGCCGGTTACACGTTACACACACTTAAGCTTAACATGTACTTAGTTTGTATTGTATCTTATAAAACAATAAATATTACTCTCTCACACACACATATTTGTAGGCTAAAATACGGCTTAATACAGAAACTGTACCTATAGAATAAATACAATATACTATTATTACACTGCATATAATGAAACTTACAATGAAATGTATGTATACCAATAAGAATATCATACATTCTTTGAATATTTTTGGCGCCATTTTCGATTCACTACAATTTTTGGTCAATAATAGGAAGCTGTTACAGATACTCCAGTCATTATAAAATTATCAACAAACGTTAAAGATTTCAAATAAGAAATACTGGAACTTATTTTTTAATGTTAACCATGTAAATAGGTATAGAAATAGATTTTTCTTCGACGCTCCGATCATAAATTATCGCTTTAATTAGTAAAGAAAAAAGTGTGATTAGTATCATTTTATTGATACTAAATGTATACGTGCGTTGTGTATAATACTACGAGTGTTAACACATACAAATTAAATAATTTCCAAAGACAATTCCGTGTCTTGCAAACGTGATAATTGTTCAACCGAGTCCGTCCCGAGTGTCCGGACCGTGAAAATATCACGTGTAGCTTTGTGGGCCGTGTGATCTGTGAAGTTTTAATATTTAGCCATAGAGTACGCCTTTAAACAATTTTTTTAACGATAGATAGTTATGTTATTAACAAAATGTCAGCCTAGTTAATTAATAGCCACACGTATTCAAATTATAGGAACTTTACCAACATCACTCCTATATGACTTAAGTTTATTTCTTAGAATACTTTAATAAGTAGAAAAAACAGATCTTCCAAAGACAATATAAAATCTTTTATTGAATTCAGTTATTTATTGAATAAGGTTTGAATCGCGGATGTACGTACGTGACGGACATACAAATCAGTAAGATTCGGGAACAAACATTTATTTGTCACATGAATGTGTGTCTCGACCGGGACAGAACCTGGGTCTATTCAGTTTCGCAAAGTTCCTACTGTCTGGGATAAGGGATGGTCGTCTTACTTTACAATTATTTCATTAATTTGTATACAGTCTTACTACAAAGAGTTCTTCAAATATTTTTTCTTAATCTTTAATTTAATGTTTCTGTCGCCGTGGTGAGATCGGCCCACGGCTTGAAATCAGGCTGTGGCAGCTCGGTGCAGTCCACCAGTGGGTTGGTCGGTCCCAAGGCCTCCATGACGCGCGGCTGGGCCTCGTTCAGCATCTGTTCGTTGGCGCAGATGACTCCCGCAAGGGTGGTCTTCCGGATCTCTGTTAACTGTTCTGAAAATATTAGAAAAAAATTAAAATGAAAAAACATTAAAAGAAAATACGGTCGTTAATCAACATGGGTTTGGTTACAATACATCTTATTTCATTGCAGTGGCCTTGGAAATTTGACCTTCTTCCATCTAATAAATATATTACCCTTTATTGCACACCAAAAAGAAACAATAGACATCAGTAAATTCATTATTAGCATAAAATTGTGATATCGTTGATAGCTATCTCTTTCGGATGACCTTCGGTAAGGAAAGGACATTCTGAAGACACAAAAGGTGCCCAACTATATATTAAACAAACACATACAAACCAAAATATTGACAAGAATACCTATGGAGAAGGCGAGTGTCCGGTCGCCGGTCTCGTACCAGAAGCGGTCGGCGACCTTCAGTCGCAGGAACTGGTCGGCCAGCAGACAGGTGAGCGTGGGCCCCAGCAGCCGGCCGCGCGGCTCCTCGGCCAGCGCGCCCGTGTACAGGTCCACGTCGTCCACGCTCCTGGTTCCGATCGTTCCATCGATCACGGTCGAATTCATACTTTGAATCACTCGACGATCGTATCGTACCAAATGATTATGTTTCTAATTAAAAGAAGTGGAAGAATCAATTCCTAAATCGGTGCTAGCAGTATTTCTGAACGTGCGGCGCGGGTTCACCGGTTCGATATAAATTCACCGTTGAAGGTCCCGTAACAGTGGTGGAGCAGCAGTTAATGAGCGAGTGTACCGCTGTTGTTGGCCGTCAACACGCCGTTGACTATCGCTAGGTGATACCCACAACCGCCGGTGTTCTTAACGGTGTTGACATGGATAGGGATGATTAAACTCACGAGTAAATAGCTTTGATTCTACTGAGCGACAGGTCGTTAAATATTTCCTTCAGGTCCTCGAAGGTGTGCGGCCGGCTGAGGCCGCACAGCTCCCTCCAAGCCGGGTACGCGGGCAGGCCGTGGTCCCGCCCTCGCTGGATGTTCAGGGAGACCAAATCCAGGCCGCAGGGACCGATCTTGATCTCCTTATATGACGCTTCCGTGTCCGAACTGTTTTCGTAAACCCTTGACCGCTCGAAAAGATGGTCGCTGAGCTGAAACAACGATGTAATGATGTTTGGGCTAAAAATATAACAATAATTTCAAACACAGTTAAAAGTATACTAGTACTTCCATTGTGACGCACGACACGTCACGTGTCGTCTATGATGTTTAATTCATTGGACTGTAATTTGAAGTTTTCTATTATAATTTTCTATTGTGAACACCGGCAAAGTTTAGTTTCTTATACCTCCGAGAACAGATGAAAACTTTGATGAGCAGCTTAATCAATTTTTACCATCGTCAAAGGTCATGGACAACGCCAGAGAAGTCACACATACATCACCATCACTGTTCTGGAATATCTCTGTAGTAACATTTCACTTTGATATATGCACACGTGAAATGCATCCAAAAAGCCTGCATCACGCTATCAAAGTTTTGAAATATTTTCAATCGGAGTACATTAGCCCACGGGCATGATCATGTAGCCTGGCGTCAGATCTCCCTTTGCTAAACCTCAGAAGGCGATGGAAGCTCGTTCAGTCACACGCCCAACTGTCACCAAACCTCGGACGTGACGTGCGGGCGGACGGCGTGCACCGCCGTGACGAGCGCCGACCGCACGGCGCGCGCCGGCCCGCCGTCGGCGGCGTACAGCGAGTACGGGTTGAACAGCATCTGGTGCAGGTGGGTGTAGCCCACCGTGCCTTTGTTGGAGTCTACGTTGTGGATTAGACCCTGTCGAGTAGGTCAACGTTCTTTCGGTTCCTGTCTTCTCTATAAGTTATAGGTGCAATAAATGCAGTGCATAAATTCATACATAATTCTAGTATATATTTTAATGATTACTGATCATAGAATCCTGGAAGCACCTCTAATTTTCAAATTATGTGCGTATTACAAATGAATTATATCATGCTTCGGTGAAGGAAAACATCGTGAGGAAACCTGCACACCTGAGAGTTCTCCATAATGTTCTCAAAGGTGCGTCAAGTCTGCCAACCTGCACTCGGTCAGCGTGGCGGACTACGGCTTTCGCCCTCTCAGTGTTGAAGAAGACCCGAGCCCCAAACAGTGGGATAATTATGGGTTGTAATGATGATGAATTATCAGCGATAGTTATTTGAATTTGAATGTTCAAATTGTGCATTATTAACACCCATGCTTCTTGTCGCAGCATCCTATTATGGAAAAATACACGACCATGTTTATTTCAGACATAAACTTTGGTTTTAGTTATGAACTTATTATGGTGATATAATTTTAACAAACATTAAGTTACACTCACGGGCAGGAGGGTATGCGCGAAACGGAACGCAGCCGCGGCGAAGTGGTTGGCGATGGAGGGGTCCACCGACGGGTCGTACACGTCCACGTGGCCCTCCCGCTGCAGCGTCAGGTTCAAGGCCCACATCACGTCGGCGCCTGGCGGACGATCGGAATCGGAATCAGTAGTAGAACCAAAAAATGGCATGCATAAGTGTAAGAGTACACTCACACAAATGATTAAGTGTTTTTGAATTTCTTTCCTTCAACGGAAAAGAAATATGATCATGGTTATTGTTTGAGCCGATTCATAAACACGATTCGTCCACAACACAATTAGGAACGCTAAATGGACCTTTGTCTCTGGGTACCTTTCGCTGCGCAGTATGCTGGCCGCTAATGTCCTTATTCACATCGTACCGCTGATACTGGAGCAATGATATCCTTGGTATTTCGAAATTAAGATATTGTGGAGACTTTTTATAATTAAGATTATTTGCACGATTGGAATAACTATCTTCTACTATAGCTTGCACGTCAAGTACATAAAGACAGTGGGCAGTGTCTTTTCTTTATTTTGGCTTATGAATTTAATGTTTTATGTAATACAAAACTATTCTACAGTTATTATTTTGTCAAGTCAGAATGTCTGCGTCATCTTTAGCACCCTTTTTGATATGCAATCAAACAGCAAACAGGTGAATATTAGGGAAGCACTCTGCTTATACTTGCTGGTTAATTATTAAACTTTAAACAATACTAGACTCAGTGAAGATATCCATTCTCACCCAATATTGCCGGTAGGAATTCTGCGTAGGTAATATGCTGCATCTGCGCCCCCACGATCTTCCTGGCCTCCTGGTAGACCACCTCGTCCGTCCAGGAGGGGTTGAGGCCGTGCAAGATGGCCGCCAGCCGGTTGTGCTGCCGCGCCCAGATCAGATGCATCGTAGTCAGGTGAAGATTCTCATTCGCTCGGTCATCACCTTGAACAATCCGTGGTTGTGTTATTATCAGACGCAAATGCCGTATAAGATTTTTATTTTTATATTCCTTAAGGTTTAACCAGCGGTAGCCCCGTAAATTAACAATGAAATTTCACAAAATCCAAAGATATTTTGGAAAAGAAAAGGTAGCCTATGTCTTTTGCCGGATATCACATTTTATCACACTTGGCCCAACGGTTAGGCCGACAGACAGACAGAATTATTTTCGCATTCATAATATTAGAATGGATGTATAAACATGGGTTTATAGTACAAACGATCTATTTGGCACTCACCGGATTCGAAACAATATCGACCTTTGGCGTTCATTTCGGCGGTGTTGCACCCGTCGTCCGGGTCCATGGAGGGCGGCAGCAGCTCCCGCGGACCGGCCTGCAGCATCCGCAGCCGGCCGGCGACGCCCAGCCGCAGCTGCGTCGCCTTGAACGCGTCGGGGCTGTACACAACCGAGCCGTCCAGGAAAGCCGTGGCTTGGTTCATTTGTTCTCTTGGACCTGGAATCAATACGATTATTCTGGTTAGCAAGGAGACATGTAATTTTTTGCATAAAAGCTCGCATACGCTCATGTTAATACAAAGAATTATTATCATTATATATAAATTTATCACAGAAATGTCTACCGGAATCGCAGATCATTCTCGCTCGGGAGTAATGTTAGTGATTTGGGAAAAAGGTACATATCACTCAAACAACGAATGGTACAACAAGGTGCGTACAGTCGATTAGTTGGTACAATAGTTGTACGACCTGGCACTCCTGGTAGATGCAACATTATTAACGTATATCATATGACATAAAAGTCAGTCACCGAAGTAGCAAGTTGGCGCCGGAGCGGAGCGCACGAACTCCATACAGGTGAGGTTGTAGTCTTGGTAGAAGGGGTCCTCGCCGGCCAGTCGCACCGGGAAACACTCCGGGTGCGGCGGCTGCCGCGGGTCGCAGCACGCGAGACCGCTGCTGTTCTCTCCTGGAAATGGACAGCCGCTGGATTGTTATTCAAAGTCATCATTGAAGTCAATGAAACTGAGGTTAAAACAAACTTTGTCAGTAAAATGCTTTTTTGATTTGATTGTTTGGGTTTGGAAAATTGACCGCAGACTCGAGCTTGGCAGACGGTAAAGTAATGGATAGGTTTTCGTCATCGAAAGTGAAAACAGACCTTCCAATAGTTATTGAGTACAATATACCTTGTGCTTACAAAATTGGACTCTGTCAATTCTTTCATATGAAGGTCACACAGGGGTTTTTGTTTACGTGCACAGCATAAATATAATGCTTCAAGATTTGCCGCAGGCGCGGCTGAATACAGTCCATTGTAGAGCGCGACAGGGTGGTGTGGGGCTCCGACGACGAGCGTGTTGGCATCACTTATCCTTGCTGAGCGCGGTAAAAGAGCTTTCCTCCCAGGCCGGCGTTGCATTGGTGATTCCTCTGGTGTTGCCTATGTTCATAGGTGACGGTGACCACTTACCATCAGGTGACCCGTCCGCCTCATCGTTTGCCGATCTGGCAATAAAAAAAATCCGGTTCTTAAGTTTTAGTTCTCTTAATACATTTTACTCGAGGCGACGACGATTCAATAAGTATCACCTCTGCTGAGCGCGGTGGCGGTGATGTCGTGGTCGATGAACTGCCCCCACACGGCCAGCATTACCGTGAAGGTGGTGTCGTGCGCGTAGCCCGGCCGGTGCACCGTCACGCTGACGTCCCGCGCGCTGGGCAACGCCGCCCCGTCCGCGCCCGTGCGCGGCGCGCTCACTCCTGTCACACGAACATTTTATGACATGCACTGGAACTATCCTAATGGCTGAAAATCAAAGAGTTTTCGAATAGCAATGTTGCTGTGTGCTGCTGTTGGTACTCCAGTAGAATTGCTATTCTGTTTTTTCAGCTTTAATTTTGTTGTAAATGTCCAGTACTGGCGTTGAATGTACAATTTATGACAACCTGTAACTAATTTCGGATTGTATTACAGTTTTTGTGGTTAGTCTGAAATGTATTGCAAGTCCTGAGAACTGAATTAGTACTCATTTTCATGTTCGATGGTCCTACAAATTATTTTCTTACTGAACTAACATCTAATATTATTATTTGTACAATTGAGTCACCTAAGTGAAGTTTTTATTAAAGTATCTTTATATAAATGTTCCACCCATTTCACTAAGCAACCACCCACCGTCTGCGTAGTCCGGCGGTAGAGCTCTCCGGAACGGGGTGTTCGCGACGCCCCAGCGCAGAGAGTTGTTCAGATTGTTGCACGTTCCATCGATGGTCCTGTACTTGGACAGTGTGCAGGGTATCGACGGAGTGGCGCAGTATGCCGGCTCGGGGAATGACTCCGATGTCGGTGGACCGAGGCCGACGCCGCCGAGCCGCTTTATATTGCCCGTGCTAAATTTCAAAGAGAACATACAACTACGAAAGATAATTTTTTAGCAGGTTTTCAAATCAAATATTCACAAGAAGTCACTTTTATTGACCTCAAACTATTTTTCGTCATATTATATAATTTTTATTGATGACACTATCCTATGGGTTATAACTTCAAATATAAATGCAGTTTTATGATGACCCTTAAATAATCATAATTATTTTAAAACTAATTATAATTACTGAATGGGAACTGAGACAGAACGCCTTATTTGGACGGTTAGTTTTTACGTCTGTTCGTGATTATTAAAGCTTTGTGGCCATTATTCTACCAGGCGCTACAATAATGGCGCGTCAAGGTAACGCGTTATCCATCGTACATCCGTACATTGACCGAATTTAGTTGATTTCAAGTTTTCGGCAGTTCCGAGGGCGTAGGAATCCGATTAAGTTTATTGTTTATCGAATCAGTCGGATTATGCGTAGTGAGGTGAAACGAAGCCAAACTTGACCGGATAGTATGTCGCGGTTGCTAGATCGGGTTACACAGAAATACGACGGAATAATCGACATGGGCAGTATAATGTGATAGGTTGGGTAATCTAGGTCAAGCGGCAGAGTAGATTTTTAAAACAGATTATTGCTCCGATCGACTCACTGCCCCTATAGAACATTAATTAAATTAATTAAGTAAAACTATTAGGTTTTTTTATGTTAATAGCCGAGAAACGAGCAGACGAGACACATGATGCGTTGTCGGCTAGGAAATGAGGAGAAGGTAAGAAAGCAAGTACTGGCTCTTAAGCCCCCAGCCGGAACACGACTCAAGCAGGAAGGTGGTAGCTAGCCAGACAGCCTTCACGGAAAGATAATAAAATCAGAAATAATATTAATGACGTAATAATAACACTGATAATATAATCCATACGCGAAGCCCTATCACCAAGTAAGCTGGCTTCTGTCGTCTCTTACGGCACCCGCTTCTGCCAGCGTAGGATTGGCGTGAGTATTCTAAGCCGCCCCAATACGGCTAATTTATGAGTATGTTGGAGATTTACATTGTTGTGCTTTTTAACCGGCTTCAAAAAAGGAGAAGGTTCTCAATTCGTTTGTTTTTTTTTTAACGTTGTTACGTCAGAACTCCGTCGTTAATTAACCGATTTGGAATCTTCCTATTTTGTTTTAGAGGGTATTATACTTCCCGTTTGGTGCTAGTTAAGTTTGAAGAAAAAATACCACCCTAAAGGTGAAAAATAGGAAACGAAACCAATGAATTCATTTTCTTCAACCTGAAGTTAGTTTTCTTATGTTATACATGTCTAGATAACCGTGGAACAATATATTTTTGTATCAATTTGGTGAACCGATGAGCCACTACATGTTGACTATTACTTCGACTCATGGTAATCCGCAATTCCAAGGACGAGATGTCCTGATAGCGTTGTCGACCGAGAAGAAACGAATGAATACGCTCGTTGATTGACTCGTCAATCATTAATACTCCAACCTCGTTAGTCAGCGCTCAGCACAATCAGGAACGGATAGCGCAGCCCTTTGCCACCCCAAAAAGGTGGTGTTTCTACGACGAGCCAATGTAAATACCGGTTTTTATTGTGAATTTTATAAATTCTATACGAGGCATGTTAGTAAAATATTCATTGTATGTTTTAAGATATCAGGCATTACAACGAGTACCTTTGTAGTACCTAGCGACCTAATAAATAGATACCTTGTGAAAACTAGAGCGGAACCTACATCGGAGATGTAGCACATCCAATTGAGCTAATAGTGCCGAGTCTGTGGCAATAGTCGGTGAGCGGAATATTTGGAGAGCTATTGATTTGTTTTTAATAGCCGTTCGTTAAATTTTTAATGATCGTTTTTTACATACGAAAGATTCAATTATATAATTACAATTGAAACTATATTTCAATTGTAATTATATTGTCATCATCAATTTATCTGTCGATTCACTGGAGCTAGTTCATTTAAATAATAACCCCCGACATTAAGTAAATCAATTTATTGATTGTTTCTGAGATTGATCTTTTTGTCACGTGACGTGTTATAATGCCCATTACCCATTCGAGAGTGCTTTAGTGGCTTGTTCTGCAGCAAACGCGGCGTCCGCCAACGGCTTGATCTTGGGCGATGTGGCGGCCGCTCTCTGCGCCCGGCTAGCTGGAGAGTCTCTCTCCAGAGGGGTACGGAGTTTTTCCAGCTCCTTGCGAGCCTTCAAAGCCGCTTTGCCTTGCAGCACAGCCGTCGAGATGGCTTCCTTGGAGGGGGACGACGTTACAAACGCTGGAAGCGGTTGCGCTACGGAGCAAAAATCGGAAAAAAAAAATCGGTTTAAAGATTTTGTTAAAGCGATTCATAGCATCCCTTCCGTTAATTTAATATTAACATAAATTTTAATTTTATATTCTTTGATGGGTATCTTTTGTGTAGTCCTTCTATTACTGATTTTTTATCTTGCAACCACTAGCTTTTCTCGTACATTAAACTCTAATGGAGTCGAAAAGTATAAAATAATTTTATTTTATTTTTAAGACACGTGGTCTGGATATGTTTTTACCTTTCAATGGCCATTGAAGTTGCAGCAACGGCTTTAGTTCGGAAGACATGGTCAGGTTCGTCGGCGGCTCGATAGCGGTGGAGTTGTCATCCAGGTCATCCATCATGTGGTAAGAGACCGTCACCAAAAGAGTTACGGCAAGCATCACACTGAAAAAACATAAGCAATAATTTCTGGATGCTTAGTTTTCAGTTATATAGCATCAAACAACATGCTTCACACTCGAAACAAAACATGGTCCGTGCTATTTTTTCAATTGGATGTATCTACTTCATCGCATTGTATGAGGAATATGAAATCTCCCAACTCGTAATTGCGTAGGAAGGTAACTTTAACGCTTTCATCTCGAAAGAAAATTACTAGAGTCCAAAAGTAGAGCGTTTAGTAAATGTGTATCAGAAGATTATGAGATATAGTTTGTTACTCCAGCATAGCAACAAACACGACTTTGAGATATTTTAAATCCCCTTGTTTTATTGTCCTTTTTAAAAATATCATAGACAATGTACATTGTCACGACTACTGACTACTTAGGATTTTCATCGGCTAGATCAGATCTTATTATTATTAAATAATGAATGCGAAGAATGACCGCATCATATACAAAATTAATCGTACATGGAACCTCAATATTAGGAAGTATTATTAAAACATTTGTAATATTGATAATTGACATCTTACGATGTATTTCTTAAATGTCCCGTAGGTTTTTTACGAAAATACCATCTTTGTTACATAATAAGAGCCAGTATGCGAGCAGATGGGCCATGTGATGGTGAGTGATCATCGCTGCCAATGCAAGTCGGTCACAGCAGGGTTGTTAACAATGCGTTACCGATTAAGAAGAAAAGTATAAACCTGCTTCTTAATGGACCCTACAGCACTGTAATCTAAAAACGCCAACAAACCTAATTCTAAGAAAAAATAATTTCTTTACCAGCTAATTGGAGCTTGTAGAAAACTCACTGCTATTCATGTGTACCTTCGGGATGTAGCTACTATGGAAAGGGGGACTTGTAGACATCCCAAAAAGTTTGTAAACTTAATGACAGTTAATATGGATTATGATAGTTCATATATTTGACATAATGTTTGAGTGAACACTCATTCGTACATTGGAAATTATTGAAAAAAAGGTCGGTCTACTAACACCCTACTCACATGAGGCTAACGCAAAAAGCGCATTGGAAGTTCCGCAAGCGACGTTGGTAGTTCCTCGTGATGCTGGACTCGAACATGTAGGTGGGCTGCACCAGCGGCGTGCGCTCCGAACTCCCTGGCGTCCGCTGCATCTTCACTCGGGCGAAACCCTAAAACCTGCTGCAAAGAAACAGAGACTGTTACATATAAGATGTCCTATTAAAATCTTCAGAAGTTATCAGTTTGTCGTTTACTACAAGTAGTTTAAATAGATTTATGTGTAGACTGTAGAATAGACTGATTTGAAATGAATACGGCTGCCAACTGCAGTAGGTATATTAGGATTGATTATGGTAGGACTTCTTGATTATACCTCAGTTACACAATCTCAAAGTTGACGTTTACAAATACAGATAGGATCCGGAAAGCTGTTATTGAGACACGAGTAGCATGCGTGATTACTCGTGAACAGCCGACAAACGAGCAGACTAGCTGGGCCACCTGATGGTATGTCACCCCTGTTCATGGCCGTCACTTATGCGTTGACGGTGAAAAACACAACGGAAAATCCATAGTAGCGTGATACGTTGATACTAAAAGATGTGTCTGGCAAATGCGAAGGAGCGTATAATTTTACTTTACGGTTTGGTGAAGCATCGGCCTTAACTTGTGTTTTGTGTAACACACATTGAATCGTTTGCATATAGAGCTTATGGTGGCAGTTTCGAAGCCGCGTCTGGCAATAAATTTATGCTACGCAACTGCAACTATCACCGACCTCTAAGTATATGTGAAGTATATGAAAAACTTACTTTTATAAGGCAAACGCTATTTTCGCCCTGGTGTATCGAGAAAAAATATGTCTAAAACCACTGGCGAGGCTTGCCATATCACACTAATCGCTGGCGACAAGCGTTTTTAGTTTTCTTACATTAATTATATCGTAGTCGCTTTCGCATCTGTCACAGTGGTATTTTCGTGATTAAGTTAATTAATAAATAACTGCAATTGGCAATTATCCATTTCTCTTCAGGACTATACACGTCATTATACATTTAAGCATGGACAAATATACTTTCACACTATTGACGTTTCATTACGAGTATCTCCAATTACTTATTCAACTTGATAAAGTAATGGTAAGATAATGATTGTGTTCAAACATTTCGTTGTCCGAACGTTTTATTAATACAGGAACGGTCTCAGATGACCGACGCAGCCGGTCGCCACCTCAGTAAATATGAACTCTTGACCATCGGACGGTTGGATGCGGTCAAATTGATGGTCAATTATACGATATGGGTTACCTTGGAAACGTTTTCTCGTCGCGGATCTAGTTTCAAAGTAACTCTATCATCAATGTCCCTGCGCTGTTCCGATGTCTCAGTACCTTCGTATACGAGATAAGGCAACAGTTGATCCAGGAGTACTAAACTCACATACTATAACAAAATAGAAATAAATAAGAGTCTTCGGTTCGGGAGATTCGAGTTCGAATCCCGCACACAGCACTAATTTTACAAATTATATGCATATTACAAATTATTTATCACTTGTAAAGGAAGACATCGGGACGAAACCTGAATACCTAAGAGTTCTTCGTGATGTTCTTAAAGGTATGTAAAGTCTGCCAATCTGCATTTGATCATCATAGCGGACTAAGGCCATAAACTGTCTAATTGTGAAAGGAGACCCAAGCCCAG
>PDGT01000016.1:2831005-2923058 GCA_003671415.1 Megathymus violae | reverse complement strand
TACTTTTATTATTAAAAGATTATAATACTGTTATACTAAAAAGTGAAAGCCTTGTGATCTTCCAGCCGTAGCTCTCTGCCTCTACCGTTCATAGAATAGAAAGAAAACATATAAGCAATATAAGCATGGGTCTTTTTCTAACTTTTGATTCTCATTTTAAAAAAATATCCACCTATCCGCACTTGAACAATGTGGTGGAGTATGCTCCAAGACTCGTAATTAACCGGATAAGAAAGATCCATGCTCTGCATCTACAGTGGTCCACTGAACGATTGAAGTTAAGGCATCTCAAAAGATAAAAAAAAATACGGAATAATTGATTGCCATCGAAGTAAACACATTAATTTATAAAGAATTGTTCGTTGGGTAGCACTTTGATGGAAACCAAAAGTATATATCTATATTTCACAATCAATTGCAAACTTTTAAGGAGGTACGAGAAGAGTTCCAAAACTTACCCAAACTTTTGAATCCTAAATAAACAAATAAAACACACAAAACAGTAGTTTATTCAGATTACATTAATGTTTGAAATTAATTTGAATACTTTCGTAATACATACTATTTAGTCAATGGCAACAGAATTAGTTGCGCGCGACGCGAGCGTCAATCGGCTTGCGACTACGGACTAGTCGAACTACGGCTTGATCGCCTCCATTGTGAGGACAGGTTAATCCGATATGAAAAAAACATGTACAGTTCTATGGAGTATACAACTCGCGATGCCCTTCATATGGAAACTGGAAGAACACGCTCTTAACTCTTTTTGAAGATATGTATGTCCGACGTGACTGACCTCATTGTATAATATTTAGTAATATAATATATTAAGCAAAAGTGTGATGTTTTCTTTATATACTAGCTGTGCCCGCGACTTCGTTCGCGTGGAATTTAACAAAAAAATTATTTAGTAGAAATAAAAGTAGCCTAAGTTACTCCTTATTACATCAGCTACCTGCCAGTGAAAGTTCCGCCAAAATCAGTCCAGCCGTTTCAGAGATTAGTCGGAACAAACAGACAGACAGAAAAAAATTGTAAAATTTTTTGTTTTGGTATATGTACCCTATATACATTCATATGCATGTAGTAAAAAGTGGTTATTTTAATATTACAAACAGACACTCCAATTTTATTTGTTAATATAGATTTGTGATACTCATTAATACAAAAGTTAACGCTTTTGTATACTTCCACCTCATGGTAGCGATGATGGTAAGCCTATGTGGTAAGGCGCACTGTTTACCATAGTCTCCGAGATAGAAAATATTAAAACATGGGGTGCATTTTAACACAGAAATATTTTGTTAATCGTTCAGCATGAGAATTCTACAAATTAATGGATCAAACTCATAATTGATGCCGCGGTGAATTTGTTTCGTGTTAAAAAGTTAATTTAAGCACATTAAATGGTGAAACGTAATCAATGCTCATTTTTAAGCTAAACTCGACCACAAATAATGATCGACATTATTTTGCAATATTAATTGATATACCTATGGATTGATTGCGATTTTTTTACAACTAACTTGGAGGACTATGGCTTTAAGCAGACTTAAGCATTTAATGAGGGTACATCTATTTATATAAAGCAGGCATGATGGCCCGTAACGATAATAACGATGATAAAGGCAAAGATAAACTGTGACTTCATTTTAACGATCTTCCTATTCAAAAGTATTTTTTTCTAGATATTGTGATATCAGTTTAAATTTTTTTAATTTCTTTCTTACTTTCTTCTTATTTTCTAGCCACATCAATGATATCTTTGGTCATGCTGATGTTCATGGGCGACGGTAACCACTTACCATCAGGTGGCTCGTGTGATCGTTGTCGGCTATTAACATAAGTTATTTCCATTAAAATGGATTGGACATTACCACATTCTGACGCTGCCTGTAGACATGTCAGAAATCATGGTCACGTCCACAAAATCTCTTCTATGTTATTGGTCCAAAGTTTATATGTATTTAGCGTAACTCAATGGGAAGTGTTTAAATAAGATCGTGTAAGCACATAGGGCCTGTAACATCATAACCATTTGAGATAAATATAGCTTATCTTCCAATGAAAGAAAAATGCAATCTGAAGTATATAATCTCGTTGCGTCAGAGCAAATCGGGACAAAAAATAGAGTAAGACAAAAGTCACTGGAATGGTTTTTTGCTTTAGTGATTTCAAATCTACAATTTCTTTTAAAATATTTGTGATTTTTAGAAATGAAAAACGAAATGTTTGATAATTTTACTACTTTTTAGTAACTCCCTTTGGGTCTTGTCTATTCGGGTGAGATTTTTAAATTAATGTTCCACTACCTTTTCGATAAGCTAGTCTTGAAGTTTTGGACATTGTTCAGATTAAATACCAAAAAAATAAAAAAAATTGAACCCAATTTAAAGAAAATAATTATATTAAAAAAATGGACTACAGAGGACTGACTAGAGTCTATTATTTTAAAAATATATTTAATATGTACATTTTTGAACGTAGCTATCTCCGTGGCTAAATGTCACATTAACATAAAATGACATGATAACACATATCGCTCTATTCTGTCATTCATAATTTCCTCGACGTTTGTATTATATTGTAGTAGGTTATTGGCACGTACCGTACGATTTTAAAGAAATTTAACTTCTATCAGAAACATGGCTACAGTGGAAGCATTACAGAAGGAGGTTAAAGACCTGAAAGCAAAATTAGCTGCAATTCAAGGAGCAACGGGTCCGATGCGACAGAAAATTGATGTGATGTCTTCCGAAGTAGTCGACTCCAATCCTTACAGGTAAATTTTTAAAAGACCCGATTCATTATAAGTTACTATAACTTTTAAGCACTACATTTAATATAACCTTACGAATTGTATGTTAGCTTATTAAGTATCATTTTCAAATAATTCTGAAATTTTAATCCATATGGTACTCTTGTGCCTCATCGCATGTTCAAAAAATTGGTTTAATGAACCTCTCACACCTGAAATTGTATTAGTAATATGAAAAAAAACAACTTCTTAAGTAATTAGGCACCTTTAGATTAAAATTTCATTGATGATGATTGCTTATGGAGTTTGACTATCTTTTACTAATTATTAATGACATTATTTTTCTCTAGTCGGCTAATGGCACTGAAACGTATGGGCATAGTGGAAAATTATGAGAAGATTCGAGACTTGTCAGTTGCCATAGTGGGAGTTGGTGGGGTGGGTAGTGTCACTGCTGAGATGCTCACCAGGTGTGGTATTGGGAAGGTAATGTAATATATTTGGAAGATGTAATTTTTGAATGTCTTCTTAATAAAGATTATCAAATAGAATACTATGCACCCTATGCTGACTATAAATAAATACTGTGATAATATATGTGGTAAAAAAATCCTAAATAAAACATATGGGAAACTTTAATTAAAAATTTAAAGATGTATGTATACACAATAGTTTTCTGAACTTCTCTGTTGATCTGGTGAACAGAAACTCAAAAGAAAAGATTCCAGTTGACACATAATAAATAAACCCAATGAAGAAATGCACACACTCACAGCTCTGTACTAAGATTCCCTGTGTTAATAAACAGATAACATCTGTTACATAAATGACTGCCCCAGATGGGAATGAAATGGGTCTCATGCTCAGCAGTCAGGGTCACTACCAATCAAGTTACAAGTTTGTCAATCGTTACTTTACAATACTTAGAATGTTTGATCTTGCATTAGGGTAACTTACGTTGTCAGTGTGTTAACAAATGTCAAAATTGTTTTTTTCAGCTGATCCTATTTGACTATGACAAAGTGGAGCTTGCCAACATGAACCGGCTGTTCTTCCAACCTCATCAAGCAGGACTAAGTAAGGTGGACGCGGCAGCAGCTACACTTCAGAACATCAACCCGGACGTCGTGATCGACGCTTACAACTATAACATCACTACTGTGGAGAACTTCCAGAAGTTCTGCGATACTATTAGGTTGGCATTAACCAACTGTATTAACCTCTGGTCATATATCATCGGCGGCCTAGAATACCGACCCTAATCCCATGCTGACAGAACAAGGTGTCATAAGAGGCGACAGAAGCCAGCTGCCTTGGTGGTAGGGTTTTCCGTAAGGATTATATTATGAATATTATCATTAACCATTAATATTATTACTGATATTATTATCTTTACATAAAGCTTGCCTGGCTAGCTACCACCCTCCTGCTTGAGTAAGCCACCAAATGACTCATTGAATTCTGACTATTTACATAAAAAAGGCATCAATTCAGTTAATGTTGAAATTTGAATATAAGCAAGCTTGCTTATATATAAAATTATATGTAACTATTTAGAACTTTAACACTGTGATCTAGGAATACTGTAAACTATACTATACTAGTTGATACTGGATAACTGCTACAGTGACAATAAATTCACTGATAACATTGATATTACTTTATAATGTGCTCATGGAACATTCCAGCACTGGGAGCCTTAAAGGTGGACCTGTTGAGCTCGTTCTAAGCTGCGTGGACAACTTCGAGGCTCGGATGGCCATCAACACGGCGTGCAACGAGCTCAACCAGCGATGGTTCGAGTCCGGAGTGAGCGAAAATGCTGTGTCCGGGCACATACAGTTCATTGTTCCTGGGGAGACTGCCTGTTTCGCTGTGAGTTAGCTTCGCTAGGTACTATTTTTACGAAAGTTTATCTTGGTGTTGTATAGACAATTCTATTATAAATATATGAAATCTTAATATATCTCATATTATGGTGATATCATATATGCCTTCAGTCTGGAAAAGAAGGTCCAAATTTTTCATCCTATCAATTCAGTTATATTCAGTCGTCCTCTTAACGATTAATTTCTTAATAATAATAATAAATCTTACTAAGAATATATATTATTAACATTTAATATTATTATTAAGAAATTAATCATTAAGAGGACGATTAAGAAACAAAACCTTAAATAATATGGTGAAATATTTTAATGAATATTATTAAGTACTTAAAATATAATTTTCAGTGTGCTCCACCTTTGGTTGTGGCTTCAAAAATTGATGAGAAAACACTGAAGAGGGAGGGAGTGTGTGCTGCCAGCTTACCGACCACCATGGGCATAGTGGCTGGATTTCTAGGTGAGGTGAACATTATTTACATTCTACCTATATTAATTAAAGTAAGCTTTACTTTAATGTTGATTGAATGTTTGAGTTTAATGTAATTAAACCCTGTAATGAGGTTTGTAACACTACATTATTATATTGCTTCTGTTTCAGTTCAGAATACTTTAAAGTACCTGCTCGAATTTGGTACAGTCAGCCATTATTTGGGATACAGTGCTTTAACAGATTTCTTCCCGACGATGAGTTTGAAGGTGAGTTTCATATTTATGTATAGTTGAAAAAAAAAATACAATAGCCTGCAAATATGTTGAATTCGCATCTGGGTCAGAGATGCTTCAAAGTGAGCGTTTCGATAAGATACATAAAAATAATCATAATATGATGCAGCTTATTATTTTGTCTATTATAATTGTAATTCAACAATTATTTGATATCAATCAGACAAATCAACGTTATTTAACGTTAACAACCGTACATCAGAAGCTGTGAAACGCTCTAGCACCAAGTATAAATGCGTAAATGAAATTTTTACCAATAGCTTCATCCTTCCAACTAATAAAAGGTAAGTTGAATCGATAATCAATATCTTTTCAATTTACTTGTTACTTGTTCTTAATTAGTAACGTTTGTTCCTAGCCAAATCCGCAGTGTGATGACACATACTGTCGCCAACGGCAGCAGGAGTTCAAGGCTAAGCCGGTGGTGGAGTTGGCCACGGAAGTCAAAGAAGACTCCACACCCATCCATGCTGACAACGAATGGGGTATGCGGTCTATTATTGTACATAGTCATATCCTGAGGGTGTCTTCCTTACATCTTGAATTTGCTTCAACCCATTAATGGGCAGGGCATGATAAATTGAAAAGGCGTAGAGCTAATCAACCATGTTCCTTCGCTGTGGATTGATTTAAGCAAATCTCGTATGAAATAATATACATAAATAGTTGCTCACTTCATTTTTGTTTTAAATTGTACATTTAAACCAATTCTCCACTTTGCTATGAAATACAAAAACAAGTCTTCTTCGATTTAATGGCGTTATTTATAGCGATTAGTTGCATACATTAGTACATACTAAGATTCCCTGTCTCATGGAATGTTTTATAACATGGTTATATAAAAAATTTATCCATAATGATCCACAGGTATAAGCTTAGTCGATGAAAATTCACCACAAGAAGAAGATACTACAAATCTCAACCTGGTTGATGGTGTTCAGGTATGTACTTAGTGAAATATCATATATATGCCATCATAGTTTTAACCACACTGAAGCAACACTCATATTTGACATTGAGGGCAGTGTACAATATATAGTCTATTTTCATAAACTTGTCTCAGTGGGGCTTATATGCAACCTAGCATGATGTTCTGAGGAGGTACTCCTCGGGCACTATGACATACACCATTAAATATTTATTTTCATATACTTAATGATTACTGACAAGACAAGAATGCTTGGGAATGAGTTTAATATTTAATCCAGTGTAAGTGCTCTTTGTAACCGTTATGTTTATTCATTGAATAATCATATTAATTATTTATTAATTGAATAAAAAGATGCTAAGGAGCGTATCTTTTCAGTTTTTTTGAAGTTTGAGTGTAGGTAACGAATGTCCTCAGTCAATGGCACCTAATATAATTAGAACTTGGATACCTAGGTGGTTATTATGTAGCTGAACAAAGCTGAGTTTTTGTTTCTCTATGTGTAGCATGACTGATAGTTGATATTGGATCTAAAATTTATATGCCATGTGTATCATTTCTTTGTATAGGAATGTGATTCAGTTTTAGTGCCCTTTTAAGGAAATTGTATAGGTGGTCATATTAATTGAAAAGTCAGGCAATTTTTTTAATGCAGTTTATCAAATGAATCATATGAAAAAGAGTATTGTTCAAATAACATTTACAATGTAATCATACTACTTCTATACCCAGGTGGCATATAGCATACCCGTGGACAGCAGCACTCCAGAGTCTAGCACAGGAGGCGCCGTAGCAGCCTCCGAGCTCTCCCTGGAGGACCTCATAAGGCAGATGAAGTCCATGTAAACACACAAAACTCAACCTCGGGTGGTATGTGAACTATCACTGGAGAGCCTAACAAGGAAGGTAATGCACAATATAGACATATCCTACAACTCTCAGATGATAAGATAAGTAACAAATATTACTGGGGCTGTTATTAGACTATGACACAACAAGACGTTTAAAATGAATTGATGACATTTGTATAAATTCAGTTTCAAAATCATTGTCGCTAAGATAATATTACACTGTTTAAACAACACAGTTTTATAGAATAAATATACAAAGGAAAGTTTTATGGGAGTTCTCCAGTGTGGTGGTATAACTGCAGTTTTGTGCAGCTGCATTGTTCTTGCTACTAGCTGTTGGTTATGTGTCACAGCACAAATTCAACATTGTATTACCATGCCACATTGCTTAATTATATTATAGGTATTATACAAATCAAAGCAAACTTTATCAATGGGGATTAAGCTATATTGAGAGTGTAATCATTTTAGTGTTTAACATGTATCGTTCATGCGATTTTAGTGACACTGGTTTTGAACCATAATAATATAATAATGAAAGGAAGTTCATTTTCGTTTCGTTTTTCGACGTCTGCTCCGTATTTTTGCCAATTTAGAAAAAGTATTGTGTTAAAAAATAAACATTCAGACTTATTTTTGTAGACTGCCATCGGCTTAGCGGCGATTGTAGGAAACTTATATTAGAAACACATTAAAATTGCATTTAAGCATGTACTATGCGGAGCTTGTAAGCGATATTGAATTAAATATTATATTGTAACGCAAATTAAACAAATTAGAGTTGGATTAATATGTCAACTGACGGCAATGTCGGGAATTGAATTATTAATCAAATCGATGTTTTTGTATGACTTTATAGGTGATTCGATGTTTATAAAAATATTATTATGTTGCTTGCACGATATGAAAAATTGTTTTAAATGTAGAATAATATATGAGTTACTTACTTACTTATTACTTATACTTAGTTATTGGGCCATCTACATGTGGATTCAATACTATAGCGACATTTGACGCTAAACTTGACATAAATTTACATATCGTACTTTGTTTCCAATGTTTTGATAAATTTGTAATTTTCGTTTTCAGAGAAAAAGCAAATGTAATGTAAATGAAAGCTTGTTGAAAAAATTGCAACGTAATCAGAGACAAATGTATTGTTGTTCTGCTTCACTTCTTACCAAGTGACATTTTTTTTCGTGTCAGGTGATATAGAGTATTATTGCTATTCATCTTCTGTGTGTACAATGTAAAAACCATAGAGTTAATATACGTAATAGAGGAACACTCATCTCAAAATCGCATCACCAAAACATAAATGTGCATGTGTATAAAAAATACACTGATGCGCGTGACTTTTAGTGATGTCAAATTCACGTCCATGTATTATCGACATGAATATCGACTATTCCATCACAGGTTTTTTTGCTATATTTAATTGGTCTCTTAATTAATTATTACATGTTAAATTAATAACACACCAAGCTAATCCTAGTAACTTCTCTTTACTTCGCTTCTTCTAAACTTAACCTTATTTGACAGGATACAACAAAACGTGATTACACGGTACTAAAGAAAACAATAATAATAATGCTTATTGGTTTTAATTAATTGTTTGATGTAAATCGATATAATTTATTGCCCTCAGAAAGGAAATAACCAAAAAATTTTGAAGGTATAGATTCTTCATTAACATGTCAGTGATTTCGTAGAACAAAATAGTTGCCCTTAAAATGTCTACTGTAAACTTTGTGAGGTACCCTACCTATCTGGTTTAACATTCGAATCCATTTTTCTTTTTGAACTGCATTTACAGGAAACGTTGAAGAAGTAAAATTTGTCAATCAATATGAAATCACATTCGCCGTTTATTGTCATATCATAATAATAACAAATATAAAATTCGCCAAATTTTATCAATTTAAGGAGCTAATACTATTCAAAATCCAAAGATGCACCTTTATATCAGTCTATCTAATTTCTGTCCAATGTGTTTACAAGCTGTAACCGAAACTAAAAAGGTAAAATATGAACAAATTTAGGTAAAACAAAAAATATTTATTTATACTTATTTAAAAATTATCCACTTATCGATAGATTTTGTGCAAGTCCTACACGAAACGATATCATTTTCACGTTCACAATATCTTTTTATCTTACACATAATTATGAAAAATAAGTTATTATTCATAAAATATAAAATGGAGTATTTACTGCATGTTATTAATCTTAATTTATATAATTTTAAGATCAACTTCTATGGAAATAAGCATTGTGAAAGTAGTATTGCCCTCCCAGTACTTACCTGTGTGTTGCCTCTGTGTTTGGGTTATTGTTATAGGTAACCCTACAATTTAATACTGAACACGACAACATTATGTTTACTATTTTTAGTCTGATAAAATATAGAAAGATTGAACTGAAACTAATAAAATAACAAATAGCAATTTTTTGACAGGAGAGTAACGGTCAATTTTCTTGCATCTCTTTCTCGCAAGTAGGATTTTCCGTAAAGCTCGAAATCTCGCTCGTACACTGTGTTCCTCTTTTACTAGTATATTAACTTTATAGTAAAAACATATTAAAAAATGTAATAAACTAATCGTTTTATTTAAATTAAAAACAAAAATACTATTTTGTTAGTGATATTAATTTTTTTATCAAATTTAAGGACTATCAATGATTTAAATGTATGCTTCAAATTCTGTAGCAATGTCTCAAGTGCGGAGTGTGGCTACGACTGTCTGGGCAACGAACATGGGCCGATGAATGTGGAGAGGTAAATGTCTCTATTAATATAGAATTTGTATAGTGATTTAATTTAAACTTTATATAGAACTGTTATGTATCGGCTGGTTGAATTATACTATAGCTACTTGTTATTTTGATTATATTAAATGTAGATAGCTACAAACGATAGTAAGAGTTGTAATGCACCAATGCTTTTAAATGAACAATAATAGGATTATGTTTATACTATGGATGCTATAATATAGCTACCTTGCTTTATATTTAAAAATGTAACACAAAAAACAAGCAAATTATACTTGTGGTCATAAGCCAATAAATATCATCTTTATTAAGAGTGTTATTTGAAATTCGAAGCTAAGCTATGAGTTGGTTCTATTATTGTATCCGAGTGTACGGGACATTAACACATGACTCAATTAGTTGAAAGTTTGGAGTGTCACAAAAGAAGTGTTGCCATGTTATAGTCAAAAAGAAATGTATATAGTACACGTTTGTGCCGCTACATGACGAAACGGACATTCCATATGTTTAAGTGAAAGTTTTTTTTATATTTTGTAATATTTATATTTATTAAGAAAATATATTACGCTAAGCTATTATTGTCTGTAAAATTATATTATATAATTAAATGTCTAAATGTCTTCTCTCATAAGATTGTTTTTCATTTGTTCCGTGATGTATCTCATTCTCGCTACAATTTTGTTGTTTTCTGGCGGTAATTCATTGTTCTGGAAATAAATTAGTTGAGGAACAGGTTCGTACTATACAAACATTATAGGAATTTCAATTTATACATTATATATAAAAACGGTAAAGAAAGACGCAAGTATCCACTAACTCTTGGCCATCTGTCATAGTTCTGTAAGTCAGAATCCGGTTATGGCGTCCATATAAGTGAGAGGCTCCGGAATCCTATCAGACTTCTTACGGTCCATCTCTTCTCGTCAGTGTAGGCTAGTAAGGAGTTCGCATACCAGATATCAGAGTGATGGCAGCACCGTCGCGATGACGTCGATACTCGGCTAACATAGTGCTACAACAGAGCCTAGCTAGTGGAGTGACGCTGGGTGGAGCCTCAGTTTACATTCTGCGGTCGAAGAGATCGGTTCCTCCGCACTGGGAACTGTAACTTGTTTCGTTTGCCCGGTGTAAAGTGTTTGTTAACATTTAATTAAAAGTGTTAAACGATAATACGCCCACGCTATGTTCGACAATGCTGCTAAAACTACTGGCAATCGCCGACACACACACATATATATATATATATATATATATATATAGAACCCCTAAACGCCACGAGAACAAACTCTTACGGAGTCAAACACTGATTCTATCGAGTACATATACGGTGAATGTTTGTGAAGATCTTAGTCCCAAGTGGTTCCTTGACGTTTTTCTGGTGCCGTTTGTGGTGTACGCGTGTCATATAGTATGGCAAGAAATATTCAGTACCGTGACAGCATCGAGGATCGTGGAGGCTCTTTGGCATACGTGCGGAGCGATGCCCGCGGCCGCTGCCACCGCAAGCGCAAAGCTGGAGCCCCCGGGCTCCTCAGTCACACGGAACAGGAACACTGGCTCTCCGTCGTTGACAATGTGTTCGAAGCTCTGCAACGAAGAGCGGCGATTCCATTAATTTTTCACCGTTTGTCAGGAATCTGCATGTTGGGCAAAGTCTACTGAAGAGGTTTAAGACCGAGTCCGGAATCATATTTTCGTCAAATCCCGTAGTTCTGGACGAATCCGACGCTCTGACGATAAACAGTAAATTTAATCCTTCATTAATAATAAGTATATTTATTGATATGAAAGGATTGTGCGTTCAAAAACCACATTATACTGAAGATTACCCAGACAGTCTGTAAGAGATAAGAAAGGCATCGAAGGAGATAAAGAATAAGAGGACACAAGATGATGGCGGAATCTCAACATAGCTGCTGTAAATTAGACAGCCTGTCCTGGTGGCGGTTCAGAAGTTGTCGGAATCCATCATTAGTAGGGGCTCTATCCCGGAAACGTGGAAGAAATGTCTGGTGACACTGCTTTTAAAAAAAAGAAGATAAAACCGTTATGAAGAACAGGCCAATTGCACTTCGGAGCCGTGTTTACAAACTGTTCTTCTTAGGTAAAAATAAATCAACAAACAACAACAACGGTCTGGGCACATCGTTCTTAGGGCCGATAACCGATGGGGAAGAAAAGTTCTCGAATGCCGTCCACGCCTTGGGAACAGGAGCACCAGTCGTCTCCTGACCAGATAGACTGAGAACCCGAAAAAAACAGCGGGAAGCCGTCGTATTTCGAAGGCTACGGACCACAGTTTGAGTGGCGCCAATTAGGCGAAGCCTTTGTCCAGCAAAGGAGTTTGAAAAAGGCTTCTATTTAGACCGAACTTAAGTATGGCATCGTACTTGGATTAAGAAAGGAAAATCATATCAACAGAAGGAGTAATTTTTAACAAATTTAGTGGGGACGGTATTGGTCATCTGTGAGGTTTAACTTGAGACATAGTTCAGAGCGTCCAAAAATTTTGAAGAGCCTTATAGTGCAAATTACTCATATATAAAAGTTGTTTATTTTAGCCAGTCCGGTGTATACCAAAAACTTTACGATGGACGTGTCCACTATATACTGCTTGATGTTGAGGTAGTGCGTGGACAGTAGCACGTGCGGGCAGGCGGCACCTCTGAAGATCAGTGTGTTCAGGCAGGCTGCCAAGAGGGCCAGTCCGTCGCTCTCTGGCGTCCCCTTGCCGAACTCGTCTACGAGGATTAGCGAATTGGACGTTGACTCTTGCAGAGCTAGCGCCATCTGGAACGAAACACACCACGTATACGCTTTCTCTATCCTACAAACCGATACTTCACCTATAACAACACCAGAATATTTAAATTAGTTACAGTACAACAATTATCGAATTTATTCCTTTAAAAGTTATATGACACCGGTGGTATTCCTTATATTCTTTTCAGTACGCGTGCAAAATGTGCCTCCTGAATGTTCTGATAGAGAAATATCGACGAAACTAGCTGCATTGAACCTTAGCTCGTAGACATCAAATTGTATTAAGACGGTATTGAAAATGGAAATATAATATACATATATAAAGAAATGTCTGTTGTACAATGGATGGATGGGCAATGGCACCAGGATCTTCTAGGAGGTTGAATCCCGAAGGTATTTGTAGGAATACATGAAGGTGACGTTCCTCACTTGTCTGAGCACTGCCCGAGAAGCACTCTTTTCTGAGAAGAATCAACCATGTTTTGACGTGTTTCGATGACACAGTTGATGTAGGCCAGGTCCGACAATTCGATCCACAGCTACAGGAAATATGAAGCTGTCTCTATGTTATTGGTTAAAGTTGGTGACGGATTCATCGTATGATCACACCATCAGCGGCACCAGTAGTTTATTGTCGTGCATCTGTTAAATATGATTACTTGTCTCAAATCGATGAGAAACGCCGACATGTGCGAGGCGATGCACTCGGTGGAGTGCAGGCGGGAGTGGATGTGGCCCACGATGCCGACGGTGGCGCACTCCGCGGGCACGAAGCTGCCGATATGTGCTAAGTATACTATCAGGCCTGCGAGCAAACAGGTCCTTCTGAATTTTGATCCTATTTAAAATCATGTCTAATATGTTGGATACATGTTAGGAGGTAAGTCTCTCGTATTTTTCAACAGCATGCGTTTTAATGTTTACGACTTTTTTGCTGTTCTTGGACAAATGCTCATTATTTGACATATTGACGCAAGGTTTGATCAAGGCAATCGGTTCCGATTGTAATCAATAGCAACGGCCCTTTTGATTTCAGGCACAATATTATTGAAAGTGTCATAAATATATATTAGCCGGTGACGCATTGGCGGTGATCACAATCAGGTGGCCCATCTACTCATTTGTTGGCTATTTACATGAAAGAAATGTATTGTAGTTACTGAACGCACAAAATACATTAATTATTTGAGTGACCTGCATTTCGAAATTGGTCTTAGCTATATCGATCACATACCCCAAATCCATAGCATGATATATCCTCAATATTAGCTGTATACTAGAAACAATACAATACAAACTCTTGGAATTGAGTGTTACCAATCTGCTTGATATAAACAGACTTCCCGCTGGAGTTAGGTCCAGTGAGGACGGTGACGCAGCCGGCGGGGTCGGAGCCACTGGCCGTGTCGTTGGGCACCACGCTGTCGCACGTCAGCAGCAGCAGCGGGTGCTGGCCGCGCTTGATGCTGATCGACTTCTCCAGCGTCAGTTGTGGCCGGGTGAAGTTCAACTCCTTGCACACTTTGGATATGGCTATCAAACTACAATACAAGATTGATAATGACTGAGATGTTTTTTCATTGCTAAAATGAATAGGCGACAGATTCAATGGTCGGTATCTACGATGATGTGTGTCAATTAACTTGTTATTCTGTATCTCACTAAGTGTAGGCTAGGTTCACTTGCACTTTTATACTTGTAAGTAATGCAGAATGCACATAAGTGATCATGGAAATTTGGTAACCTCATCGTATGAGATTCCGAATGTTTGTGACAATCAACGAACGATAGCCCACCAGTCCAGTTCGGCACATCTGTCGATGACGGCAGCGAGGGTGGTGAGGTTCTCCAGCACCACCTCCGTGAGCCGCATCATGATGCGGGTCTCGTGCGCTACTATCTCTGGATACGTGTCGCCTATCATCACGTCCAGCTCTAGCGGGTCAATGTATATTTATTAATTTATAATCCGGAAATCTACAGAACTGAATATAATGTATTCAAATGCTAATGTTAAATTAGTGATCAAATATATTTACTCAGATCTAGATCTTTAGAAGTCGTGAGTACTTGGTCTCAAAAGAATACTTTCTAACGAATAATGGTCTTCCAACCCGCATCGACCTCCACTCGGGCATTGTGGAAAAAGACGAGAGCATAGTTTGACAGTAGCGGTAGTGCTGTGTGTGTGTGTGTGTGTGTGTGTGTGCGTGTTAATGTGTATGTATTCAGTTAGATGCCGTTATACAACATATTACGCACCTTCACACCCTTTGCTCTTGTAGTGAATGTAGTCATTGTTCTGAAACTAAATTTCAACAGTTTGAAGTTTGAATTAAAAAGATTGCACAAAGTTCTAAAACATGATGGTTAATAACTGATGCAGTGCCAGCACCCATATCCGTCGCGGATTATTTTTTCTTTATAAATAGACGACAGACGACGAGACGAGCCACCTACTGGTATTGCCCGCTTATTTTCTTAAAAAGATTGGTCGGTTGACTTGTGACGTTGCTCGGACAGGTAAAACCCCCTCGACACATGGTCGACATGCTAGTACCATCGGCGTTAAATGGGTGAATCAGAGCCCAGTAGGAAGGACCTGATCCATTGTTCAGCAGTTGATACGCACCACGGTCAATAGATGTTGATTCGGACTCAAGGATGGATGAAGTTCCTTATACCTCAGATTATCCCGTGTCTAATAGAATCCCGGTATAGTTTACCATAAACTTCATATTGGGCAGGTTCTTCTCTTCAGTGGTGAGGTTGTGACGCCAGGCGCGCACGCCCAGAAGGTAGCCCAGGTGCGGCATGTACAGCATGCTGCATTCCTGCACAAACCGCGGCAGCCGTTCGAGCTCCACCTTGGCCGTCTCCGACATCAGCCCATGGAGGCTCGCCATCGTCTGCTTCTCTGTTGTCATATTTTAATTTACGACGGAGCTCCGACCATTGACCGCCATCGTTCATTGCCGGCGGTAGAATACCGAAGAGTCTAGTCGTTAGCTAGATGTGACTATATTCTCCACGGATGAGCCATTCTATATTAAGCCTTCGGTATTTTATTTGTAGTTATAAGCTATAGGTAGCAATAATAACAATAATTCACACTCCCGCACTAAGATTCTCGAAGTAAGTAAATGTAATCAAACCGGGACCCCTCGCCCAGCAGTCGGGTTTGCTACAGATTTGTTAGGGGCGCGTTATGCAGCCGGTGCCAGTTGTAATGGTCAAATAGTATATGTTAAACTTTGTAGGTCTTAAAATCTGAGTACGCCCGGCGAGGCTTTAAATCTTCCACGAATGTGCCCAAGAGGAGCTCGATCGACATATTCAGAGAAACTCTCAAAAATTGAAAAGGTGTTGGAGAAGCGAGTTGCAATGTTATCGTCCTTTACTCACTCATGTCTAAGTCTGCATCTACTCCTGGCCTCACTGTGAATTTCCCTTCTGATTTCGAAAGATCGAAATCTATTATTCTGTTCATATACAATGCCATCTGTACGAAAATATAAGTTCCTTTAAACTGCCATAACAGGGAAAGGTGCATATCATAAAAATTAAGTACGCGACATACAAATCACTCATTGTAAAGGGTTAAAAAAGTTAGAAAGACGTAGAGAAAATGAGTACTACGATAGGAAACTTCCCTCGTACAGGTTGTTGTTGTCGCAGGAGGCAAGCTGCTGCAGCAGATTGCTGGCCGCGCCCGCACTCTCGCACAGTTCACATATCAACACCGCGTTGTACAGTGTCTACAATAACCATTCATAATAGATCTGTTGCAGTATCGGAGGTACAGTTATAAAATAGGTTCCCGTGTCCTTCTTGGTCGGTGTGCGGTAGTGATCACTTACCATCAGGTCGTCTGCTCGTTTGTCGGCTGCTAACGTAAAAAAATTAGGCTCAGCTTTAGTATAAGATGAAATTGATGAATTGACAGCGGATGTTCTTAATATACTTTTGTTTAAGTTATCACTTGGCGAACAAGCGACTGGGGCACCTGAAGTAATGACATCAAGTACGAGTTACTTGTCAATTTGGAAATTTATGTATATGTATATTCAGGCACTGAATATATAAGGTTGTATGTAGCTGTTGGAGCTCTTATATAGGACAGACAAAACGAACTATATCCCAACGTATAGAGGAACTGAATATGTATTTCATCGAGATGAATATCACGCTTTAATAATACTCAAAATCGGGAAAAAATCGAAGATATTCCAAATACTTTATACACAAAAAAAAAACTTACATTATAAAGCGATTTCCATTGGTAAGCTTTGCTCGACAGAGCTTTGATCTTGGCGAGAATACCCTGGAAATGATTATTACCATTAGAACATATCAGAGTTTGCAACAAAATATTTGTATTAAAAATGCACGTTAGTTACGTTAACGTTCTTGATGAACCTGAGCGAGGAACAAATGTTTCTCATGATGGAGTCGTTCTGAGGGCGCATGAAGAATGCAACCACATCCTGGCGTTTCTCCAGGGTCGCCATGTCGGTGGTCGGGTGCCGCATCAACACTCTACGAAACCCATATAATAAATACTCCACAACTGTAAATTGCTTCATACGTACGACGCGTGTGTATAAAGATTGAACGGAATCAATGAAAATTTAGGGTTGCTAAATATTACTGTCAACACCGTAAATCAGTTACCGGCCGGAGCAGACATTTCTGTGACAGATAAAAGTTTGTGCTCGAATTATGTGTGTTTGTGATTTCATACTTGTGTACGACCAGGCCACCCGCAACACAAGGGAATCCTGGTTCATTTTATTTACTATTTAAAACTTGTATCTGCGAAATACGAAAACAGTTCTAACCGTCGGATGTTAATAAAATTGTATTATTTCGTATTATTCTTTACTTAAAGGATACTATCCAAAAAATAAAATATCAATATCTACAATTGAAGTGAATTACAATGACAGTTAAATTTTCCATACTAGTGGGAAACAATGACAGGTACTAGTCTGACATAATGTTACTAGTGGGAAACTAGTTGGGAGTACAATTACGTTAGCATAGATACGAAACAAAATTATGTATAAATGTACCTATTACTAATCAGATATTTCCAGTAGGCCCGAAAAATGGAACAGTGATTTCGTTTAAAAGTAGAATACACAAATTTCACCTCAGTCTTTTATGTCCAACCGTGGAAGAACATTTGCTGAAAAGCTTGAACAGGCTGAGCCCTTCCTTGTTGCTTCCTTGCATGCCCTTCTTGAAGTCGCTGGGATGCGCCAGGGAGCTGAATATCTGCAAGCCCCGGTATGTGTCCTCGTCCATCGTGACGATATCGGCTCTTGGAGAGCGAATACAGGATTTATACTACTATTTATGTATTTTGATGGTCGAAGGCAACCATAATTTTCTGTTTTAAATAGGTTTAGACATATTGCTTAACCAATTAGAAATTATAATTTTTGAACTGTACAAATATTTGACTCCATTCGCAGTTAACACAGACTGACTTTTGCAATGTCTACTATTGTAATTAATGCAAGACATGTAATGTTTATTATGAACTAGCAGATATCCTCGTTTCGCTTCAGAAAAACTACCTTACGCTTAGAAATATCATCTGCATTGTTTTAGAACTGGAATCATCGCGTTCTGTGAATTAGAAATATATCTATAATTTCATAACTTTGTTATTAATGGACGGATTTAAATGAAACGCATCATGGAGTAGCATTATCTTAACAAATTCACAGCTCTCATAACATGGCTCCACTAAAGGTCATCTATTGGAAAGTTAACAAATCTCTGGATACAAAAGAATAATTATCAAAGCAATCCATTTTAAGACACTAACAGGGATATTCTCTTCAAACCGAGGAACTGCGGCTTCTCATGCAAATCCATGCACAGGTTGGACCAGTTGAGGTCCAGATACCGCAGCAGCGCACCGAGGGCGTGGATACTCTGCGTCTGGGAGAAATCTAACGCGGTGCGCAGGAACAGCACGCGCTCATCGGCCGTGCAGTGGGCGGGCTCGTCGGGAAGTGACAGTGAGAGGATCCGACGCTTGCACGCTTCGAAATCTTACAACATAAATGTTGCCGCCCTTTACATCGATCACCGGAGTGGTCTTTACGGCTAAAGACATGTATTTTCTCGAAACAAAAAAACAAATTCACTTATAGAGAAAGTACAAAAAGATCATTAAATGTCAATCAATGCACGGGCCGGTTTTTTTTACAAATTATTATATTATGTTGCGATTGCTATGCTAATTTAAAATATATGTTTATTAAATTCTACATTTATACATATTATTGTCGTCGCTGCAGGTAAGGGTAGTTACCGAATATTTCAAATTGCAATTACAGAAATTATAATGGATGTCCGGACGTCGCGCGTAACGCAAATAGATTGGTATCGCACTAAATCTATTTTATTTAGTTATATTATACATATTTAGCATAAATTTTTGTGTTTAAACAAAACACCTCAGATTTAAAATAATAAGAAAGGGAATCTGGTGTCTCAATTGGTGTCTTAATTAAAACAGTGAGGCTTTACACCTCTAATTACTAGTTTATGAAAAATTTTACGTTGATATTGTTAATTTTCACACAGTAGGTCATAATTTATAAAATTAATTAGAGGAAATATTTGCAACCCGTCAGTACTAGAACTGATTCATATGAATGTTCCGGACAAATATGTTCGAGTTCGACGTCGGAAGTTATTTGCCGTGCCGATTTGCAGACTTGTCCTCGTGACGGAATCTCCTCTGGTGCGAGCAATGACTTTGCTCAATGGACTGGTGGAGTGGAATCCGTCAGTTGACGTATTTTGTACTCCCATTGCTGAATTTCGCATGATGGCAGGAGAGTACGTAATGAAGCTTTAGAAACGGATTGGACTTAAGTCTGTAATGTTTTTTAAGCTTATAATATGGAGGTCTTTCTTAACAACCTACAAACGAGTAGACGAGCCACCTGATGGTAAGCGGTTTTCGCCGCCCATGGACATCAGCAAGACCAAAGGTTTCACTCGGCCAGGCAATGAGAAATAAAGGAAGGTATTATTGAAACGTAATCATATGTAGAAATAATTTCATATACTTTTTAAAGATCAAATTGATTGAAAAGCATACTATATTCTTTACTGGATATGAAGAGGAGCTTGCACTTCCCGTCTTCGTTTGTTGCGGCGGCGAAGACCGTCTTCTTCACGACGTCAGCGAACGTCGACTGCGCCTTCCCGTCGAGCAGGATCTTTACGGGATCCACTTGTCGGAACAGGTTGAGGAATATCTGGTGTTCGGGCGGCCTGTCCACGATCTCTTCTAGTATTTGCAGCTGATCAATTTATATTCATATTTGACGTGATTATATTTCTGCGATACATTGAACTTTGAAATATATGTGTATAAAACTTTTTTATTTCAAACAACGTAATAAGTTTGAAGGGTGGAAAAACAACCACCGTTGAAGACCGACGAATTGATAAACAAACTAATAACAAATTTACGTGCACACGCGAAAACATAGTCTACTTGCAGTATTGACTGTATTTCATGGTAGAAAAATTGTAAGTGTCAGTCAAATGGGTTGAAGCTAAACATAACCAATAAGTACGACACCTCTCCAGTCTGCAACGTATAGCACGCTGCGCCCAGCCTGCCGCATCTGCAGTACACCGTCAGCAGACGCTGGAAAAATGTTTTATTTGGTACATCTAGACATTAACACTGATAACCAAATGATTTTACCTTAACAATGTTAATGTAACATTAGATATTATGGAAATGTTTACTAAATTTTAATTTAACATCGTTTCAATGAAAGGTCAGAAATTTGTGGGGACATTCGAGTGCACCACGCCATACTAATATACTTATTACTTTCAAGTTGAGAAAAAATTTTGTTTTGCTATAAATAATACTAAATAATGGGATTTGATCTTTACATTTAAAATCACTAAAATATACATTGTTGAAAGATATTAAAAAAATACTACGTAGAGATGCATTTCGCCATCGATAACTACTTATATTTTGAAAGGATTAAAAAAACCAACTTTTATTATTTTCCTCTGGTTATTCTTTTTAATCCGTTAGGTTGGTGGCGGGTTCAATATAAACACATGAGAGACTGACACACTTAGGTAATTTTATTACCTTAATATTGAGGCGGTTTGATTATCATTTCCTGTACACAAATGTATAGGATTTTGGGTAAGGTAATTATTACTTGCCTCAGTGATCAGTCTGGTGTGACAATGAGTGGTAATGTTGATTCGTATTCCATAAAAATAATTTGTTTGGTGGAAATAATAGAACACATATTCATAAGATATTATATTTAATACGTCTGTACCTCTTCGCAATCAAACTCTTCGCTTGTTTCTTGGTTGCAGTTGTTCGTGTTAGAATCCTTATCTCTGCAATTATCACACCTACTATATTACTAACTCACAATTCGAACTGGTTTTGGTACAGGAACACAATGAACCCTTCAGTTCACCAACATAAAAATTAAGGCCTAGAAGTCCATAACACTAACTCATAATTAGCTTTAGCAAGTTTTAATGGTTTGGGGAATAATGTAGGTTGTGTGGGTGTAGCAGCAGTCCATCGACAGGTTAATGGCTATGTTACCCGTATGGCTTTTATTTGGGGTTTTCCTCAAAGATAATATTAGACCTAATTAACACAAAATGTCATTGCTATTATCGCAGATAAGTCAGATACAGAGCCAGATTCTTCACATTGATGAGGAATATGTTAATCTATTATACTATAATATGTCAGTATGATAAAATGTATCACTATAAATTAAAGTACTATCACAAAACAATCTCTAATGTTTTATGAATTTACTTGCAAACAACAGTTTAATGATTTGGAAAGTTTATTTAAAGATCTAAATAATTAACCGTGAACTGTAAGGAAAATAAATGATATTCACCTTCGACATTTGGCTATTACAAAAGAAACCTCCCGGGGGCGCGGTGCATTAGCGGACAAGCTGTGTGTTGACGGTCGCGCCCCGCTCAATGATACGCCATCGCTTTCATTCATCTTTATTATTATTATTTGTTAGGTTTTTTGACTTCAGATGAAATTAATAAACCTTCGTGGATTTAACTGGTCAACAAAAACTATCAACAAAATGTTATGTTTCAACGTTCGCAAGATAACAGAAATGTTCCCGCCTAAAATACTAAAATTGTATTTTTTTTCTTTGAGGAGACGCCAATATTAAATTATTATTCAGGCTTATTTTATGATATAAAATTAAATATTAAAACATTCAATGAAGTTTATAAATTAATAATAGATACATACTCATAATAAAAGTAAAATAATTATTTTTATATTACATTTTAATAACACTATAAAATTGTAATATTTTCTTATATTAGTTTGGGTATATATATACACATCTCGTCGTGTTCATCTGTCCATTTTAATAGTACGGGAACTAGAATAGTAATTAAAAATGCGCGTACACACGGTACAGAAGTAAACCTTCACCAAGTAACGGATAAAACAATCATCAGCTTCCATTCTTTATTTTATACAAATTGCCGTTAAACAAACAAACAAACTAATTATCCGGTGGATCATTTCGTAGGTCGATGCGGATGTGCCGGGAGAGGTGGACCACTGCCTACACGTACACACAGGGCACCACCATTGCCGCCGTGAACGACCGCAACGCCAGTTGAATCGGCACTTAGAAGATTTTGAGGCACTACATGTACGGAGTGGTGCACCAGATATGCTGAAAGAATATACAAAATTAAGAACAGAATTCGTTACCAAATCAAACCCCACCTTCCTGTTGCAGATATTATGGACACACACCATTACCTATTGGGTTATAATCTTGTTTAAATATTGATAGTGACCTCTGACCTATATTAGACATGAAGGTGTAATAGAGGTTAGCGTGGGTAGCTAACATTTCACATTTCGGAACGTAACGCAACATAGATTGAAATAGCACTTCTATTTTATGTGAGGTCGGTTACCTGTCACTTCCCGCACGATAAACCTACCAATAATAAAAAAGTTGATTGCGCTGAATTGTTCTTAGATCCGTTGAGGAAACAATATATTTAGGTGACCGTAAGCAAGCTGCTACTTTTTAAAAAAGGTGAAAGAAACAAATTTTTATGTTATATTTTCTACCAAGAATCCTGTCAATTTTATCAGTTACCGCTTTGATATAAGTCAGAAATACCGCTTACGGTTCCGCTGTCCTCGTCTATCTTAATGTGGTCCTATGACGGCTTTGACGCAAAGCCTTATTAATATGATCAACTTCCTTAAGCCAAATGATCACCATGATATAAGTCGCAAGATCGTTTTATCAGTGCTTTGGCAACCGATGCTAGACGTTTCGGATGATGTTGCGATATGCATCAAGGTATCTATCCATGTGAGCGTGTTTTCTGTATTCTGTATCATCATCATACCGCCGGGGTAGATCTCTAATGCGACATTTTTACTTTTTATTTTTACTTTACCAGTAAACGTGATGTTGTGATAAACAGAATACAAATGGGGTAAATAAATTTGCACTTGACTTCTTCCTCCATTTAATATGACGAAAACATCATCCACATAGCTCCTCCATTTTTATTTTAATACAACTAGGTCCGGTAGTTAATATCGATAAGTACAACGGAAGACAATATGATACTCATTCAATACAATATGGTTCTTAGTCAGTAAACTTAAGGATTATTTTTTCCGAAGCGAAATGAGAGCTGGCCGTTATTTTTTAATAAATAACTATATATGAGAACCACAGTATGTTTGTGATCGTATGACGTGTGTACAGGTGTGTAGCCATTTGCCGTACCCTACGAGGGTCGTCGCCAGGGAGATCTAGTAAGTGTGCCGAGTTCCATTCCTCGTATACAGCTGTTTTCAATGTCCTACACTTTCAATGCAGCTGCACTTATGCAACATATGCATAGCGTACCTTATATTACACAGGGGCAATTTGGTTCATGGTGTTTTTTTTAATTCGCATAGCATGCTTATATTGTATAGTCCACTGCTACTTCAGCTCGTGGTATACTAGGGACTAAGACCAAGTGTGGTAATTGTCGCCATTTTCCTTTGACATTTGGCTATTACAAAATGACACTCCCGGAGGCGCGTTTCATTAGTGGATAAGTAATAAGGCAATGGACGCGCCCCGCTTACTTATATGCCGTCTCATTTACTAATCTTTTTTAGTTAAAATTGTTTGTGAAATTTAATGCAAATTAGCAAAGGTAGCGAATTTTCGAGAGTTAAATTGATAAAATGCTGAAATTGTCAAACTAAAATAATATTTTAGTCTTACTAAAATGTTAAATTAAATATTAAAACTTTACGATGTATAATAATTTAAATATGTATGAACCGTTGTATACCGTTGCATAAAAATAGGCAATACATGTATGTAGGTATGCTGTGATAGGTCATCAAAAACGACATGGAGATTTTCAAGTTACATTTTTATTCAAGGGCATTTCCTTGTGCGATGGGATCAACTGTGTCTAGTTATACATGCAAGTGGGCTACAATTTTGTAAAAATTAAAGGTGGCGCAAAAAAAACCGTTTACATTGATAATCGTTTTGGGTAACATATATTGTCTAGTTCTTGATATATGGTATATTTTAGGTTACCCGTTATTTTCCTTTAAGCAACTCGAGAAATAATGTTTTATAAAAACATATGTGTTGCCGTCACAATCACTCGAATTATTACAGTTACGTAACTCGAAATCAAATTATATAAATTCGTCGCTTTCACGCAGTTTTAATTAGTTTGCTTTGGATTTTATTTGTTCGAGTGGAATTTTTTATTAATATTACGCTATTCCGATGAGCCATAGACTTAAAATTTTGGACATAGCTCAGATACGGAGGACAACAGTACTGGAAAAAACGAGAAAGTTTATTTTTGAAACGTGGCATATAGATTTTTTTTAATCTATAATTTATTTATAGAGTACCATACTTAAAGTTAAATACTTATTTATACAGCTTAACTGGCAATATGAATAAAATTGGCCTCGAAATATCGCGGGAAAGCGTACTATTGAGGTTAACGGTAATGATCGATTTAACATCACACTAATGGTATTGAATGACTGTCGATGTTATGTACATACGTATTTTTTTTATTGCATTAAGTCAAATGAAGATAAATGGTTGAATGCCAATAACATATATTCACAATGAAAAAACATGGATTGCTAAAACGTCATACAGGTAAATTTTATGTTTGAAATAGAGTAATTATAAACGAAGATTTGAAAGTACTATAATTCTTTATTAAGATCAAATATGTATTACGTAAATCGACTTATTGAAATTTTTCATTAAGGGTTAAATATTTTTGGGGTTTTTTAATATTACAGATGTAATTACATTGACATTAATGTACGTAAGATAACACATATATATCTAGGAGGTAGTCTTATAAAACATTAGTATGGTATTGGTTTTTAAATCGATACTTATATAATACGTGAAGGATAAAATTTCTACATCTTTTTCTCCTCTATTTGTCGATGGAATTTCTTTATATTCAATGTCTCGTAGCTATTGACGAGGTAAAAGTTATGCAAGTAAACTTTCCTGACAAATTGTATCAATAGGTTCCTACGGATACCACGAAGCGGAGACACATACACAAAGTTATTTTCTCCAAATTGATTGATCTATTGTAACAGTTCTTATTATCAGACTATCAAATCGACATCGAATTACTAACGACAATTATATTTAGGGTATTAATATAAGTATAATATTGAAATTACATATTATATTATTAAATTCAATTCTATGCAATTTATTGATAAATAATACTTACACTATACTTATTAATTAATATATTATTAGTTAGCAGAGAAAACAGGTTTAAATATTGATTTGATTTCAAAGTTTCAGAATTATCTTTTAGGTATTTTATTCGAATGTTATCTAGATACTGACAATTATTAACAATTTACTAAAATTTTGAAATGGCATTTCATTTTTCAAATAACATATTTTATTCATGTTTTAATTAATTTACACAATTAACAAGTCTCGCTCGTCCGGTGCATCCTTTCGTAGGTTGATGCGGATGTGTCGGCAAATGTGCCCCGCCGCCTCCATCGCGGGCGCCACCGTCGCCGCCATGCACGACTGCACCAGCGTGCGCAGCGACGCGAAATAGATCTTGACGCATCGCAGGCACGGAGTGGTGCACCAGATTTGCTGAAGAAAATATAAAATAATAAACAAAACCCATAACCCGACCAAAGCCGAACTAGAAGATTTTTTCTTTCGACACAATTAATAAGTTCACACATTCACACAACTGACAAGATCAGAACATGCACTTTTATCGTATACATTTCACCCCTTGCTTAGGTCGACCCCAGAATCATTCGCTCACAAACAGAATTATTACCAGTTGGTTACTTGTCACTTTCCATACGATAAACTACAAATAAATTTGATCATGGGTTACAGAGTCGATGGCTGTGGCGTAGCAAGGGAGTTGCTCGTAAGAATAGCGGCACGAGTCCGGAATGTAATCACATTCGTATTATCATACGAAACAATATAAGTAGACAAAAATTTTGTTCAATGATTACTTCACGGCGAGACTGACAATCTCAGTGTTGCCAACGTCGTTATTACTATCGAGCAAGTCTCAGGACCATCGAAGCATTCGCTTCACTGTTGCGATAGTTTGTCGTTGAGATAAACTGGCTAGTTACTTACCTCAAAAGCCAAGCATGCAAAGCCACAGCCCAGCAGCAAGGCGCACGGCGGCGCGACCAGCACCGTAAGTAACGTGTAGCACCAGTTGCGGGTGGAGCGGAAGCAGGCGTGGCTCAGCCGCCACGCGCACTCGGGGCTTCGCGCTCCCTCCGGCTCGCCGATTATGTCGTCCCAGACTATCTGTCAATGCACGATGCGGTCGATGTAGTTACGTACCTAAATATACAACCATAAGTAGTAGTGAGTGCTGCCTGTAACTGTCAGTAGGGAAAAATGCCCTACGGAGTTTTGAGCCGCTCCTTCTTCCGGGACCATTTACGGCAGGTATTTTTTTATAGTGATGGCGTAGTTTGATTTACGAAGTGTTTGTAAAAACCCAGTTCGAATAAATTTCAGTTTATTTCGAAGGGCATTTTTGTCCTCCCCGGTCTGGCTAACACGGAAAGGTTTTATTTAACTACCAAAAATACTACCATTAGTCATGTCCACAGCATAATAAATGTAAATCCAGGTCAAATATTCAATTGACCGGGGTTGTCGTCCACACCCTGCCCGTAGCTTGCCTACCCGATCTAATGGCCGAGTCACGCGAGCTCGGAATCGCTTCATCTTGCGTGTTGTGCTCTCGCCTGACTGGGTGCCTCAAAACAAAGGACTGTGGAAAAGTGTTGATTGGTAGACGACGGTATTGTAGACTATTCGTTATAATAGCAGCTTTTTTTTGTAACTCGTCGACAAACGATCAAACGAGCCACCTGTATTGGTCACCGTTGCCCGTACACTTCAGTAACACCAAAAGCATCACTGACTTGGGGGGGCTTGAGAGCCAGTTCTTTCTTTCTTACCTTCTCATTTCCTGGCCGACAACGCATCAGTGATACCATTGGTTTTGCTGATATCCATGGGCGACGGTGACCACTTACCATCAGGTGGCTCGTCTGCTCGTTTGTCGGCCATTGACATAAAAAAAAAAACTTGTAGCTGACCGAAAAGGTGGCGACGGACCCGTATTATTACTGGCTCTCGGACACTGCGACAGAAACACGTATGAAACATGTCACGGTCGAAGAAGGAGGGTAGTAGCTAGTCATTCGGGCACAATACCCTACCACCATGCACCTACCGTCGGGATTAAACTACGTGGTAAAGAGCCAGCGACCTCTGACAAGTGGGATCGCTCGCCAGAGGCTCGTTCGTTGTTTAGAAGTGTACACCACGAGTAGGAGAGGCTGGCTTGTTGGACTCAAGGAAGGATGGAGCCCCTTACACTCCATACGGCTTACAGCTTGAAGTTTTAGATGAATACATCCTTGGTACATATTTAGCATCAACTTATCAACGTTTGTTAAAATTTTGAATAGTAAATTGTTGAAACATTGTAATGAGTACTCACATATTATGGGTTCTAGATTTCTGTGTAGATTAGGGCTTACAATGTTTAGATATCTAGATGATTTATGTGACAATGTAGTATTTTTATATCAGTGAATTTACAATGATGTTATGTTTGTAGAGACACACTACAGGTACTGCTTACAAGTAAAAACAGCTTGAACAACACCAACACTAATGCAATAAAATAACTGCTGCAATGAAGTATAAAATGGATCATTCGTACGACCTTTGAATACTTATTTTGAATATTTAATATCTAAGATCTTTCGTTGTTTTTGCTGGTAGTTCTGTGAATATTCATCATCATTCAGGGATAATTTATGAAAAAGAAAACTTCTGGTAGTAAACTGTTTTGTATTCGAAATTGCTGGAGTATTCTCCTCCAAAATAAAGCTCTTAATTTTATGAATATAAACATATGTATTTGTCAGTGGGAAATATTGCCGTCATAGTAGCTTTACAGGCGATGAACCATTCAACTACAGAGGCACTTCAGAAACGGTTGTTGGAGTCAAAGATGACATGCATAAGTGTATTTATAAAATACCTGAATGATTAAATTATTTTAAATTTAAATAGAATAATAGATTACGGTGTATAGCAGCAGCTGTGCTTTGATATGAAAGACATTTGAAATCTTTAATATATTTGTAACTAAATGAAGGAATGCAAAGTATGTAATGTACGTGGGCACAGCGTTTGCTAGGTAACTAGACAAATGTGGTTATTTAACACTTTGTAACACTTCGAACTAGGTTATAAGAAAGAGCGGACTTAATACCTGGTAGCATCACCTGCCAGTCAACTCATGGTTAGATGACAGACTAGACAAATATATGTACTTATAGTACATAATTATATAATACAACATGTAATGGAGGAATCAGGTATGATGTGATGGAATTTCCATTTTGTGATTTTAAGAATAACGAAGTACTTTATCGTGGGAATCGCATCCATCAAATAGATAATTCATATCGTGTATTTTCTATAGCGGCTATGGGCGTCACTGCTGAGGCACGGTGACCTTACAACTCGTTTACAGCACCATTACGCTGTCCCATTAGGCACACATAGCGCATGCAAATTCGTTTCCGCTTCGCTAATACAGTCTACGGTTGATTTGCATTGCTTTAAAGAAATAATTAAATTTACAAGGACGGTAATGATTTTTTTTATAAGCAACGAATAGAACAAAGGTCTATTTCTTCTTATTTTATTTTATACAAATAACAGCAAAAGAGCAAACATTGAAAAGTAAGACACGTTTACATAATTTATGAAGAGCGATTTATTAATCGATACTCTTTGCATTCGTACTTACCATCTTACCTGCTTCTTGTCCAACAATAAAAAGAAGGGTTTGATATTCCAACTCACCTGTAGATGTTGATTCAATGTGTTAGGGTCGCGGTCTTCCAGCGCCTCTCGGACGCCGCTGTCCGGCTTAGGCTGCATTTTCGAGGGCAAGTGGAAGCGCGCTACCCTCTCCTTCCTCGGCTCGCAGGTGGATAGCAGGACCGGCGGCGCCGAGGCCGGGTCCGGTGTTGCCGGTAGCAGTTTGATACCGTCCGAACACGCAGCGCCAGTTATCGTATCGGATGGTTGGATATTGGCTTATATTCATGTACTGCAAGCTACGACTGTGTATGGAACTTTAAATCGTGTCATCGAGTTTTGAATTAGGAATGGAATTCATAATTTCACTGTAAACAATTTTAGTAATAATTTAATTTAATATCCAAACATAGTTTACAATTCTTAGTTTATTTTTCATACGTTATAGTTCCGATATCAGTGAATGATTATAGCACAAGTAAGGAAAACTGTCACTAGGCACATGTATGAGGTCTAAAAAAACCATACCTTTGGAGCTAATGATGCATTTTTAATTCAAATGAATAAATCATGACCAATTATTACTTGAACGTTACACGCGACTCGACTATTACAAAATTTTGGCTGAATCGCGCGTACTTTTCTGTAAGCTTGCTGTGATACTGAGAGCCTTCCCTCCAAAACCCTTCACCGACAACTCTGCGCATGTTCCTTTATACGAAACCTCTTGCAATATTTCATCGATACAATTCATTGCTCGTTGTGATAGACATATAACCACAACATCACGAAGATAAGCAGCGACGTACATAGTTCAATCGTAAGTGAATCAACTCTTTCATTGTATTTTGTAAGTCTTAATTACTTCTAGTAAATATTGTAGAAGCGAAGTCCATTCCATTTTGTAGAAGATTTTAATTTAATATGGTGTTGAAATGCAGCAATGTACTGGATTCACGGGTGTGTGTCGATAATCATCGTAATTCTTTCGCTGCTTTCAGAAGCTTTCAGCCAATTGAGAACGTTGACCGCTCCTTGGAATATGCTTGCCTTATTGATTGATTTGATAAAATTAACATTTTATGCTTCGGTTTTTCTTCGCACATATCTACATAATAAATTAAAAAATGTTTTATATGAAAATTGAAGGCCTCAGTCCTTCAGTTTGTGTGTGACCGAGTTGAACAACGTAGCCGAGGTCAAAACTATGACTGACCAATAGTGCTTAAAACAGTGCTAGACAATCTTGTGCATATCCCTTTTCAGTTACGGAAACACCAGAGATCCCGTGATCTGCAGTCGGCGGACAAGGATAAATACGTAAGCTCGTTCGTTTGAATGTCTTTGCATGCAAAAAATTCGGAGGTTATAACGCTATCACATTCCTCGATAATGAGGCTCTAATTATTTTTAACCAGAAGCATCTGAAGGGATGTTCGTCCACAGTAAGCAATTTAAAAAAATGAAAAAATTTTCAAAAGCTCGAATGGAACAAAATAAAAACAAAACTTTTCATAGAAATGTTTATTGTCTCAATAATAAACATTGTTTTACATACAGACATCTCTAATTCTATGTACATAACTACGCACCCTCGATACTTTATATACAGCGCTTAACAATACTGTGAAATATGATCCTTTATATTTGAGTATAGATAGAGTACATAAACGTTTCAAATACAATTTAGACCTAACTAACTAAGTAGGCACAATATTTACGTATTTAACCAAATTACTTGTGATTCAGTCCTTTGAGTTATAATAAATCGACAGCGAGTGAAACCGACCAATCAAGTCAGTCAATCAGTAACTTTTTTTTCCTTTACTGTTTTCGACACGGCGATCATTAAAATTCATCGGAATCGCCAACCGTTGTAGCAACAAGGTTCGCAAGTAGATAAATACGTGTGGAAACAGTAAATGTACATCGTATTATAAAAAATTATAACGAACACGTTTATAGATCCGTTCGTGTTCGAACACGATCAGCGAACACGTGCTGCGTCCACATATATTATCTATGGTATGACAGCAGAACTAGTCTGTAGCCGTCGACGTGTCAAATAACGATCACACGATGGATATGATTGTTTGATCAATCTAAATACTCTAAATACTAACGCTGACAATTTAAAATAAACTAAAAAACGAACATTTCAAAAGTAAGCTCTACATTTAATTACGCCTACAGTGTATACGTTGTATATTGCACCTTTTGTTTATTTTAAGTATTATTTTAAACATTAAGTAGGTACGGAATGATATTTAAATATTTAATTCTACTGGAAACTTTCTGAACGTTATATAAGTGGAAGTCGGTTCAAATACTCCTCGTACGGTGACGTGGGTTTTGTTTGCTCGACGAATTATCAGTGTAACGACGACATTCAAGTCGAATAACGATGAATACTTCGAAATGTGCCGAAACCGACAGTTGAGAACACATATACCTACCTGCATTCACAGAATCAGAATCGAATTTTGAAGATTCAAACTTCGTATTTGATCGGAATTTATTTTTTCCTGTCGACAATTGATAGCAAAATCACGCCATGTCATAGTTGCCGATTGCGAAAGTAGGTACGTCCATATTTATTATAATTATATTTAGTACAAAGTTTTGTTAAATGTAACTCAATTATGTAAATTGCAAGTAAGATATAGTGGATATTTCAAATAAATTAAATCAAAGTGATTTTCATTGAAGAGATTTCATATAGTAGCCCGCTGAATCTGTAACTGTATCACCTTAGTTTTGGTTGGGTTAACAAATATTATCAGAAGTGGTATTGACTCATTGCAAGATGAGTCCTGTCGGTCACAATACCCAACAACTGCCCAATACGTAATCCACGGCCCCTGCATTAACTTTACCCACAATAGTTCCTACACGGTACGGTATTGTAAACTGGATTTATTTCAAAGATTATTATGTGAAAACGCGGCGAATAAAACGTTACGTATTTATTAGTATTCATAAGCCTATTTATACTAATAATATCCAATTAAAGAATATCTCTTTAAAATCCAGAAATTCCCAGCTTCGCGTTTTTGCTATATCTTTTAGTGCACACGGGCTGTTTTAATGCCAAACGCCTATTTGATGATATTTGTTATCAAACTAATGTTATTTCCAAGGGATGACAGTTTCCGTGTTACGTCCATCGGAACTTCGAACAAGTTGCAGTTATAAGGCTGACTAAAACAATAATTTATACCACATACCCTGTTTGTACACACACTCGTTTTGATAGCAATAATATTTTGTCTTTGCAAGTAAATCGATACATTCGCCAAGCAAACTTGTAGTTTCATGGGACCGTATACGTCTAACAATCGTTTCTACTGTTTGCCAAATGAAACAAAAATGTCTTTCGATCCAAACTATGTCCATCAATTATTTCAACGCCGTCCTTGTGGTGCAGTTGTCTATTTAATTTACTCTGTCCTCGACAGCTTTCTGTCTTTATTTCATCGACTATTTCTTCACACATTTCCGGTATAAACAGATGCACACCAAAACCTATGCAACTTATATAACGTTAGAGCATTTCAAGTGTTATTTAAAAACCAATTATAAGTTAAGTACTTAGCACCTTTACACTTAGAAGTTAGTACAGTTAAAGACTACATTAAAGCTTCAGTATTCGCTCGCGAGTGGAAGACGATAGCTGCATGTTTTAAAAAAAATATTGACACCGAATAAGGAAAAATAATTGCTGCAGTTCATGACATTGTACAAATTGAAACTCAAAATAGATCGACCACTTAATGTCATGAATTGCAACGATTGATTTCTTACAACGCTATGCCGTCATTAGACTCCCCGTTGGGTTTTGGATGTAGAATTTCTTGTTAATTAGTATACTTTGTAATAATAATATTTATAAACTTACATGGAAGCCACAGGTGCTCCCGATGTATATGTATTTATCTTTCGGTTCTGTTATTTTTGTTACTGGAACGTTAATATTTCTATATTTAAAACTGGTATTTCGTTTCGTATATATTAAAATGATAATAAAAAATCTTATAACTAATTAATTTCTTGTTGAACACTTCGTTAGAAAGTTTATTAAAATATTATCCAGATAGACCGAGGCGCGCGGCAGGTCCGTTTCTGTCGACGGGCGTTCAATGAATGGCGAGAACGGAGCGCGCGGGCCTGGCGGGTCTCAAGGTCGGCACTATGGCCGGCTCCTCTGGCATTTCTGGTTCCTCCTTCGTTGGTTCGTTACTGGTTGCAAATTATTGAACAAAATATTAGATACTACGCAAAAGTCTTTGCTATTTCTTTATTTAAATCATAAATAAGTGTATACAAGTAGCGTTTGGTTGTAATTTCTTCATTCAATTGGACCTAATGAAAAATTAATTATACATCACTTAATTGTTTCATTATAATTTGCTCTCATATACAGTACGTATACCAAGACTATTAGTAGAACTTATTGTTATGACATAACTTACTTCTTCGCCTACTTAAATTTTATCATTTGAACTGATCACAGGGACAAAGGATGCTGGGAAGTCAGTAGAAGCCGAATCGGGAACCAGGTTCATTGACAGTAGTATGAGGTACTTTCGTTAAAATCTACGCAATATACTTAGCTGTTCTACAATTCCATGCAATACCATCAAATCTTAGAACCAATTTCATAAAATACCCACCAGCACTACATAAATTATAATCAAATGCAACTAACTCAAAAAGAAGTCATTATGAAGTATTTTAACGAAAAATAAGAAATTGCATGTAGACTGGCCCGGTATCCATAATCGAAAATACCATTAAACATGTTACTTAACGAACAAAAGTCTGTCTTGTTGGGGATGTAATTAACTTTCGAATATGGATACGAATTTTATTTTAAATAACTGAGGGTCATAAACAAGCTCGGAAGCACTCACCTTGTCCGGGGCAAGGCGGTTATGGTTATTAGCAACCGGATCACCACCTTGGAACATAAACAACTTGTTAACCAAGCTACTGGCGGTACGACGAACGATTACCGACCTCACTCTGGAGGGTAGTTTCACCGATGTAAGTTTCATTCAAAAGCGGGTACTTTGGTTCGAATGTTAATACAATTCATGCAGTAATCATTTTATTGTTATCGCAATTGTTTTTATTATTAATTTTATACTTTCTACAAGACAAACTTATACAGCATTAGGTACATTAGAAACTAAAATGCCATGCGTTTTCAACTTCTACGACAAAGCCAAGTACTTGCGATAATCAAATTTTCCAGTCTAAAATATACTTTAAGGTACAATTACTGCAACTTGTGTGCGTTTTGATTAGAACACCTTTAACATGGGTACTTGAAACAGATATGCAGAATTGAAAATAAAATTATTAAACATTTTTTTGAACACCTTGTAAGTGAGTCCATAAATGAACGGATTGTGTCAAGAGACTTATAGTTTTATTAGAGCTCGGGAGAGTTGATAACGTCGACGTGACGCGGTACTCAATAATATTACTATTATAATAAATATTACTATTATCGCTTTTATTACTTACGGAGATTAAAACGTCAAGTGTCCATCTTGTCGTTTTATAAGAAAGAGTCAAATAATTTTTGCCCGTCTGTCATAGTAGCCAAGTCAGCAGTTGAAAACGTCAAAATGGAATGTGGAGCTCATGTGCAGTACCATAAAATAAGTGGCACGGGTATGCACTCCACTGTCTCCAACTACCAAGCTCAATGATTACGTACAAATAACATATTGTCATATTAATTGAAATCTGTCATATTGCTACAATATTTCACGAGACGTCAGAGGCCACAAGTGTACAAAGAGTGTCGCGTTCGTTCCGTATGTGCATGCAGTACCTGATCTTGATGGGTTGCCGCAGCGACAGCTCGGAGCCCGAGGTGGAGGGGGATCGCGCGGCGGGCAGCAGACGGGGCGCACGCGGCGTGCGGGGCGAGCGGGGGGAGCGGCCGCGAGCGAACTCCAGCCGGTAGTTGTCGGAGCGCGGGCTGCCGCTGAACGCTTCTACCTCCATCGCTGCGTACAAGTTTTTAACAATTTTATTATTTGTGCGCCTGTTAAAGGTGGTAGAGGCTTATCTTATATAATTCTCGATTGAAAAGAACTAAAAATCTAAAAAGAACATATAATTAACGTTGTCTCACGTGGACGGTGTGCGGGCGCAGAGAGCGGCATGCGTGCGCAGGCCGGCGGGTGCGGGTGCGGCGGCGGCGCGGCGGGCCAGTCGCGGTACACGCGCGCGCCGCACTCCGTGCGCCACTCCGACAGCTCCACGCAGCGGATCTGACAGTGGTCAAATAGAAAATGAAATATATTCAAAGTTGGTTTTTATAAACACTTTCCGAAAATCAAACTATATAGCCATAGCTTTAAGAAATCATTACTCTCTTACGAGTTATTTTTCATACTCATAGTAACACCTATGGCTATATAATAAACTAATTACTTGTAAACGCTTACTTGTTTTTATCTCTAGACGAACGGTAGGAAGATAATACGATCGTCAAATTACTCACAGGAGTAGTGCTCTTGCTGCGTCCGCTGACCTCGGAGGAGGCGTTGCTGTGGCGGTGGCGACCGTCTCGGGCGCGCTCGGTGGGAGAGTCGCGGCACGAGCCGTCGGGCTCGTCCCTCGCCTGCAATATGGTCATAGCATCCGAATTAATATCGATTGTAGGACATTATTATTAGATCACCAAACTTTTACAACAGTTTAACTTAGGTTATTTTATGTATATACGAGTAGATGAACAGATGGGCTGCCGGAATGTAAGTCTTCACCGTCGCCTTATCAAGTATCCGCCTTTTAACTGGCTCTTTTATATTGCAAAGCTCCAGAGCGACGAGAAGAAGAGGAAGAAAGCTAAGAGAGCTGTGACTTAAGAGATCAGCTCTAAACACAAATAACCGCAGCTATTTGCTTTAATTACATTACATTAACTACAACTTAGATGACCCCGTAGCCCCGTTGGTAGTGACCCTGCTTGTCGAGCTAGGAGTCCGGGGTTCGATTTATTTATATTAGTAATTACTCGTAATTTCATTTCATTTCATAATATTTTCATGTTATTATAACCAATGAAATTCTTTCAGTTTTTCTTCTTTCCTGGCCGACAACACCTTTGGTGTTACTAATATCCATGGGCGACGATGGTCACTTACCATCAGGTAGCTCGTTTAATCGTTTGTCAACTATTCACATAAAAATATGATATTTTGATCAAATTAATTATATTATATTATAAAACATGATAATCTGGGATGTATTCGGGATTAATTACAGCAGTACTACAGAATGTAAGTACGTACGTGCGGTACAGTCGGGGCGGTCTGACACGTTACCTTGGCGAGGTGTGTGACCGGCGGCATACTGGACGCACCGCTGCCCACCAGCCTCAACTGCTGCCGAATGTTCGCCTTCTCCCTCGCACGCTTGCGCTGGAACTCTTCCTCCACCCTGAATGTATAGAGATAACAGGAGTTTTAACGGAGTAAACAGGATAGTATATCCGTTTGAAGGCCATTTAAAATAATTTGTCATTAGACTTTAATCTTTACACGATTTTACCAGTCTGCGTGACTACGATCTTTTCAACTGATTGGAATATCGGCGTCCAATACACAATCGCGCGTACTCTTATTGTAGTAAAATGGGTTAATGTCTATTTACTCGATTTTAATTAAAGACCAATACAATATGTTGTTGTTTCTCGAGTGATTAATTATTCGTAATAATTCTGTCAGTCAATAGTGACATTGGCCAGATAAACCAGTATCTTTTATAGGTATCATGTATATTTAAGTGCATAAACCTCTTTTATGATGTCACGTTTTTGTAGTGGTGATGCGAATATAAAAGTTTCGAATTTTCTTTAATCTTTTAGAAACGGTGGTAGAAGCAAAAAATGACGTGAATAAGTGTATTTTATACTTATATGATTAAATCATTTTGAATTTGAATATCTTTTTCTGTTCAGTACATGGATCACCCCACTGGAATATTAATTAGAGCATTCTAAATAAATACAATCATACCGCCTCATGGCCTCCAGTTCAGTGCGCCTTTGCTGCTCCTTGAGGTCCGCCTCCTTGGATAGCTTTTCCGCCAGCTTCCGCCTCTCCAGCTGCCGCACGGTCGACTGGAACGTGAACCGTTTGCCACGACCGCCCGCGTTTGAACTCCTCTGTAAATCAAGTTCAGTTCATGTAACCGGTCAGATCATATAAAACATCACAACTATTGGTTCCAACTTGAATTTGTGTTTATATTCAGTCATTTTACCTGTATAATGACAACTTCAGTCATAACATCAGTAAAGACTGAAGTTGTCATTATACAGGTAAAATATTGTATATCCCGTTTGTTGTATTAAATGCCTTTTGGCAATCTCCGTTGGGCGAAGCTGACTTAACTGCGACGTGAGTAAATCGTTTATTAATATTTATTTAGACTTTAGCGATCTGAATTAACGAAACAATTGTTTTTATTTTTTATTTTTATTAAATTATTGTTCTTCGTCTCGTCTTCCTAGAATGCCGAGAGACATTACAAGTAAATAACTCAGTTTATTTGTTGTAACAAGTTCAACGTGTATTTTAAAAGTTCATAATGAAACGAAATTGTCATTCTTAGGCACGAACCTAATATTTCTGTATTTTATCGTTAAAATTGACTGTGTCGGCAACTTCGTCCGAAAAAAATTATAATACCTGTTTTAGATGCTTAGAATATACGAAGTATGATTATGCCGCAGTGAAGAAGTAACTTTGTAACTCCGGCCCTTGAAGGTCGCCGAGCTCGATATCATCCAGCTTAATCCCAACTTGGTTGGGTTCTTTACCGTCCCGGCTAGCTCCGACCACCTTTTTAAAATCAATAATGTCGAACTCGTCGATTCCTTTTTGGCCACCAATGCGTCAATAGCCTTTGGTGTTTCAGGCGGACGGCGATGATGGTCGTTACCATGAGCCGAGCCGACAAAGAAGAACAAAAAATCTTAATCTGCGACCTCACGCCTCACAACCCTAAATCATCTTTCACATACAGACACCGTTCAGTCACAATGTTACAACAGTACATAAAACCACAAATATTTCAAACGAATACATTGTGAATGCTGTCGTACCGCATTTTAGAATCCTAATGCAGTGTTTGACGCTCTAAATGACGATGCAGGGACCTACATTCGAACAATCAGCGATTATGTGGCGAAGGCTGGTGGTGTAGCACGTTTGTGGCGGCTATTCAGAGCGTGCGAACCGGGATGCGGCGATGAGACGATAATGGACTATTAGGGTCCCGCTTCTAGCTCGGCCTTGCACGGTACTGACGATGTTTTACGTTCTTGGCTACAGATTAGCAAAGGCATCGCTATTAGCGGACCTTACAAATCTGGTTTGGTTCTTCTTTAACTCGGAAAACGGGGAGACGAGTCACTCGAGACGCGGTACGTTGCCACCGGTGGCTAGAGATTTTTGGACATTTTGATTGGAAACGGTGAAGGAAGGAAGCAGTTCTCCTAAATATATGTACTATAGGAAATATAGCTTCAAGCTTTTTCTACAATAATCTAACGATTTTATTGATTGACAAGTGTGATAAATAATCAAATTTTTTTAAAGTGGTCAGCGATAAAACATTTTATTAGAATCCAATAAACCGACCTCGCTTCGCTTCGGAAAAACTACTCCTTAAGCTCAGAAAAAACGGCTGCATTGTTTTAGATTTTNAAATTATATATATGTTATTAAATGTTAACTAGGTATAATGTTCATGTCGTGAATAATTAATAAGTCATGACAAGGTACTGACTGTGAAATTTAACACGTACCTATATTTTGTTTTGGAGTTAAGTTTATTATAATTACGTTTTGTACGTGTGTATTAAGTACAAGAATAGATATAATTGATAGTATCAGGGGCTACTTTGCAAGAATATATTTAAATAAATAGTTTACTATGTGAGGTTTACCAGGTTTAGAAGTGTTAGCACAGAAAGCCTTTGACTATTTATCGTAATGTAATGGTTTAAATATAAGCTTTTTCACTTAGATGGTCAAAGTTCGAATAATTTCTTTAACTTGTTTTCGATTGTGGTGCTCGTATCATTCTCGGACTGAGTAAATGTTTACAACACGTATTTGTTTGACTATGGGTTTACAAGCTATGGATTATGACAATGATCGATTACGAATAAATTCGAACCATGTTTTTTATTAATTACCCTAATACACAATATTCAGCTAATTATAATAAAAAAAATGTTAAATATCGTAATTACTATGTATCTAACGAAGGAGAACCCATCAAGGAATATAACAACATTGTTGTAAAGATCATTATCAGATCGATTATATTTGCAATTACCAGTTATTACTGCTCCCTGACTTAATTGCTTTTTGCGAGGAAGTTCTCGATAAATTACAAAAAGTGTAAGCAGTGAAGTATTGAATAATAATAATGATGTTAACAGTAATTATTTAAGTATAAGAATGGATATCTAAGGTAGAACGTAAGACCATTGACTTCAATTACAACGTCAAATTCGCGCTGCGGCGTTGTTCTATGGAAAGAACTAAGATTTTTGATGATCTCTTTACAGTATAGCGGATGGATGGGACTTATGGACATGGTAGACACTGTCAGATCAATCGCCAAGATGTTTTCTAGGTCTTGTTGTGCTATTTTTATAAGTACTAAATAGGCCTCCAGTATAGTGAGTTGGATTCAATTAAACAGCACCCCGCAGCAGCACACGTGGTTTCTTATTGTCATTAAAAAGTTATGAGCCTTGATCAGTAGCTTCCGCGATTACCTAAACTTTTTACTTACGATGTGGCAGTTTTTACGAGGAGAGTGAATAGGGTTTTACATGTTAGTGCGTTCAACATCTTTCACTTCTCCACTACCTACCATCAAGTGGGATGGCTGTCATCTATTAACTTATTTTGTGTAAAAAAAAGTAACGAAAGCTATTTTACCGCCCGAATACCGACAGGGTATAACAATTGTTATTAAACGATAAAATCTAGAACAGCCTGAGGTACATATGTTACCTTCACGTAGTGAGTAGTTAGGTAAGTTGTAACAATCATAACCATGCACCTAAAATTACTCAAGTGCATGTCAAATTTATTGAACTTTTCACAAACAACATTGAAACTTAACGTTTTAATTATACACGCCAATTCATGTTCAAAATATAAAAACCGTGATAGTAATTGAATCTTACACTACCGACAGACAAGGGCGCGGCAACAATAAACATAAAAGCCATTGTTCCGCGCACTTGTCTATATTTTGAATGCTTTCATTTATACATGTTATAAAATTGTAACTGATCGCTTTCTGTACATTAAGGATATATGAGAAAAACTACTATTAGGGGCCTTTATTAACGCAATCGAACCCAAAACAATAGTTTTTAGGATGAATGTCTATTTGTTATGCTGTATTTGTAATCTCAGAAACGGCTTCCCCAATTTCGTTATGGTTTTTACTAACGTATTGCAGGAAGAATCAATATTTAAAATTCATTTCATTACAGTCTGTCTGTAGGCGATGCCTCTAAATCTTTTTATTTTTGCTATGAACCTTATTTTCTTTTAAATGTATTGAAAAACAGTACTTTTAAATTTAGTAGACATGCGAATTTTGTTATACATATGACAGTCAGAGAAAAATAAAAGACGGTTTTCCAGCTACACGGCATTCTTGTGATTTTATTTAACATATTTTCGTGTGTGCGCTACACCGTCCATAAATAAAAAAGTAACAAATTAATCTAAAACAATGCAGATGCTAGTTCTAAGCGTATAGCGCAGTTATTCTGAAGCGAAGCGAAGGTGGTTTACTAGCCAATAATATTTGTGATCGACTAACATACACAGGTCATCGATACTCCGCAATAGAACATTAAGTACAGCTGTCAGATCTCTTCAATTGAGAAGAGAGACAGACTCATGTCACAGACCTGTTATGAGTTGATGTTCAGTTCATTAAAAACAATATACAACATTTTAATTATTGAAGCGACTAGAGGGTCAAGATACCTGATATTTAAATGCAGACGCATTATAAAAGTCAACATTATTTGAATTCGACTCTGTTCTATTTCTATGTCTATTTTTAACCAAAGTTAAGAGTTTAAAATAATGCCCTGTGCCGGCCGGCCGTCGATGATACGATCGCATCCTTTTACGCAATACGACCTTACACGCATTAATTGCTTTAGTCATAGCTCTCATTCTGATTTTATGATGTTATGCGTAAAATTATTTTTAAACAACAAGTAAATATTTGAGCAAAAAAAAATTGACTTAAATTTGAAGATGGCTTTCTTGCTTTCATCTCCTATTTTTACCCTAGGGGTGGTATTTTTTCTTCAAGTTTAAGTGGGACCGAAGACGTAAATATACCCTCTGAAGCAAAAAGGCATTTTCTCGATCTGTTTGCACGCTAATCTCAAAACCGACTTAAGCGATTTCTACAGTATCAAAAGTCGACCATTCATCTTGTTGGAGTTGATTGCAAGTATTTATTAATATTCATTATATATAGTCACGTAATAACCGTCTTACAAACCATTAGCATAAAAGGTAACGAAGACACAAAACCATACCATATTCAACTGAAAATTCCTCCGTAAAACCTTAACAGATAATCATACAATCTTGTCGGATCACGAGCGACTTCTGTTGGTAAAACGCAGAGCTATTGTCACGTGCATCGAGATTAGGCACGCAAAATACACATCGAATGACGTTTCTCAACCTGACACAGAAGAGGCCATTTGAAAACAAAGGTTTTTAGAAAAAAATAAATTAGAAACATGTAGAAAAGAAGACAACAACCATTCGCAGCTCGTCTCATTTGGACGGTATGTAAGCAGCGTTAGTATAGATGGAGGGATTAGTGCCCAATGCAAGTGCCTGGTGCTGATCGTAGACCTTAGAGGCTCAACGACCGGCATCAATCGGTACAAAACTTTCCAATCAACGTAAGTCATATTGTTCTTGTTGTAACTGTAGGTATAATTATAAGGAAATCTTAAGAGTAAGGAATAAATTAGAAAGAGGCGGACAGTAGGCTAATGAACGACACGATTTGATTACTTTAATCTCATTAAAGCTTTCTCTAATATGTTCGTCTTTACGTTGCAAACAATGAGTTATAACATGTTATACCGGTGTCTATAAATGTCTACGCTATTAAATATACGTGTAACGAAAGGAGACTCCTCAGAGATTTTTGTTATTAAATAACATAGTATAAAGTTTCTAGGTTATAAATGCCAGACAAGCGATGTTATGCATTTATTTTTATGTTACATACGTTTTTTACGGGACGTGTTGGTCCATTCCGAAATTATTGATCAAAAGTTCAATAATTGCCTCTTACCCCCGGATGTTTGTGTTTACCTGTTGTTTTATTATGAAATTCAAGTTTTGATGATTTTCAGAAACGGTTTGAGAGCCAGTGTAACGCAGTCATGCACCATCGGGCGTGGCGTGATGGTACATTGCGTGTCAACCGTCGGACAGTGGAGGTTGATGACTGAACGAAGGCTGAAGGGCATCCGTTAGGCATGAGTTCTCGTTAGTCACTTGTGCAAATTGGGACACATGAATAAACTTAAACATTCCGAAGCAACCAAGGGATTTTGGAGATATTTTGTGTGACTTACAGCCGGAAATGCATATACATATATAGGATATGCAATATAAAGGAGTTTAAAACAAAAAATGTTTTTAAAATACCTCTCATTTCAGACATTCCCATGCATTCCTGTAGAAATTTTTATTTGATCCAGAGAGTATGTTGAATATTATTAGCGTTAAATCTAGGGTATTCATCATAGGACGTGGCTTTATTGGTGGATGGTCGCAAATGATGATGGAATGCAAAAGCTTATCATTACTGTTCATGGGTATTCGTAACACCAAATGACCCAGTTATACACGAAATGAGGAATTTCAAAACCATAAGGAAGTGATCTCATGACGTGATCGCATTAAAGGATTTATGAGGAATCATAATCCAGTGGTAATGTGGGATGTAATTATGTGATCACGAAGAAATAAATTCTGATAACCCTAGGCATCCACACATCCATACATAGTCTATAATACATTATAGACATAATGGGTAATTATCACGGTTGAGTTTGTGGAAAGAGAATATGGATAAAAGAATATAGAATAAAGTTAACCTTTTCACTATACGTTTACACAAAAGTGTAAAAGAAGCAATAAAAACTTATGGAAAAATATGAAAACGAGGAGAAATCTATTTTGGAAGAGATAGTCTCATTAAAAACAGACCAGAAATGGAAAGTGTTATAAAATACAGACGATCTCCACCTCGTAGACGCGGAAGATAATTGCGGAGATATGATAAATGAGAATTGTTAATTAAAGTAGAACGCGTTGAGCAACGCGGCGCAACGTGGTGCAAATTGGCTGCTAGTGCATCAAATCGTTGAAGAAACGAATGTCATAACCGTGAAGTAATTGGAGTACAGTCTCACGGTTAATGGGCGCGACGGTAGATGTGAATAGGGTTATTTTAAAACGGATGACATATTCTTTGTTGGTATTTACATAATTTCTTAAAAATTGAATAGTCCAATTTAGAAGTATAATACAAATAATCGATTCTGGATCTTCAATCGCTACAAGCGATTCGTGCACATTTGGAAGAACAAACTTGGAATGACAAATAATTTATTAATACCATCCATTCACGTCCTGACAAATTGTTGTAATTTTGGGTACTGTACAATTATCCCATCTGCTGTGTTAAAAATTCCAGTTATTTTGATTAAAACCACACTTAGAGTAAGGTCACTAAAGCCACTTGGATTAGTTTTAAGCGCGAGGCCAGCGTATATTTGTCTCGGTCCGTTTGCACAACGTCGGCCTCACGGGCTCACGTGTGTCAATACATAAAGCGTACATATTTGAAAACAATCATTGTTGTCCTATTACGTTATAGGGTGAAGACACTCTCGTACATTCATTGGTTTAGTGTCTGTACTTACCATTAGATTTTATTGGGAAAATAATATTTGAAAACCGTATGAGTATTCAAACATTTTTTATTATCTTTAATTATAAGTGCCCCTCTACTGATATTTTTGTCGGAAACCCGTTATGTCTTTGGTGGTACGAATGTACATGGGTGGTAGTGGTCACTCATCAGGCGGCCCTTCAAATATTGAAAAAAAGAAATAATCATTACTCACCGATCAGTTTGAAAATACTGTTCCAAATACAAAACCAGGATCTATTACTTAGGTTGAAAATCAACCTTAAAAAAGCTAAGGACTTACGAAAGTGGATGGAAGATAAGTTTCAAGATTAATAAATAATTCATAACTTTCAAATAGAAAGTTGAATGGATAAGTACTAAGGCATGTATAAAGTACAGAGACAGAAATAGATAATAACTCGATAAATACCGACTTCTAGGCGAACGAAGCGGATGACAATATTTTTCGTACAGCGCCTGAAAATGGACCAATGAGAGATTCTTCACAAAATCTTCCTTTACCATGTAACCTAATGAATGATATTTTTTACAATTTAATCAATAAAATACATATTATTTGACGTAGGAGATTAGATTTTAAACCTTTACTGTTTACCGAACCCAAATATTTGTATTGATTCACTTAAATCGCCTTCATGGTAAAAATAACAACAGTGTTTTTACAGCAATGTCAACATTTACAATGAATTGAAACGACAAAGGGACATTCCATTCCATTTCAATCAGCCTTCGATTGATTGCGCATTAAAAACTATTAATACGACTGGATGACGACGCCGATAGACGTCCATTGTGTGACACAATAGGGCGGCACGTGTGGTGCGGTCCAGCATGTAGGGCTGCCATACCACACGACATGACAATGTGGTCACTGTCCTTTTGGAGTTGGATGTGAAAATCATCATGCAAATGAGATGTATTATTTTGGGTGCGCCTTTATACAGTTTTTAGTCAGCATAATTTTGAGAAAAATAAACTGATTCACAGAATAATATTGAAAAATTCAATCAGCTGTTCTCCTCTGAAAAATTATTTTAAATAAACGATTTTTAAGTATTTACGTATGACAACAATACGATGGAAACTGGAAGTGTCAAATATCATGCCTGTGATGAATTATCTGTGGTGTTCGAAAATCTATATTTAAGCTACACAATAATTCATTTTACTTAAAGTTTTATTTATGGTTTGGCACTTTTTATTAGGTTACATTTTCAATAAGATAGATAAGTAAGTAATATGTGTTTAGTTATTAATAAATATATCGGTATTTACATATTATAATGACGTTTGACAGTCATGACGTATTATATCAATAACTGTCATACGCACCCGACTGACTGCCCGCCGCCCGCCACAATGTTTCAGTGTTGCAATATATTATTCACAAATTGAATTATTGACACTAAACCAAGCTGAAATCTAGAATTTGAAGTTTTTACAGTTTGTACATCGCACCGCCCTGGCTTCATACATTTGTGAAACATCTTTATGATTTTTGCATTTAATTTGATTTAAATTAAATAGGGGGAATCAAGGTAGGCGACTCAGACTGAATTGTTGTAGTGTACTGTACAGTCTAGAAGGTGACAATTTCGTTGCGGACGCACCTAAAAAATTCGTGTCTACATAAGACTGGTTCTTGTCAGAGCTTGCATAAATATCTTATAAAATGCGTTATGTAGATTTGAAATCTCGCTTGTCATCCATCCACTAATTAAATAAACCCATTATTTCACAAGAGTTTCAATCATGATAAACTCTTAAGACATTAACATTTCATTGCAGAAGGCTGTCGTAAACTATTTTTGAAGTTTTTATTATACATCAATAGAATTAAAAAGAACAGTGATATTGATATCACGTCGTCGAATGCTGTCTCGCTCTCTCTTCACTACCAAACGAAGCACATATATATATGGATGCGTATACTCAACCTTAAATCCAGGTTAACCTTAATCAATTAAATTGAGTTCAAATTAGAAAGCCATCCCTGTACGAGTGTACATGATGTGTTTGATACGAGTCGATGAGTAAATTTTTATATACGCTTTTAAAAAGAAAAATGTTGATCCGTTGTAATATTCTGCTACAGTGTCTAGACCATATTTGGCATAGTATACAACAACCGCAGGGAATTTTTTTGTCAGATTTGTTTCTTCGTTCTCACTGAAACAAAGAAGTATTTATAAAAAAATTGTACTTACAGTACCAATCTAACTCTCACCGAAGCTTGTTGCTTCTCAGTCATAAATGAGATTGACGTACATATATCATAACAGGCTATGAACGCTTAAAACAACAATTTATGGTGAAATGGGGAAGAAATACAAGGAAACACGAGCTATAGAAATAGTTGAACCCTCAACGCTGTCAATAACTCGGTCAAGTCTCTACGGGCACATCGTTTTAATTATGATTGCGTAACGCGTAACGATAATAACTGCAATGCGTAACGCGATAGTGGCTGCTCCCACGGCCAGTCACGCGTAACAACCGGGTAGATTTCATCTTTACGTGTACGGTAATGTATACCCACTGTACGGTTTTATTTATAAAGTTCCTCATTAAGATTTTAAAATATTAGTTGTGTCTTCATTTACGTGGACTTATATTTCAAGTTACTAGGGAATTGCATTATAAAAACCGTTTTTTGCTTTGTATTTAAGTTTAATTAATAATATTCCCATATCAGATTACAACAACATTTCACATGAGTGGTTGTGTAGTGATTTGAACGATACTTTTTCTTCTGAAATTATTCCGCACGACAGTTTCGAGTGCGAATCCTGTAAGAACCTCTGATTTGTCAAAAGCGCCTGTCGATATTCCTAAGAGTTCTTTATAATATTGTCAAGGTTGTATGAAGTCTGCTAATGTGAACTTGACCAGCGTGACAGATGGCGACCTTATTCCCTTTCATTGTAAGAAGATATTCGAGCCCAAGAACGGGACTATTAGATGTTGCAATGATGAAATATGAAATAAGGTAGGTCCTGTGCATCAGTTTATTGACCGATATTATTTTAAAAGATTAAAATGCGTTTTGGAAGATCGATTGCTAGTCCTGTATTATAAACTAGCAAATTGCCTTTGCTTCACTACAGAAAAACTATCTTCCGCTTAGAAATAGAATTGTTTTACGACAGGGTTTTTGACGTTCTGTGAATTAGAAATATAATACATATATTGATACATAACTGTTTTGTTTATGGACGGATTGAAATGAACTTGAAATATTACGATATGCCGTTTCTAAGATAAGCGCGAACAAACACACAAACAAAAATTGTAACGACTATTGTTTTTTGTTCTATTGGATTAATTAAGCCCTCTAATAATATTTTTTGTCACATATCGTTCATGCACAGAAAGCAGTCCGTTATAATTTGAACATACGTATATATTTTTGAAATAAGAGACTTAACGATGTCGATAATTACAAAACAAAGCGGACGAAGTAGAGTTCGGCTGTTACGGACTGCCAGTGGTTGTTCAGGTGTCGGCGGTTCACTGGCGTCTCCCACTGTACCTCCAGCGCGCCGGTGCAACGCGCAAACGTTGCGCAAACTCCGTTTGCTCAGGTGAATTGGGAACCGATTGTTTGGAGATATTCATTTTACAGCAACGTGTCCTATTAGTAGCGGACGTGTAAATTTTTGTAAAAATTATATTGTATTGTACTTCAATTATGGCGTCTATTTTCATGTGAATAACGAGTCAACTACTGGAACCTATCACATTAAGTCACGCCGGTGACATGTTGTGTGGACATGCACAACAACTAGCTATTATTTATTTTAGACAATGGTTGTTAGGAGATGAGATTGAGATACTTGTAAGAGTTCTAGCTGAATTTAAAAGTTTTCATGCATCCCACCACAAAGGAACATGAGAAATTAACAAATCCAAAGAATATACATATTGTCTGCATGTGTAATATATAACCGGTAGGACTTGGTGCATTTAGCAAATTGAGATTTTACTTCATCGTCGTCACAAAACGAAAGTTGTAGTCCTACTACTCTCTTAGGGTCCGCATTAGACGGTTAATCGCCGTAACACTTCACACCAAGCCCAGGTGCAGTAAACTCCTAATCGGAATTTTTATAAGTTGTTGTAGTTCGGTGAAATAGAACCATTAACTTATAATGCTGCCGTCAGACAGGCACAATTTTATTTACTGCCCTCTTAATAGAATGTACAAATTAAATTTTTACTTCCTATCCCGACGAACAGGTCCATTTCTCGGGATAAAAAGCATCCGAGATATAGACGCATTATATAAGCTACTAAAATTGTAAGTATCATTCAAATCAGTTCAGTGGTTTTAGTGTGATACGTGGTCAGACAAAAATTCCACAAAAATTCCATATGTGACATTTACATCGATTAAAAATTGTATCTAAAATCAAATTTTCGAAAGTACTACACAAATTCGACCCTGAAGGGGTATTATCATTAGTATAGATTGGAGGTAGAATATTATTATCAACTTAAGTCCTAATAAATCATAAACAACGTTTACAGCAATGACATGATTTCGTTATGTTATCCATACACTAAATATATTTATATTATGAAGTAATGAAATACGATCTACACGATACTGTTAAGTGATGGTCAAACATAATGCTTGCCCAACTGGTTTTCTGTGTCACACATCGGGGTTCCTGACAGATCTGTGACCAGCTAGTACTTCCGGATAATATATATTCGTTGCCTAGATTTTTTAGTTATTGTTGCCTCAACATGCGTATAATATGTTGCTTTTAGAGGTAGATTTCTCAAATATTTATGTGTTGAATTACGCAAAAGTTTATTGCTTATTTTGTAACATCCTTTTATACACAAAATACCCTTAAATACTTTTTATGTTGAATTTGTGATAATTATTATTTTTACTGCATACATATGTTTAAATTTCTAGCTTTGTATTGGAGGTTACTTAGCAATGATGAATCAGGAAGTCAGAAGATTTATCTTAATGTTTAAAGACTGTATCGCTGAATTTCCGGGTGCCTGTGAACAAAGCGCTGGGAAAAAATTGTAAAAAAAAATCAATGTGCTTTAATTACAATCACACAACCTGGTAATTTCAAACTCAAACTCGATTATATACTTTATAAAGCTTGTATCTTCGAAGTGATCCGTGTCGATAAAACAACAAAATTCGAATGTGTAGAAGAAACATCACGATGCTAGACTGTTTGTGTGTTCCTATAAATTATCGAATCTCTCAGAGAGTATTTGTTATGTCAATATTTATATGAGTGGTCAGGCATCAGGCCGCATGGTGGTAAACAGTCACCGTCGCTAACGAACATAGATAACACTTGAAGCACCACCGACGTGTTGACGGCCAAGTAAACCGCGAAATCTTGGCTCTTGGACACTCCATCGAAACATGTTTAGGTTAGGAGAGTGTTAACTAGCCAAGCATGTTAAAAAACACTAAAGCCTTCTGAATACCATCGGCATTGAGTGCCCGAACACTTGGTGCCACCGCTGTCAACGCATGGAGCCCGTTACCATTAAAACATAAAAAGGAAATTTTAATAATTTAATTCGGTCTTCCGGAGACTTTCACTAGATAATACTGTTCGCTTTAGTGTTAAGTACGGAATGCTGTATATTAATTCAATTTTGCTCTATGAAGGAATGGCAATGAATGACATTAAAACTGTTGGCGAGTCTCTGTAACAAAGAGATGAACCATACTCTGTGCACGAGCACACTCGTACGTTAATAAGCGAATTATGTTCGCGGTGCTAAACAGTTTAATAGCTGTGATATGAATAACTGGTACTGTTGTTGTTACGTGAATTTTACTGTCTACAAATTATTCTGGTTTTGAGTGCGTACCGACATGTGGTTTTTGGGTTATCAGTGAAGTTATGGAATCAGTTTTGTCTTTAAAGCACGAAAATATAAAAGATTGTCAAATGCCCTCGCTTCGCTTCAGAAAAACTATCTTAGGCTTAGAAAAAGCTGGGTTTTTCTCGATATGTTAATTAGAAATACGTGTATTAATTTGTAACTTTTATACTTATGGACGGATTGCAATGAAACGACCTTTAAATATTAAGTGACGCTTACAACATTACATTACTGAAAACCGTAACGAAATCGGGTAAGCCATTTCTGAGATTAACAAACATTGTGAATAAACACAGACATAAAGACAAAAATTCTAACAACTATTGTTTTGTGGTCTATTGCGTTAATAAAGAACCGTAGTAATGTTTTTTCTCATATATCGTTCATGTACAGAAAGAGATCAGTTAGAATTTTATTATTAGTATAGATACAGATGTAACATTCTACACTTAGACGCATATTGAAAGTGACTAGTTCCGACATGGATGAGTAGACGGTGCTGAAATATTGTTTGGTCCATAGTGACCGGTACAAGTAATTCTCATCATTCATATTTTTTATCATGTGCGATATAACTATTTCGAATTCACGTCACGTGCGCACGCGCAAGTGTAGCATGCCGCACGTCACGGTATTGTGCTGGTAGGATCTAAGCCCTTGAAAGCCACAAGCGACTTACCAGTATGAATATAAATACATTTTCTTCGTCGATATACCCACCTCTCTGTCGGTAAGTCTAACAAAAAAGCTTAATGACAAATTTGATTTCAGTTTGACATGATATTGTCACCTATTACTAACAGTACCTTTGTTTCCTTCCTTGATTTCCTTGATTCTGTGGGCGCGATTCAAAGAACGATAGCGCTCGGCAGATTGGATAACATAACAGAGACTTTCGAGATGAAGATATTACACAGATGAACAGGACGTACTTATTCAAGTAACATCTAAATGGGTGGAAACGATATTATTTGAAAGTGACGTTATCGCGGTCGTATTCGTTGACATTCCGTATCGCATTTAAAAATATGAATGACACAACAATATAAATGGCATCCCATTTAGTTAACTGAATGAACGGTGCCGTAAAGCTGATCAGTTTACGCAAACCATCTCATTCTGCAACCACAGCCCCTGGACCAAGTTTTTTCGTCTCACCGTCGGCGAGCGATTAGAACCACGTATATTCGCTATTAATAATCTGTTGCTCGTATGTAATCTACAGCAATAATTGTCGAACGAGACGATCACTTGACAGGTGTGAAATTACGTAGATCCTCGTACTTATTTTACAAAAGAGCATCATTATTGATTTCCTGTGACCGCGGTCGATGAATTTGAAGTTTTTCATTCAATAGTTTGCCAGACGATATTCTACATAATATTTAAATATAAATGATATCGCTAAATAGATATATTTATATCGGTCACTTAACTAGAACTACACACGGCGGGTCCTATCGCAACTATGACCTATTGCGTCGACTAAACAATTTTTTATTTCGTGAGTTCAGAGTTTGGATACTAACTGACGCACCAACAATTATATTTTTAAACTAGCTGTGCCCGCGACTTCGTCAGCGTGGAATTTAACAAAAAAAATATTTAGTAAAAATAAAAGGAGCCTAAGTTACTCCTTATTACATCAGCTACCTGCCAGTGAAAGTCCCGTCAAAATCGGTTCAGCCGTTTCAGAGATTAGCCGGAACAAACAGACAGACAGACAGACAGACGGACAAAAATTGTAAAAAATTTTATTTTAGTGTATGTACCGTATATAAATTCATATGCATGTAGTAAAAAGCGGTAATTTTAATATTACAAACAGACACTCCAATTTTACTTATTAGTCAATATATAGAAGTATAAAAGTACCTATAGATAAATATAATTTGCGTTTCTTTGTTAGCAAAGATGTCATATTAGCATATTACTATTTACTTTTTGCAATCAACGATAAAAACGTACGTAACCTTGAAAACATGTCATCTCTGCACTTGTACACTTGGAAGGAGACTCAGCTTTTTTCTCTTGTTAGATGATATCTACAACTGTCATATCATTTTTATTTCATGTTCTGTGAATTACAGATTCATATGTTAATCTATAACTTTTTTATTTATGGATGTATTAAAATGAAACGAATACTTTAAATATTCAGTGACGCTTAACAACTGCAATACATTAGTAAAAACCGTAACGAAATTGGATAAGCCGTTTCTGAGATTGGCGCGAACAAACGCACGGTCACACATTCAAACAGACAAACATTGTTCTATTGCGTCAAAAAAGACCCCTAACAATAGTTTTTCTCATCTATCCTTAATGTACAGAAAGTGATCGGTTAGAATTTTATTATATGTATAGATTATTATTACGTCATTAATATCACTACAGGTATTATTATCTTTCCGTAAACCCTTAGCTACCTTCCACCCTCCTGCTCGATCAGCCGCTAAACGACTGACTCCTCGTGTTTCGGTTGGTGGCTTGAGAGCCAATACTTCCTTTCTTCGTATTTCCTGGCCGACAATGCGTCAGTCATACTTGTAGTGTTACTAATGTCCATGGGCGACGGGGATCTCTAATCGTCAGATGACTCGTTCGCTCTTTTGTTGGTTGTTTACATTAAAAAATTTGAAAAATCGATCACAACCATTGTCCCAGCTACGCGATAACCTGGTTCGTACAGAAATTCGGTAGCTGCGTAGTTTCACTCGAAGCTCCTCTGTTTCTCTTACATACCATGTGTGACACAGGTATTTCAATAACATTATTTAAATGTATATTAGTTGCAGCAAGTATTTTCAACAAAAAAATCTATAAATGATATCTATCTAAGTAAGTAAGTGACTAAGGATAACAGTAAACCCGTGTTGATATTTAATTATGATGAAGCCAACCGTCTCTAATAAAAAATTGAATAAGATAACGAATTAATTCAAACGTTCAACATATTGAATGTTGAATATAAAAACATACTTTTTGCGTTGTATTATTTAATAATGAAATCATGACATTTTAATTTCTAGCATAATTTTTTTGGCCTTCGGGTCGAACGGCTAAGTTGATTGTATTTAGAGATATTGGTTGTGGACTGAGGACACGACATTTACAACTTGCTCCTTGGTGTCATTTAGGATTATGTGCCAACACGTTGATTGATAAAACAGACGCGAAATACGAGAGTTAGGACCTGTACAGCGTAGGGTTAGGTTATGATCAAAACACAGCCGAGGAATGATTATTGTAAGCTAGCGGATCACCGTTGAAATCGTACAGGTTCCTTGTCATTAGGGTTGGCAACCGAGCTTTAAACTATATATGCACGTTAAGAATTGATGGTTGTTTTAGCATCAGTAACAGTGAAATTGTGTAATAAATTATTTATTTTGTAATTATAAATCGAATAAAAAGACGTCAAATTTACTGATTTTATTGAATGACAAAGCAAATATTAGATAGGATAAAAAGGTTGCGACCATGAAGCGCATTTATCATCAATCATTACAAAAAGACGACGAAAAATTTTCTACCGTCGGACTTACTATGTAAGGATCGGAAATTTTTCATTTCGTTTAATTTTCAAAAATCTCCTAAAAATCTACAAAATGTAGCCATTACTCCCTTGGCACATTGAGCCTTTTGAATAATATTTTAAGACAAATTTGTCAAAATACATTTTTTTAGCGCATGATCGACTAAGTTACGTTATTTCAGTGCGATATAACGTATACATAACTATGTAAATTTTCTATAATTTTTCCAATAGTTCTGACAACCCTACATGTCACACACTAACGACCAACTTAAAAGAAATCAATCATTTAAAGCGAGAGGATACCATACGTCATTGCAATCATCGAATCATTTTTAATTTTAGAACACCAGCAAAATGATTATCATAAGCAATTGACGCATTATCCTCACAGCAGGTACATTAATTACGGGGTATGAAGATACATTAGCATATTGACACAAATCGATGGACAACGCCATGAAGTTACGGACAAATTGCATGGTTCGTGACATCACCGCGACAAGGTCGCCCGCGCCGCCTCGTCGACCCGCGAGGGGTAAACGTCAAACGATGACAGTTTCTATGGCTCTGTACAAATAAACGAAAAGTCGTCTTCGATAAATAAGTTAATATTTTAACGAAACAAAACATACTTAGAGTTGACGAAGGTGAATTTATTGGTTCCATCTCCTATTTTTCTTAAGATTTAGGTAAATGGGAAAAAACGTCAAAAACAAACAAAAATGGAAATTTCCAAGTTCGTGAACAAGTGACGGAATTCTGAGGTAACAAACATAAAAAATATGTAGGTATAAACAAATTGAGAATCTCCTCCTTTTTTTTAAAGTACATTCAAAATCATAGAGTCTGGGTCGCTAGTACTGTCTTAATAGTCCACGCCAACAGCGAAACGCGGATTTTTAGTACCGGGGTGAGAATAACTAAATGTTTCTTTACTTACAAACAATTAACATGTTTTTTACTATTCAAAACTAAAAATCGAGAATAGTATTACATCGATATATGTTATCGATAACTTGATTATCAAACTAACAGAGACGTAAGACGAAGTCCTAATAACGGAAAGGCGTTAAATTAACTGTTCAATTAAAAATACTCATATTACGAATACTTAGTTGAAATCACCATTAATCGGAATCATCATACCCAGCGTCCGACATGTTGACTTACTCCAATGCCCCGTAACATTCTCGTAATATCCCTGCGCTTGTCGTGGGACACGTGCACAACCCAACTGCCGGTATTCGTTCGTAAACAATGATTTTAACTGCATCACAGTTAATTATGCCAGCTAGTTACACCTTGCCTTGCCTTGCCTTGTTTATTAATTCTATTGATAGTTGAAAACCTAACTCATGTTATGCTTAGTTGTAAACGCTTCGTGGACTTAAAATATTCCTTCGAATGTTTATTTTCCTATTTTGTATATTTAAATAAACAAGAGTCGATTCGTCCTAGATGTAAGGAAATACCGTTGTATTTAAGTTAAGTTTATCCAAGGGAGTTTCGTTTCGCGTCTGAGGACCTTTTCCAGACGAGGCACCGGACCCTTCTCAACTCTGCCATCTATATATACAAATTACGATTCTGTTGAATGAATAAAGGCCGAAATATAAAAGAAAGTTTGTCTGTTTGAGCGAGTTAAGGTGTCTGAGATAACCATTAAACATTTATAAAACACATGTTAAAACTAATAACAACCGATTCCGGTAGATTACTATCTATACTAATAATAAAATTCTAACTGATCGATTTCTGTACATGAACGATATATGAGAAAAAATATTATTAGGGGCTTTTATTATCGCAATAGAACACAAAACAATAGTTGTCAGAATTTTTGTCTGTTTGTCTGTGCGTTTGTTCGCGCTAATCTCAGAAACGGCTTAACCGATTTCGTTTTGGTTTTCACTAATGTATTGTTGTAAGCGTCACTTGATACTTAAAGTTTGATTCATTGCAATCCATCCATAAATAAAAAAGTTATAAATTAATATATGTATGTATTTCCAATTCACAGAAAGAACAACCCAAAAAAATGCAGATGCTATCTTTAAACGTAAAGTAGTTTTTCCGAAAATATAAGGCTACCTGGGGACTTCTTAGGAATACAAATTAATATCAATCAGCTTATGACATATGTGTGTGTCTTCCAGAAAAGAGCAAATAGGTAAACTCTTTTCATTTTGGAGAACAACGCATCTTACCATCAGTTGGGATTTTCGGTAACCACTGGTTTATAGAAAATAAAAAAAACAGTATAGAGTAACGCCAGAGGTATGGTCCGGTGTGTAGAGGTACCGATGTTGTAGCATTCTGATATACGTTACAGTGCACGACGTCTAGATTGAATAGAATTGAAGAAAGTACTAATGAAATGATCACGGCATTACAAACAGTTTTCTCCCGAGTAAAAGTACTTAGGTAATACTGCGAGATTACGAAGCATGCTCGCGTCCACGTTGCACAGATAAGTAATGGATCGCTGGCTTCCTGGAAGAGACTACGAGACCACGAGACCACGAGACCGCGAGACCTCGTAGACCAACCAGCGGGACCGACCACTAAATTGCTACGTTGGAAATTATGGCCTTTGCTGATTTGGTGAAATTTAGTCTTTTTGCCGATGATTTTGTATTCAGATAACGAACCTAATTTAAAATTAGATTTTTTTTTTAAGTCAGTTATTGACAAACGAACTGACGGTACGTGGTCACCGCCGCTCAATCATGTCCTTAATACTGAAGGCAACACCGACGCATTGGCGAGCGAAACTATGGTTGTGCTTATTATATAAATATGTAAGTAACAATCGTCGGTATCTGTAACTGTGTAACTTCTGAATGATTTGACTTATTGTAAACATTTTCGGATAATATATTTATCCTGGTTTTTTTTGACTTCGGTCAATAACTATGCTCCAATTGAAGCGAACGTTTGACTCACTAGTTGTTTTATAATATCTTAACATGGTGTAACTGTTCTGATTGTGTTCGAAGATTTGAATGATTATTTATTCTTTTGGTTTAATTTGATTGATAATTTATCCAGAAGAAACGGTAAAAATAGACGCAATAAAAGTAAATTTAAAAGTCGATTGTTTCCTTTTTCATATTGAAATGTGCAACTTTTAAACTAATAATTCCAGTTCCCAGGAAACGTAAACGAACAGTTGTAATTATTTTAACAAAGAGTTGTAATTATATTATTAAAATTTTTTAAACAACCGTTCACAATTGTCATTAATCAAATCGAAACTGTACACACAAAAATAAAAATTTAAATGACGTTATTCAAAAAATACTAACCGGACAGATCGCAGGATGGCGGGTGGCGACGCGGTGACGTACGGACCAATCGAGACGTATTGCGCGGTATCGCCAACAGGTGCGTACTGCGCGGTGCGCGCGCGCAGCCACGTGCGTGAGGCGCGCAGACGACGAGGCGCGCGCGCCGCCCTCCCACTCGTTAACCGATCGCTCGTGGGAGGGAAATTGGTTTCACTTTGTTTATGATACGCGTCACAGGTGAAGCCTTGTTTATTTATTTTTAATAATGATTATTAAGGTGATATAAATTGTCGAGCGTGGTGCCTCATTAAGATGACACTAACATTTAGTGAATGTAATAACCGTAGTATAACCGTCAGTAAAAGATATTTTAGATGATACAGAATATTGTAAATTTGTATGAGTAGGTAATAGGGTGAAATAAGAGTAATTAAGACTAGAAACCCTGCCCCCACATTGGTTTTAAAAAATACGTCTTTCGTTGACAAATAGCACTCACAGCCAAAACATCGTTATCATGTATTTAATAAATTTCACGTTTGCCGTATTTATTATTTCATAGTTCCATTTTTATAATTTTATGAATAATAAATATAATTATTAATTGCAATAGTTGCAGAAATACAGCAAAATTTTTATACACTGTCCTCTTAACAGTTCCATATTGATTTTATTTCCTTCTCCACGAGAACAGACCCATTTTCCGGAATTAAAATATCCCTCATATTATTCATAATGTAATTCACAAATATGCAAGCGGTATCTAAATCGGTTTAATAATTTCGGACTGGTGTGATGATATAATTATATATATGAAATGTTTTTTAGAAATTTTATTGCAGGTTGACTTTATTATTGATATAGAGGTCCGACCATGTTTTTTTGGAATTAATGTCCGACTGTCTGACCACGTATCATACTAAAACAATTGAACAGATATAAGTGATACTTGTCATTGTAGTACTTTATATTATGGGACAAAGTCTAGGATATTTTTTAATCCGGGAAATAGATCGGTTCCGATCATCTGATCTGTGAGTAAATAAATTTTACTGCCTATGTGCATTATTATAATAAATTAATATGTTTCTAGTACACAGAATTAGAAAAACCCATACCTTAACCAATGCGGGTGCTATTTTAAAATAGAAGGCGAAGGATTTCTCATGCGAAGCGTGGGCAGGCCACTAGTTATTGGTATATAGTTAACAAGGACGTATTTTTCAAATTCACGTCCTGGGGACCTACAATGGGCGGCAAAATATATAAACTTCAAAAGAACTACAGTCTTAAATCTTCTAACTCCCAAAGTACTACCTTGGAAGGATAAATCCCTGTCAGACAACACGAACTTGACTGCAATCAAACTATTCAAACAGAATAAAAACTGTTATCAGGCAGACGGCGTGTTCGCCACTTATTTACAAGAAAAAATGCTTGTCAAAACTACGCACAGCATATTAAGTGAGGAGGCATATCACTTGCCGTTTAGACGCTATTAACATTCATGTAATCAAAGGGACAAGAGATCTTTATCGAAATATTGTGGTAATTACGTATGCCGCCTAGATCCGCGCGATTATGTGGGCGTAGGGTTGTCATTACGACAGGTTAATGACTAGGAAAATCAAGTGTATATTATTTGCGACAAAACCTTGGGATTACGAGCAGAAATTGGGTTATGATAAAGTACTGGCCGCTTAAATTCCATTCACTATCTGGTAAGATGAGATTGCTGCATGATTTCGACTAACAAGGACGAGTTCAAGGATCACAGCTTAAGATTTGTCTCCGTGTGGAGTGCTCATATGAGATTTCCAGCTACCCCGTGTACGCGGAATTAATTAGAGGTTAAAAACTCCACTTAACATTTCTCCTTTAGATGAGTTAAATATCTATTCAAAATTTATTGTAAGGGGATCCATCTACCCTTTAATCCAAGCCAACTTGCCCTGCTCGTGTTTCATACATCAGAACAACAGAAGCTGTGGCAAACGATTCCTCCTGTTGGAGGTCGCTGGGCTCTGTACCACCCTATGTTATCCCGGCGGTTATTACATGGTGGTAGGGTAGGGTTTACCCGCTTGGCTAGCTACCACTCTCCTTCTTAAATCGACAGTGAAATTTTTGACGACCCCATAGCGCAGTTGATGCGCCTGCCTAGCCTAGCGAGAGGTCCCGGGTGCGATTCCCGGCCGGGGCAGACATTTGTGACAGATAAATGTGTGTTTGTGATGTCATAATTGTGTATGTCCATGCCACCCACAACACAGGTAATCCTAGTGCGGGGATGTGAGAGTGTAAACGTTTGTTTTATTTATACGTATTGCAGGCAGCCAGGCAGACAGCCAGTAATAATGCTAGACCCCCGCTTGATTTTTGGTCAACAATGCGTTGGTGATATCTTTAGTATAACTAAGACCGTGGGGGACTGTTAACACTTACTTTCAGGTGGCTCGTCTGCTCGTTCGTCGGCCATTTACATAACAAAAAAAAAAGAAATAGCATAATGGCATTTCAATATTTTAGTTTGGATTAAAGTGAGCTTAATTCACATTTGTCAGCCCTAGCAATGTCTAGTGAGCACGTTAAATTCTTCATAAACGGATAGAGCCTAACAATGATGTTTACGCAGCTATGATTGTTTCTGATACAGCGAGGGGCACGCAACGTGTACGCACGACTATGTAATGAATTCTAAATGACTCCAGTTCACGAATTGTACGTAAGTATAAATAATGATTATACTTATAACAGATATAATTTTTTTTCGAGGATTTGATAAGTTTCACGTTTGTATCAATTTTGCAACGGTTGTAAAAACCTTGTTTACTACACTCTAAACAGTGGAAATATTCATTTTTGTTTCCTATTCAGCGGAAACAGTAATTTCTCGAGAACAAAAGTGAATGGGTAACCAATGCATACTAATATATAAACAATCTTATATTTACAAATTAACCTAGCCTAATCTAAGTCTCTTGAGTGGTTTTCGCGTAACGCGGGTACAGACAGACAAACAAAAAAGATATTTTGGCTATATTGACAACAACATTGTGTACATTACATACTTTTAAATATTTCATGTACAGATTTGGCTTACATGTTTATTATTAGTATAGATGTTTACTAAAGCAAATAGTTTTGGTGAAGGAAATCTATGTTCTTGAGAATTGTCTACGACATTCTCAAACACATGTAGTCTATGATTCAACGTTATATCTCAGTGAGAGGACACGCCCAGCAATTCAAATCATGCCTTGAGATAAAGACAAACTGTACCAAAACGAGCTTAAGAATATACGTATGAAAGCGAATTAAGAACATTACGGTTAAAACTATAAAATGAACATAACAAAAAACATTCAACTTTATGTCTGTCAATTTTCGTCTCGTTTCCTAGATCGTGAAGCTGCAATGCGGAAACGATCTTATCGGGCCAGATGCCTGTGATGCAGAATACTAATTGTGGCTGGTCATATCCAAATCAACTCAGAATAGTCAATGACCCGTCTGTTCGTATGCCGTTTAACAATAATTATCTATTTAGGTTAACAATAATGTGAGAAGTATTGCTGTACATTGTAGAACAATTAAAAAAGTATAAAAATGTATATATTGTAGAGCCGAGTAGCTATATACGAGTATACGGTAAAAACTCGATAAATAACGATGCGAGATAATAGATTCAACGATGTCATTAAATCGATAAAGGACGACTCCAAAGAATATAAATTCAATACTCTGAAGTTAAACTACTCGATAAATATCCATCCATACGAGTTAATAGATTCAACTATTTCATCATAATATCACTTCGAAGAATATAAATTCAGTCGTAATTTTACTACATCATTATTTTATTCAAACTTTCTTCATCGCTTGCGATGGACTACGTTCTAGTGTAGAAACTAGTGTAGGGTAACCGACTTATAGTTGTGATCATGGGCGCTGGCAGCGGGGTGCAAGGGGGTGCACTTGCACACAAAAATACACAGTACATTTTTTTTATTAAGTTTTTTTAGTATAATTCTATATTTTATATTAGTGAATAGCTTAATGTATTGATGCATATTCACCACCCCGAAAAAAAAACCTGGCGGCGCCCACGGTTGTGTTATTAATGATTATAAAATACAAGCACGGTATATATGCTTCGTAGTCAACTCGAATTGACGGTCAACTTCGGAATGAATTATGGTAACTAACATTAAAAATTGTACGAAAGTTTATTTTGGCAATAAATAATTTAGTTCGAATTATCTCTCGGATGGAACTAGAAGTTTTGGACCGCCAACGTCGCTATAAGCGATTGTGAGTTGCAACGATTACATTAACACGAAGGTAAATGTGTAAGCACACATTATTACTTAGATTGAAAGTTCTCAGTGTAACTACATTAATATTTCATTGACATCAAAAAACATGGCCAGTCTGTTACATCAAAAATAATGTTACAATCATGGATTAGAAATGAAGTACCTCAGTTTCATGTAAACCACATATTTTAAGGTCCAAAACCCTTAACAAGTCCTTTAATTGGATACACTTGCACTTCGACGCAACACTTGACATTATTATAATTTATAACTAGCCCTCATAAATTTATTCCAACAATTGGAATAGGTTTCGTTACGAAGTATAAAATATAAAATCCGTAGAAATCTTAAGAATGTAACTATAACTCAACAGTATTTTACCAAAAATGTAGAATGTTTCAAAAATCGGATAAAGGATGGGAATGTGCAAATCACTACTTCTGTAATTTACTGAGAACAGGATATACAATATAAATACATATAAAGGTCCTGGCACGCAGAAGAACAAGCAAACGCCAGAACAAAAAGTACCGATCGGAGATCTCCCAGCGAAATTCAATAACATTGTATTGTTATAACGGCAGCCAGGACAATTCGAAGTCCATGAATAATGTGTTGTTACTGCGCTACTTATTGACCTTTGTCTACGAGGCCACTCAATATAGAAGAGTAATATTCAAATGTAATACCACGCAACACAACAAACACGAGCGTTCGCGCACACACACACACACACACACACATACACAGATATACATACGATTTTATTTTAATCTTACTCTTCTCGTTTTCTTACATATATTAGTCATAATCATTCATATCTAATCCTTTCCAAATCCTTTTAAAATGTAAAAAGAACCTAGTGGTGTATGGCTATGGGTCCTAGCGGTATATCAGCAGCTCTCCCACAACTTTCAAACCCTTGGGCTTTAAACATAAATATAATACAAGATTAATGTATCTCGTAGAGATGAACAAATGCATTATTGCATATGCAGATCAGTTTTTCCTTGATCATTATCCTGGGTAATTCCGTAGGTAATCTGATGGTCTGGCTAATAAAACAATGCAATATTTTCTACAAAATTGCTTAAGAAATATGATTTATTAAGTAGATTATAACAAGGGCAACCGTCGCAAAATGACACGAGGCATTCATTCGCGAGAGAGATTTAGTATTTAGTATTTACTAAAAAAAAATATGCATAAGCAGAAAAGAACATACAATCATGAAACAAGAAATAGAAAGAAGAATAGGCATAATTTGGTTAGATCTTCATATCGTCTTCAAAAGGTTCCGTGTTCTTTTATGGGGCTTGGAGCTCCTTTTTACAATAAGGTTCTTTGATACGTTGATACGCGAGTTGTCCATTGGAACTTTTAAGCGACGCGTTAAAATACAGCTTATAGGCAAAGGATACTATAGTATGAACTATATATGAATAGATTAATGAATAATTAAAAGTTCCGCACAGATAAACTTTAAAACTTTTTTTTTATTTAACTTTTGTAATTACCACGTGTTGTTTAAAAGGTATGCTGAGGAGTTTCTTTCGCCGTTTCTTCTCCTCAATGTTAAAGCACCTTTTCGAAACGTTGGTAGAAGCAATTAATGACGTTCATAAGCGTATTTACAGAATACCTATATGATTAAATGATTTTGAATTCGAATTTGAGACGTCTCCACGCTGCCGCGCCGGTGCGTTCGTCCCACGAGACAAAGAGCCCGGAAGCCTGTGCCCACACATGATGCAGTGCTAATTGCAGTACGTTGTTTTGGCCGTGGGAAGATATTTGGTTTTTTTTTAGTACAGTGAGAAAAGAATTGGTTGTTTGAAAAGTTTTTTGTCAAACGTCAAACGTACTTTTTTGCAAACTTCTGCATAAAATACGATAATTACTTTTAGGGTGAACACGATAGATATAATCGTAACTTCGTAAAACTAATTACGATTACTAACACGTAATTAATTCTTTCAAATAATGAAAGAAATTAAGTTTCCATTAAATACATTTGTTTACAATACCATCGAGGTTATAATCATATTGTAATTGAATACAACGAATTAACTGAACACAAATATAGAACACAAATATAAAGATAGCTATCACCGTGATGGCCGACAACTAGTCAATAGTTAGGTGCAGAAATCAAAGACATTACTTAAAACTACTTAAATTAAAAATTGCCTTTTTACATCAAGCTAGTTAGTTACCCTTCATCTTGCGATTATATGAAACGACTGAAGTAAATACATATTATGCAGTCGTGATCTTACTTAATACTTAAAATCACCTCACGGTCGGTAAAAGCTTTGTTAGGTAAGTGGGTGTAGAGTGCTGTAATTACTTATCAAAATAAATATTTGCCTAATTACGATTGTAGTCTTCCTTCTATCTTCTAGTTTGTCCGTCGACAATGCACCACTGATGTTCATGGTTATTTAGTGTTACTTTTTTAATGTAAATAGCCGACAAACGAGTAGACGTGCCACCTATTGCCCAAAGGTATCACTGATGCGTTGTCGGCCAGGAAATGAGAAGAAGGTAAGAAATAAAGTACTGGCTCTCGAGCCCCCAGCCGGAACACGATGAGTCGTTTGGCGGCTGACTCATGCAGGAGGGTGGTAGCTAGCCAGGCAGGCTTCACGGAAAGATAATAATACCAGTAATAATATTAATGACGTCATAATAATACTGATATTGTAATCTTTCCGCGAAGCACTACCACCGAGCAGGCTAGCTTCTGTCGCCTCTTACGACACCCTGCTCTGCCAGCATGGGAGTAGGGGAAGTATTCTAGGCCGCTCAAAGGAGTCCAAGTCAATGGGCGACGATGACCACTTACCATCGGGTCGTCTGCTTGTTTTTCGGCTATTTAGGTACATAAAAAACTATAAATGGTAACGATGAAGGCTTTTATTATTAATTTATTTTTTTTATAAAATCTGATATGCATTGTAAACAGTTAATAATAAGTATATTGTTATTGTTAATAGATTCATACTAAAGCGTGATCCACAGTTTGAATGAACGCGCCATGAAAAAAATACGACTAAAATATACCCATCAATTCGAACCCAGTTGTAATAAAAAAATCAGACACAAAGCGCATCAAAGGCTACTAATATTCCTCATGTTCGTGTTGCCATAATTACATTCAATTAGTTAAATTGTTACCTATTAAAATGTAACAGTCTCAGTGAGGTACTTGTCAAAGGCGTGCAAATGTATCGAGTGAAACAATGCGCCGGTGGTATTGAGCCTGACAACTTGCAAAAGCGGTCGTGACATCATGTCGCGATCTTTTATCAACTGGGTTAGTTCTTACCTACGTGCTTAGGAACACACTTGAGTGTGTTATTAGGCTCAGACTTGCGACTTTATGTGTACACAGAGTAATGACATGTATACATAGAGTATACTTTATCGAGTAAGTAAAAATACATTTTTGCGAGCTAGGACATAAAGATACATCTATACGTGTATGTGTCTCCGGAACCACGGAACCTATTTGAAGAATTATTGTACCGTTCTAAAGTTCTATTATTCCAGGTGGAGTTGAGCTATTTATTTACCCATTTTATTTATTTATACAATGACTTTTTCACTCCAAACGAAGTCGAGGCGGGTCGTTGGTAATTAATATTATACATATTATGTGTACAAAAATGACAGCTAATATCAAAATATGTAGAGTGGTTTCTGCTACTATGATTAAATGGCGTTCGTTAAGCCATGTCGAAGGTCTTCGAGCGGTATAAGAGTTTCCAATATTTGATTTCTGCACTGGAGCAGCATGGTCAAGCACGCCACAGGCACACTCAATTACGAGAAGAGACCTGAGTTCGCTAGTGGACAGCTAATGATTTGAAACCAAGTGATTACACAGATCTAGCAATCAATATCAGAAATATATTTTGAAACAGTAAACAATATAAATACGCATGTATGATTTTAAACTTACGTCATCGCGGACTTTACAATTTTTACTATAACAGGTACTCACGACTTTTTCGTTTTAGCAATATTTTCATCCAACCCACCACGATTTATGTGATAATATATTGGTGTAATAATTTGTATAAAAATCACAAAAGGCATGCGTCCCCGTTAAAGTAAAAAGTATAAATACCATTATGTACCAATATTCAAATTTTGTACCAACGGTTTAGTGTAATAGAGTACTCACGGTTGCCGGCTCGACCCTGGCGGGCAGCGCGCGGGCGACGTCCGGAGACGCGGAGCGCTCCCGTTCGCGCATCTCCGTGGCCAACGCCGCCGCACGCGCCGCCCGCGCTGCTGACTCCAGGCACCCCGACGACTTGCTCCTGGACAGACACGATACCGACCCTCTGGGTTACTTGGAACTGACGTTGCTTCGAATCACAGACATTCGTGTTTCTGACAAATGTGTGTTCTCGGATCTTGGGGGTTCTTGACGTCTCGCTGTATCGTCAACGGAAACAACTCACTCAACAACTCGGTCAGTCGCATATATACGGTATAAATATAGCAGCTGCGTGGTTCAAATTTCGATAGATATTTTTATAATGTCAAACAAGTTTACTGCAGATTATTTGCACGAATACAGATATGATGATTGCCGCGTTGATATTGACCGAATGTCAAAGTTTGTAATGTATACTATATACATTGGTCTATAATATAAATTATAGGTTCGCCAACTTTTAATTTTAACTATTCGATGGTTTTCACGGGATTGAGTTAGCGAGATACAAACATTAATTAAATATGATTTAATTAATCAAATATATGTGAACTAAATAAATAAATAAATAAAAATATAACAAATATTGTTTATTTATATTAACCATAAATAAACATTAATGAAATATATCTAAACTAAAGTGTATTAAAATTAAAAAAAAAATTATAGGTACAGACTCGGCCTGGTTAGTTTTTTTTATTATAGAGACTGTGTGAAAATGTGAATCCCTTTGTAGAGTATGTCGAGAGACAGAAACAGTAAATGTATAAAAGACCGAGTTGACAATATCTAGTTGCTAATTTGCACGAGATTTTACAACAACTACAACGGGTTCTCCCATCGCCACCACCCTATCGGCGTATGTGGCGAGGGACTACGGGCCTCAAGGGTTATCCTTTTTACCCGGGCTTGGAACTTCCAGAACAGAGTCCCCCGGTGAAGTGTGCGAGGCCCCCGCTGTTTAGTGATACTGAGTAGTTAGGTGATCCCGTCGATTAGACCTGCTAGGGTTGCAGTCAGTTGTCCCACAGAGAAAATTTACATTGGTTAGAAATGATTAGTAGTATACAGATGATACAGTATTACTTAGTATGATATACTAGTATTAGATGTACCTGACAGGTCGATCCAGGGGTCCGAGGATGGACAGGGGCTGGTCGGGAGCGGCGGGTGCGGGCGGCAGGTACATCACGTGCCCACCCCACGACAGGTACGAGTTGCCACCGCGCCACAGGTTCAAGTCCTCCTGTCACCAAGAAGTGAAGTGAAGATTGGTCGTCGATATGTTACTAAGAATCTATTGAATGTTTACTCAGTAATGACAATGTATGGTTCTTTAAGCCAATTGTTGAAGATGTTGGCAAACGGCCGAAACAGATTTACATATATTTATATATGATATTTGGATATTCGTAATTTAATCTTGGTTGTTTGTGATGTCTCATTTATCCATGGGAGCTGCAATGCTGTGTAAGGAATATAATGCCTGCACGCTCATAAAATATAGTGGTTGGTAAACCTTGCCGGAATACTTCTTGTAACAAGGTAGAACGTAGGTAAGTTGAGGTCACTAATTTCATCACCAATCTGCACTTCTGATGGTCGTGACCCTTGTGCGACTATCGTTCGAAAGATAACTATTGAAACTGACTTTCGTGTCCTCATATCACGAATCCATTTTTAAACCTTTTCAGATGTCGGCGATTCTTCCTTGATGTCTTCTTCCTTGGGTCTCGCCGGCGTCGCGAACAGCAGCGGGTTGGTCAACGAGTTGGGTGCCGACTTGGTCAGGAACCAATTCTGTTCCGGCTCCTGTAACATGGGCTCGTGCTCCAAGTCGAACCTCCTGGAGCCCAGGGCGGCCCCCAGCGCCCCAGACACCGACTTGCGTAACTTCTGCAGACTGTTGAAGCCCTGCTGCAGCTGCTTCCCCTGGAAGCAGTCGTAGAAACACGACATACCTTTAAACTACGCGGAGTCGTCGATCGACTGATTCGGTAAACGCTGATGAGGAATAAAGATTAAAATGATGTGCGCTCAATGTTTTTGGAAAGATTGCAAGATGTTTAAACATAAAAAAGATTAAGGATAAAAAAGCATAAATCTATGCATAAACAGAGTCCGTATTCTGTAGATAGAAATTATCAAAATGCAAGCAGTAAAAATCTGTTTATTTATGTATTTAGAACTCTATGAATCACACAAATTTGTACTGAAATAAAGGCGGAATTCATGCTAAAAGCATTCTTTACCAATGACCCTTTAATCAGTGCGAAGAAATTGACATAACAATAAGAAATAAAGTTTCAAGTATAGTAATAAAGTAATTTGCGAAGATTCAAACAAGTTATTAACACATTGAAGCACTAAATTATGCCAAATAGACAAACATAAAAAAGCAGCTGCCAATAAAACTAACTATTCAGATTTAGACACGCACGCGTAGAACACAACACTCACAGAGCTATTAACAGTAATCATGAGTTATTTTATGAATCGTTTTAAACCTGTGAGTTATCGCCATTATGCCTTTTTTGTTTCATTTCGTTTGACACCACAATATAATTTAAATTATACAACCATCCACGTACTCATTACTTCAAATGTAAAAATAGTATTGAAATAGACGCAAATGAAATATAACATTGCATTTATATATGTCACAATATACAACTAGTTGAAACATGAAGTCCGTTTGTGCTGAACACAGCAAGTTCACTATTTATTAGACCGGAAAATATTCTCTTTATATCGCGTGATAGGAACTATTCGGCTGGAAAATTAAGTTGTCAATTTATGCGATTGATTTTAAATCATAAAAGACTTATAGGAAGACACGTGCAAAAATTAACAAAAATCAGTGTTACGACGAAACTTTCTTAAGGAAGTTTAAGTCAAGCATCACAACAAGATAATTACCAAATGTAATAAGAAGTGACAACAGAATCCAAGATTACCTCACTATTTGTGAAGCAGGTTATATAATACAATATCTAGTTTGTTGTAGCCTCTGCGTTAGATAAGCTATAAAAAAAATTGAAAGAACTTTTTCCTTTTTTTGTTGCAGAACTGATTACGGAATTTATTTTTAAATGCGTATTTTCACTTATGTATTGCCCTGCGCTAGCATCTGCTAGTGTCGATGTTAGGCCATCACAACCTTGGCGATAGCGGTGCTGAAGCAACAAAACTGCTGCGGTGAATCCACAGTGTGGCGCTAACAATAAACAAAGAGTGGTTTAAACGCAAAACGCAGTGGCAGATTGCAAATTGTTCATGTATCAACAATTACACAGTTTTAAGCGTGCGATTTTAGTCTTTACTCCACGTCAGCTACGCGCGGGAGGTTGGGTCACGATTAAGTTTGGTTAGTCACAACACTGGAGTTAACATATTTTGTATTTAAGTCTCAAAAATCTTAAACAAACCACCGCAACTACATTGCTCTGAGATTACTTTTTGCTTGTACACATTAGTTTTTATGTTTAATTATTTGGTTACTCTATACGATCTTGACAGATATTTTCACACTCTCACTGTTACATTTTTTCAATAGATCAAGTAATATAATGTATGTGGTAGATGAATTTTACTGATAGGTTCAACTAACCTGCTAAATGTTGCGTAAACTGTATAAGTCCAATAAATTCCACACTAAACTGTATCGTACGTAGCAGACATATGTATGTATAACCAAGAGCCAAGACGAACATTAATCTGTCGTAAAGGTTCCGCCCGGCCGGGAATCATGCACGGGGCTCTTCGCTAAGTCGTTAAGATGACAACGGACAGGGCTGCAGGGTAGTTGTAATTGTATACACTTCAGTAAAGTGATCTCAGAGCGCGACCTAACATCCCGCTTCCGTGTACCCTGTCTCTCACTTTATCGTTCTGGTCCCTCGGGAGGGAGAGGCTGAAAGGCTGCGCTCCGGGCGCGTACGTGGCGACGGCGGCTCGCGGCACCACGCCGCCCCCGCCCGCACCCTCCGAGCTGCAGCTGTCGCCCAAGTCCTGCTGGGGGGTCCACGTCGCGCTTGGTGGCTCGGGGTTCTATGAAGATTTCGTTGTCTTCAAAACACTTACAATTTACGATCGAAAGTTATAGTTTAGTGTAAGATCTATGGAAAATATCCGCCGAAAGTTGGATCTGGTTAAGCATATATTGCGTGTTTTTTTTCCACGTTAAGATTATGTGTCATGTTCTGACGCCAGCATGAAGTTACACGAATCGAAATTTTGACAAAAATAAGTACTTTGAAATGTACATAGGACGCGACGCGTCGTATGTACTGGCAGAAGTAATGCAAAATTAAGACAAAATTAAGTTTCAAAATCAATACAATTTTTATGCGGATTATATATCCTCATGTGACATAAAACGGCTTTTAAACTGAATACGTAGATCTTTTAAAGTATCGGCCACCTGATGACTGAATATTCACACTATTACCGTTGCCATCAAATATATCGGCTTAAAGCTACCATGTATATAGCAGTAAACCCTTTTCTTTAACATAAACTAAAATTCGGTTAAATAGTGATATTAAACATACGATATTTCTTGGCGAGTCTATCCTGTGATCGCTGTGTCCATGGTCGCCCGATATTCCAGAATCCCCAGACTTATCCGCGGACTGCTCCGATCTGGGCGACGATTCGGGTGATACGTCTTCTGACACTTTTGTTTCTACGGCTAACGGTTGGGTTTCTAGAAAAAAAGATAAAATACTAATTCTACAATGTCACTCGCTTCTTACTCATTAATAAAAAAAAACCTTACTACTATAAAAATAAAGTTTTAATAAATATACAATTGAAACAAAATATTGAAATAGGATAAACATGAAATTGTTTCAACTGTGGTTATGATTGCAATCGGTCCATAAATAAAAAAGTTATAAACTAATATATTTCTAATTCATGGAAGTTCTAAAATAATGCAGGTGCTATTTCTAAGCGTCAGTTTATTATATTACGAATGATAGCATCAAAAATATATATAGACGTCGCCCACAGAATCAAGTTGGTGACATTGCAGTCAAACAGTCACGTCTAAATAAGTAAAGGTAAGAACACAACAAAACTTACCCGCCAACAGGCGAGTGTCCAAGCTGGCGAGTTGTCTCCAGGCGGCGGTTGGAGAAAAGTGGGTCATACTAGGCTGCTTCTTGGGTAACGTGGGTCTCAGTCGCAGCGCTATGCCGAGGGAGTTCTCTGAGCCCTCACCCTCAGAAGCGTCCGACGATAGTGCTGATTCTGATGACACTACAGTAAATAATAATATTTTGTGTATTAACACGCCCTAACCTACGCGCGGTGTACCCACGCGTTGTATACGATGTTCCTCATTTCTTATATTTATGTAAGTTTTAAACATATTACACATTACATTAAGTTGATCAATTATGCGTGAATATAAATAGATGATATATAGCCTAATTGAAAGAATATTTCAAATAAATGCCGTGGTTTTGGAGATTACCCTGTGTATGCACATTAACTCACAGAGTTCGCATTCTCTCTTTATAACATTAGTACAGACAGACTAGTGACTGACCTTGTTTTGCGCAGAAAACCTACTGGTTCCAATAAAAATATTAATTACAATCAAATCGTCATAGATTCACATTTATTTTCGAGACAAAATAAATTGGAAATGGGTACAAAGGAAGCAATGGTGTTTGAAAATAGGCACAAAATCGTGTTCAAACGAATCCACATAACACTTACGGTTCCTTTTGCATCCTTCTCTGAGCTTTTCATTAAACTTATCCAGCTCGTCATCATCGTGGTACCCCAGTAGCTTCTTTTCGATGAGATGGAAGTTATTAAACTCTTCAATGATAGGACTACCTAAACCTGGGAAGTCTTTCAGATGGTCCCGGTGCTCAATCTGTTTGGTTTCGATCATACCAAAGTAGAATTGTTTTGATGGCTGTGTTTGAGATTTTTGTCTGTGGAAATTTATAAGCTTTTAATTTTATTTTAATTATTTTAAAAAATAATTCAGATCAGTTATGTGTTTTGAACTTACTTGTCCTGATTACGATTTGTCTCTTTTCTTCTGGTCGGTGAATGTTCGGGAGTTGATTCCTTACCAGATGCTTGACCTCTATCCGGCATTGTTCGTACATTTTCTTTTATTTCCAAATTGAATTTACTGCTTTCGTTGAACTTACTTCTTGGTGGAGTTAATTTCGTCTTGGTTTCATTTAGTCTACTCAGAGGTTTTCTAGTATTTGCAATTTTTAATTCTTTTTTACCATTTGCCACAGTTTTAAGACTAGACTGTTTGACTTTGCTCTGTATTGGTGTTTTCGATGGGTTTGGTTTCTCTAAAATCGATTCATCGTTCTGACTAGTTTTGTTTTCACTTACATTAACTTTATTGCCTAACTCGTTCCTTATCCTACTTGTCGCTTTTTTTAGTTCCATTTGAAATTCATCCTTTTCTTCATTACTCTTGGTTAGTAATGAAGGAAGAGATTTTCTTAAAGGCTTGCTACTCTCAGCTAGCGGGCTGAGTTTAGAGCCTTTTATCTGGTCTCCGATTCCTCTCATTCTGTTCTCGTGAGCAGCTCTGGGAGAATCGTCCTGTTCGGTGATCATGAGGGTAGTATCGAATGTTTTTTCTCTTCTTAACGAAGGTAGTTCCATGTCATCTTTTTTAAATCTTTCAGAGTACCTAAAATTCCTATTTAACAACGGAGTTTTCCACGCTTCACTATTTTCAGTTGTTTTCGAAGTCTTCGCTCTACATCCACTGACTCTGTCTATTTTTGGTTTTTTATAGTCTTGCCGAGACTGTATTATTCGTTCTTCCCTTTTTAAAGACTCAGATGTTTGTAACATGTCCCTATTATCAGGGTATTTAAGATTTTGTTCTTTATCTTTACAAGGTGATCTATATCGCCTTTCAAACGATTGGTCATTCAATTCTAGTGATTTAAAGTCGGTGTAAGTGCTTTTATATGTCGGAATCTTTGACTCAGCGTTCCCGTTTATTTTTTTGGTTTCATTTCTTGTCCTGAATAATCGAAGTTTCCTTTGCGGTTCCTGTTTTACATTTCCTTCACTGGAATCGAGTGATGAACCTTCTCTATTCTGTAATTAATAAAATTGTTAAACAATAATGAAATTAAAGAACGAAGATAATAACTTTATTCAATGTCTCTTATTTGTGTGAAACTTACATCGTTATTAGGCGGTGGGGGAGCTCGATACTTTTTCCGAAAATGCTTGTTATTATTTCTTGGCTTATTTTGTTGTTCTTCTATTCTTAAATCAGGTTCTGAACCGAATCTTTTGCTTAGATTACTGGCTGTAAAGATAGTGAACGGTCAATTTTTATCTCAATTATTTCTAATGGAAGATTATATATAAGTTCATTTATATGGGTAAACAGCAAGGCACGGACTGACTACACTCAGTTCTTTATTTATATCTGCAAATAATTTCCTATCTGCCACAGGTATATTGCTTCTCCTGATGATCGAGATTGAACATCGCCATTGTAAATTCGGTGGCCAAAATACTTTTAAGAATGAAAATAAAGTAAAATCACTTCGCGATTATAGCCCGGTTTCCGTTGTGGTGGTCCGAAGCGAATTATGAAAATGTATTGTTAGCTTGGAACTCACGGTTGTTATGCCTAAGGTCCAAATTTGTATGCGATCTGTGCAGAGGGTCTCTCTCCCGCGCTCTAAGCTCACCGGATTCCCCAGAGCCTCCCCCAGATCTCGATCTGTAGACGTTGGTGTGCTGAAAATTAATAAAAAACATCATGTCTCACATACGTATCACCATATGCAAATCATCTATTTCCCTGATTTTCTTTGATGCCAACGTCTGTAATTATTTAAAAGAAAACTAATACGTGGTCAGTCGTATCGTATTCATATCGACGTGTTTTAGTAGATCAAGAATTGATCAATGAAGTATTAATAGGAAATGCAAGAAGTGGGTTATCTATATCTATACTAATAAATAAAACTGGAGTGACTGTTTGTAATATTAAAATAACCGCTTTTTACTACATGCATATTAATGTATATACGGTACGTATACCAAAATAACATTTTTTACAATTTTGTCTGTCTGTCTGTCTGTTTGTTCCGGCTAACCTCTGAAACGGTTGGACCGATTTTGACGGGACTTTCACTGGCAGGTAGCTGATGTAATAAGGAGTAACTTAGGCTACTTTTATTTCTACTAAATAACTTTTTTGTTAAATTCCACGCGAACGAATTCGCGGGCACAGCTAGTATTAAATATAGTAGCAACAATATGAACAGGATTGGAAGCTTAGAGCACAACCTGGAATCCCTATTAACCCGCCCCGCCCTCAGATTACTCAGTATGCAACCCGGAAACGACGAGTAAACATGAATACATGCTACTAATTGTTTGTCCATTAGCCGCGGGCTTTGTTCGAAGTCTCTGTCGAAGTCCCTCTTTGTTAGGAATGTCATGTTAATTAAGTTGGTTGACATGCTTAGATGAAGGTCTAAGGGTTTGTTCGGAGGCAATTAAGGATGCATGTTCATTAGGAGAGGCCAGACTGACTTAATGTCGTGTGTCAACTTCGATTTTCTATTCGGATGGGTCAATAACAATGAACTCTAGTTTTGTTTGTTGTTTTTCTTAGGTCTTGTTATCGGAACTATTCAATTCTAATTCAAATGTTATTGTTGTCAAATAGAATTCGCCTGGCAATTTTACATATCTACTTAATAATCGATACAAAATAACATTTAACAATCTTTCACTATATTAAACGTTGGAAGTAAACGGTTTTTTCAGAGTGATTAATTCTGATGGGGCTGCTTATTTAGTCTTAGCATTTTATATGTATCTTTATGTAACTCTACTTCGTAATATTTTAGGAAGAACAGAAATTAAATAGAAAAATGAATTGTAGCCGGATTAGATATGTTTATATATGCAACCACATGCGATAAATGGAACTTTATTACAAAGCATGTGCGCTTTATAACTGAAGCAAATGTTTTCGCGGCGTCATGCATGTTCATACAGTCACTATATACACACTATAAATACAATCATTGCACTTACTTATTGAACATTTTAGTATGAGATCATCAGATGCAGCGACAGCACGCGTGGTGTCCGAGCAAATAATATGTTTGTTTATTTACTTTGGAGTTTTGTTCACAGACAGAATGTAAGCAGATTACCTCAAAACAAATATTTATTTTTCTCTTTCATGTTACATAAAAAATGGATACGGACATCTCGCTTTTACATTTCCCAAATATATTCATATACATGCTCCTTGAAATACTTTTCGGGACATTGTGATGGCAACAGAAATTATAAATGCATTTGACTAATTGTATTCTGGACAAAACTATTATTTTTTCCTGTTAATTATAGCTATAAATACCATGAAACCATGACGAAATGCAACATATCGCCAGATCCCAGAGGTCCGTAGATCACTTATCGTTTCGTTAATCAACAACCGTGTCTTTTAGAGAATCTTTTAGAGAATTGAATAAGAATGTTATGGATATATGAATAATACTTTATCGCTTACGGTTAAGGATTTGAAATTATTTCGGATTATCCGATTGATTCGGATAATTTCAGTTATAGATATTTCATGATTTAGGAATTGGAAAAAAAATACATCTATAATGTGCTTACAGGGTTTGACTTTATTTCTAGGTATTATTTGGTATTATAATCACAGAAAAAACAATAGCCTTCAATATTAAAAACTGTCTAAAAATGAGATGGACGTGGCTAGTGATGGGCTCGCCAGAAGGGAACCTGTCATAACGTGTTTCATTTAAACTCTACCCCTATCCGAAATCATTCGAAACATTTTATGGGATACATTTTTATTTTCAATATTCGACAGTTTCGTTTAAGATTACGAAACTCAATAATATCTCTGATATTTAATATTGATTTCTTAATTTTTGCGTGATAATATTCGTAAGTGGCTATCAAGAATTTGTTTAGCAAAATTAATTTAAATATAAATTCTCAAATTTAAATAATTACGTTGTTAGCTTCGTATATTGAATAAAGGAGAACTTGAAAAGCAAGAAATTAATATCACTTGTGGCGGAATTATGTATTATATTCTAATAATATAATAAAGATGGACACTTAAAAAACCCGAGGAGAATATTTACTTTCCCTGACACATATCTTGGATGGAAAGTTGTTTTGGATTGGAGTTGGAGAAAATGGGACAATTCCAGTCGGTTACCCCCACGTACCAATAATTCCCCTATTTAAACTAACAATATTAACCGTATTTTGTAGGGCAAATTGGTACTATCAAAAATATCGATACGTGATATAATAATAAGTAATAATTATAATTGTGGGGCAAACTGAATCTTATTTGAATATTGGGAAGTCATTGAATGTAACGTTACTTAGAGATATTTTGTGTTGGTTACATTCCAATAATAATTATTAACTCCCAATAAGACGCTCCGTTTCCTAGAAAAAGATTGTTCGTACCACATGACCATGCGGTGTCTTCAAGGCGGCGTCGGGCGCGGCCGACCCGGGGCGGCGGCCGCTGATGGTGCCGCCCGAGTGCAGAATGGCGCCGTTGTCGGTGCTGCGCAGCCGCGGGGACTCCGTCAGCGATGGCAGTACCTGCAATGTTGGCGGCATTGCTTGAAGACCATATGGACTCGAATAAATTTATGTACAATGTGAATGTGATTAATAAGTAGAGCCGTGCTTCGTTCCGTAAGATAATTTTGGAAATGTAATTTTATCTCGTAATAGAAAATGTCCTCGCTTCGTTTCAGGTAAACTACGCCTTACATTATTTTAAATTAATTTATTACCTTTTTCTGTATGGACGGATTGCAATGAAACAAACTTTTAGTATTAAGTGACGCTTACAACAATACATTAGTGAAAACCAGAACGAAATCGGTAAAGCCGTTTCTGAGATTAGCGCGAACAAACGCACAGACAAACAGACAAAAATTTTAACGACTATTGTTTTGTGTTCTATTGCGTTAATAAACGCCCTTATAATATTTATTCTCATAATATATATCGTGCATGTACAGAAAGCGATCTGTTATAATTTTATTATATGTATAGATCTAAATATGAATGCTGATAGTTTTCACTAAGACTGAAATGAAAATCACCTTAACTCAACTTTACAAATGACGATCGTTTACCTTCGGCGCGTGCCGCGGCGGCTCATGCGGGAGAGTGTGTGCGCGGCGAGCGCGCTGCTCCGCGCTGACCGGCTGGCTGCCCGCCTGGCCCATGCTACTCCAGCCTCATCTGCAACCAACGGCATGTCCTTATACCCTCTAACGATATCACTATTACAAAAGATAGTATAGTTAGACGTTATAATCCATAGAATAAGTTCTTTATTAAGGTTTTTTTACAAAAGAAGGCAAATAAATGAAACTGTAGTCTTCTATAGACTATAAATAGTATATATATATATATATATATATATATATATGTATTTATTTTAACGAGACTATCTTTCACAGCGTAGCGACTGATCAAGTTATGTTAATGATAGATGCTAACAAATAGTTCGATTATGCTTCGAAAGCGAGAAACGGACATACAGAATTAATATTCAGAATAAAAACGAAAAATATTCATTTCGTCGTAGCTATAATAACGTATCATCAACTTTCACCAGAGACGTGAAGAAAATAAAAAACTAAAATTCCGAAAGGAATCTCTGTCGCTTGATAAGCTTATTACCGCGCTTAATAACAACCACTCATAGCTACGAACGTGTATAAATATGTATAAAATATAGAAAGGTATTAAAAATAAAGTATTATAACGCGTGTTTCTGTCGAAGGGCAATATGATAATTCATAACCGTCGCGTGCGACCGCGCAACTTGGCTTAACTTTTCTCTCATTACCTGTAAGAACCTCTGCGCGTCCGTTGAATATTATTCTGTGATGCTTGCGTGCGTGTGATCGCTGTATACGAGTTATGTCACATCCTAAATAATCTGTTAATAGTCACGTTGCCTGTGTATTAACAATAATTTGTATCATTTAGAAGTAAAGTTCTAATGAACATTGCGCATGAGAGGCGTCTGTACCGCGTGCCCTTGTAGTTATCCTCAGAAATAATGGTATAGTGGTATAAATAGGCGTTAGAAATATCATTTTTTTTTTGCAGTATCGTTGCGTGTCGCATCGCGTGAGAAGTCGCCAGTAGTCATGTACAAATACAAATGAAGAATGAACAGAGACATAAATATATAATAATGTTGCTTGCTCTTTCTTGCTCGCTTCGTATTATAAGTCAATCGGAATGATTATTTTATGTTTATAAAACGAAACATGCAGTTTCTCTGATGAGATGTTATTTAAAGGGTTTGGGAGTTTGGTATGCTCCGCCTGGCGGTTCTAACTGACGGTCACATGCATATAATGCATATTTATTAATACCAACGTTAATATCTTAGTTTTTAGCATTGAATCCGCCTTTTATACAGCACTGTATCAGGTATAATAAACTTTATATATATAAATATTGAATATCGCAACTTTCTCTTAATACAGACGGTTCTTGGGAAAAGATCTCGAATAGGTCCGAAACCATACTTACGATTATCAGCATATGCAGTAAAGGTCATTATCAAATAATTACTATATAAATTAATATGTTTTCTAAGTACTCTACAGATTATTTTCTTAAAAACCAATTTCATATTTACATTAATTATAAGTCAGTTAACGATCGACTCACTCAGTCACCGACGACTAAGCAAACTACTGCACTAAAACAAAAAAATATTAAACGAGCCAATTTTGTCTATTTACCCGTTAGGACCTTAAGACAGGCCTTAATAATATGTTTATTACATAACTGTGAAAGCGCGAGGTTTCTGCTATACACGTGGCATGTTTACCTACAAACGTGGAGTGTTTGTACCGTTATAAACCAATTATACAGTTCTGAATATAACCTAAAAATTCAATCAAAATAATTCATTTACGTGATTCTTATACGTAATTATTGTTTTTTACATTTACAATTATTTATTCGTGATCGCCTATTACCGTTTCGAAAAGATGCTCGGTCACGATGAGAGAAGAGATGGCGAAAGAGACAATAACATGAGTCCATTAATACCAGCATTAATGGCGGTGCTCCGTGTGCGGCCGACCTGGCTGTGGGTAATTTGAAAACGCATCAAATCTAAATTTATTTCGGATTTATAGGAAACGAATGCCGCTTAGTTTTTTGACTTATGAGCCCGGATTATTTTTTCAAAGTCAATATATAACACACAAGTTGCATAATCATCCGATGGATTGCTGGATCATGAGTGAGAGTAAGCTTGGTAATATCACATGACGGGCCCAGTTATGAAATATGATGATTTCGACCACTTGGCGAATCGTTATTTCTTACTTTTTAAATTTAATTACTCCAAATTTGAATAAAGCTGCTGTCAAATTCAACTCGCGGACAGGTTTGCAAGTGATTCTTTTTTGTATAACATGATTCTTTATACGGTAATTATGTATGTCCAAGACGAAAAATCCCATTCTGCATATGTGAGCATTTCTTTCCATATTTTACTTACTACTACTAGTTACTAAATTAGGTACTTAATTATGAGTAGTGCTAAGTATTGCTCTCGCAGATAGGACAGTGATAGATTCTGTTGTTGACTGTGGGGACTCCACATTCATGAGTGTCGATTTCGTGCCATAGTTAACCGAGCCCTAAGAGATGTTAATCTTTAATCTTAACATTCAAGTTAACTACTACCTTATATTCTCGTAACATTACTTCCTACTTCTACCTGTCTATGTACCTATAACTACTGTAAGGTTAACCGACGTTCTTCCCAGCGGGCTCAGTTATCAGGAAATCATTTAGCCGGCATAATTGTCGAGAATCGATGAGATCCCGATTATTACGCAATTTATATTTTGAGCTCGCCCCGCGGCCCGGGACAATTACAGCCCCTGATTTATACCCTAGAACACTATAAATAAGGATTAATCAGGGCTGTCACAGATAGTATTGTAAGTTCTTTTGCTTGTTACGACTTTCTACTCATTCATTATATTTCACGTCTCGCACGTCTGGTTACTCATTTTGATAAAGATTCGTTTAAGTAATAGTCTACGCAAAAAGATCTGCGAAAAAGGTTTATACACTGCTCAGTGTAAATACGATTATTTTCAAGTAAAATACGAGTATTCAATTTTGTATTTAGCACTCAAAACGATAGATTTGCTGAACAGTAAGCGAATAAACTTTTCTATTATTCTCTTAGTGCGCTTGTACTACGCACTTGTGTAGAAGAAGAAGAAGTTGATGTAAAGCTAAAGTGACTAAAAAGAAATTCCGAGAGGTTGGTTGGGAAGTTTTACGCATCCACATCAACCGAACCTGCCATTAAGCGATTAGTATGTTATCTTGTATTACAATCCTTTCTTAGTGATAAGAAAGTGGAATCAAGAAAAGATTGTGAAAATCGATTAGGTACTCGTTTACGTGTAGGTACCTAGGTGGGAAAGAGGTTTTCTCCAGTAGGGAACGAGATTTTTATGAGAGAGGCAATATAAAATTATCTTTAAAATGGCAACAAATTATAGAACAAAACAGTGCATATTTGGCTCCGAACTCCGAAACATGTTAAGTCTTGAAGTTTAAGTAAAAATAAAAAATAATGGATGTTTTTCTCTAACCTAACATAAGAAACTTAAATTTATCGTGATCTGTAATTATATTAAATACGTCATGTCAAACCGCCGTGTACAACCCTAATTATGGCCCAATAGTGCCTTTATTTATTGCAACTAACGGCACCACTGCTACTTACGCTATAATTGTAACGAAGCTGCTCCTTTGAATACTTGCCCTTTGGCGACCGATTACCGGTCGTTAGAAAGGTGGAAAGGTAAGGCAGAGGCCACGCACTCATGTATCTGGTTTCGGCGGTAGATCTAGGAGACCGAAGGTCGGCAATAGAGAAAAATACGAAGAAACTAGCAGCTCGTTAAACACCCAACACCAAAGAGATATATTCTTTACTTGACACCGACGCAAGAATGGGTCCCAGTTACCAAGGGGTCTGTACTAGCGCTATCTTTTTCTTTGGCTTATCATTAGCGAATAGTTCGACTTTCTACCGATACCAAAAAACATGCTTCGATGTGCAGATCCAGCGCAGACTCATCAAGAAGTTAATAAACAATTGGTGAACTGGTACACGAACACTGACACAAATGGTCTATCATCACGAATTTCCACTGTTTGACTTGTTTTGACTTGTACTATGTTATAATGTTCGCGATAATATACATTTAAAATCACGTTTCCTTACGATGTTTTATTACACCTGCCGTAGAAAATATCAATTAACTTCTGACACTAACTTGATGGTGACGGCTCACTATTGCCGATTGGTAAGACTGTGGGGTCTACCAAAGCCTGGTTGGTCGACAAAAGACCTACAGACCTGCTCCTTGAAGAACTCCGTGCAAACGGACTACCTTTGGTATCGAAAGTTCGTTTCACAGCTTACACGTACTACGAGGTGGGACATTTCGTAAAAATTGCACTGTATACGAACGTCAAATATCTAAATAGTATTTATGGAACCTGTTTTCATTAGTAACATTAGACACAATAAGGTATTCATAAATCAATAAGTACAAGGATTAATTAATGCGCCCGTGACATGGACGTACACAAATGGGCCATTACTAACACACATGATCCGAAAATTAACATAATTTATATGTCTAACCCGGCAGGAACCGATCCTTGTACGCTCGCACGGCTGTTAATTTCAGGACTAACTGGGCCACAGCGGTCCGCAGACGTCGGTCGTCATGTGCAGCGACCATTAACAAAATTGAAACTGAACCGCCCGTGTAGGTCCCGGGAGTCACGATCGAATACACGATTTAGTTTGAACAAAGTTGCCGTTAACGCGACACGAACGAGCCAGTACAATGATAATTACCATAACGCGTGGGCAATAAAGATGAGCATGTTAATACGACGACCCACAGAGGGCGTTCGCGGCAATCTGCTTCGTGCACACGCTGTTTTACGTTTTCAGTTAATCTCGCTGTGTTTGTGCAACTCGGGTCAAATCCGAATATAATCGTTTAGATGCGGTTCCGTTTCAGTTATATAAACGTTCCGTAATAAATTATCTAGACTACTGTATAAATCTGTTGAGATTATCGTGTATGTCCGTCCCGATATAGTAACTCAAAAACGGCTCGACCGATCTTCATGATAATTGGTATGTAGTGAGAACACGAGATTGTGCAGATTATAGGCTGTATAAAATATCAATTAACCTAATGATGTCTGGTCAAGGCAAAAAATAGGAATGTTTTAATAATTATGTATATATATATATATCAATATTAATAGTCCAACTCGAACGGAGTCGTAGGGAGCCGCTAGTGTGATAATAATATGAATAAGGACGCATATATAATTTGATATCTATCGATGTAACAAAACATGAACAACATTAAAACGATCAAATATCTATAATGATACATATGTACCATTTGTATCATTATCATGAGTTCTTCCCTTGTATATGTTAATATCCGAATCCGTAATTGGGTCCCCGAAATCTATTTATGTATCAAATTTAAACTTTTGCGAGACCCTAAAAAAAAAAGGGAAGCAACACATTCGGCCGAGTCCGTTCGGTGGATCAAAGCAGCTAATTTGCGTTTAAAGTGCAAGATCTAGTGCAACTTGAATGAATATTTACAAGTGGGTGGTGCGCGGTGCGCGACCACCTGGCCTCCTGATAATTGCCGTCGCCGGCTCCGGGCCGCCTGGCGGTAGTCGCGAATCAGTTACGCCGAGAAGCGTCGGCTCGGTGAGTCACGGGACGGGCGGTCGTGGAACCAAGAAAGAAAGATTGAATCAGAATTGGACTCGTTTGATAGATGATAAATATACGTTAAATTTGTTTTTTTTTTACATAAAATAAGTTATTGCTTGACAACAATCCCATCTGATGGAAAGTGGTGATGAAGTTTAAATATTTTCACTCATTTTTTATTAAAGATTTATGATTTTAATTAACATTATATTGTGAACTGTTCTTTCTTAAAAAAATTTGATTTAGTCGTTCCAATGATAATTAATTCGTGTAAACTTAATATTCCAGTGTTTTTAATATATGTATGATAGACATATTATAAAAAAAAATCTATATACTATATCCCATCACCAAAGCTTAATACAATAATGATGCACATAAGAAGGTTTTTTTTTTTAATTCTTATCTGCTCCCAGTATAAACCCTAAGAATCAGAATTCCACTATGTCCCTGTTTTTCTCACCTAATTGCTTAGGTATCAAATTTCATAAAAACTACATCTTACCTACTTACTTATATCAACGTAGATTTAGTCTTTGTAATCGTAATAAAGAGTTAAGTTTTAAATAGATCAGAGGTCTGGAATAGTATCACATTGGAATACACACCTATCTTGACCAAAACATTATTCCTTATTCACTAAATTAAGTTGTAAACAGGCAAGAGTTTTATTCCGAATGGTTAATGAATTTTAGATTTGGTTTAGACTTTCTCAAATCCTTATTATGTATCGTCAACTGTTGCTGAAACCAATTCTCTACTCGTATTAAGACCATCAATCAGGACGATATACTAAAGTGGTCATCATTTTATCCGCGTGGTGGCGCTAGTGAACAGCGATACAAATATTTTTGATGCCTAAATTAAAATTTATTTTAAACTAACATACCCACGCACGCGCACAAAAAAGTCACTAACCACAGAAAATAGTGCAAAATTGCTTACACACATCTATTGTAAACTTGTACTCCGATCACCATATTGTCTTATCTAATACGATTATTGCCGTTCTAAACGAAATCAACCGGACGTGACACCGGCCGGTACATTAGGATGTATCGAAGAGGGCTGTTCCCGCTCAGTTGTTCCAATAATAAGGCCATCGAGCAAGAAATAGATGAATTCGAAGCGCCGCATCTCGGATGCCGGCGGGCATCATTAAAACGTTCACAGTTATGCCGGCGCGGGCACGGACGCGGAAAATTAGTCGAGCATCGCTTCCGCAGAGGCGCACACCACCATCTTTGACGTAGCTGATTTCTAGATTAGTAACGTGTGAAACGCTAGCGATTCTGATTTTATCCTCTGTACACACACAAACACACACAGGCTACTAGCTGCGCAATCAGTCATGACGCAAACGTGATGTGCAAACAAAACGTTGACACGTCTTAAGCAACTTCAAATATTATTTTTTCAGCTCTGCGTTACGGTTGGACGATCACTGTGTTCGGTAATTTTTAAACAACTAATTCAATCCAATATGGGTTTTTAGCCTTATGGGAACAAACAAAACTCGCACGAATCCTAGATGTTTCGTTTAATCACACTGAAACAATATGTTTATTGGGATACAAAAATATTTTCGCTCACTTTGAATATAGTCCTACTATGACGACTGTTTCAGGTCTCTGATATATTGAAAAATTTACTGATAAAGATATTGAAATTGAAAAAATTTGATAGTTGAAAAAATTTAAAATATATAAAACTGAAAAATATCAAACATTTTTATAATGCTTAACGTGACGGTGGATAATTGCACTAACAGGTTTTGTCTATGGGCTTCGAAATGTATCTGTTACAGTTAAAACCAGTTTTTAGGTGGAAGGCGTTTTCCCTAGTTAGAACTAGTTTTTACTGAATGCCTTTGTTAAAACTAGAATTTAGATTATGTTAGATTAGGTTCTCGAGGTGATGCGCACGGTGTTCCCGCGTGCACCTCAAAGACGGAGGGATGAAGTAGCTCCAAATTCATCCGGCACTGGGACGGGCTCTGTAGAAGAGCGAACGCCGTTGGGACCGTGAAAGAATGCGAGAGCGTACCCGCAGTCCCGACAAAGTGCGCTCAGAGGAACACCGTGGGGTTTTAGCTGGTAGGAGTCCGACATATCCTATCAGTCGCCCCCGCGACTGAGAGGAACCCATGAGGGTTTCCCCACGTAAAAAAAACGGTTAGGTTAAGTTAGGTTGGAATGAACGAGCATACAGCGCGCGGATGGCGCTCGAAAATGGATTCCCCCGCACTTGTCGAATCAAGGAACGTCTCGCGATCAATTAGAATACGATGAACTTTGAGAACAGTTTTGACTGAGACTCACTTCGGAAAAATGTGTTTTGTCTAGTAAGAACTAATTTTAACTGATATTCAATTTTGAGCATTAGTTAATTCTAGTTTTAACAAAGGCATTTAGTGAAAACTAGTTCTAACTAGGGAAAACGCGTTCTATCTAAAAACTGGTTTTAACTGTAACATATCTACACCGATAAATTACGAAACAAATAGTCTATGGCAACAAATTACTCTCATACTGCTCGTACCGAGTTGTGTGTACAGTAAATATTGTTAGGTAATAATGAAATATTAACAGTGATGCTGTTACTCTGGCGTTTTCGACTACAACGAGCCGTCGAATGTTAAGGAGAGCTAGAGTACGTCCATCAACGGAACGAAACGATCGTTCATCGTACGCCTACTAGTTAATATCTGTAACTGCTGGGGGCTAGGAGGTCCATCGAAATTATAGGTTACGATTACAGCTATGAACCTAAGGAACCTTATGAACCTTAAGGGTAAGGGATTCACTAGATGTAACGGTTTCTGATTGGTTGGTAAATTTAATTAGCGGCATCAAACTTTTCACATAAAAAATTTTGAGTTTTACCCAACTCTCGCATATATATATATATAACATTTTATAACGATCGAGACTTTTTGGCCCGATGCTAATTACATTTTTAAACCATTAAAAAAAGCTAAAACATAAAACGTTGGACCTCAGCGTATAAACATTGCTATATAGCTAGGATACTCTACCGGCATAACCATTCATGGTTACTACAACACAGAGATCTAGTTACATGTATTTATTTTAATGAATTTTACTTAATGTTTTTTCTACTTAATTCTTTCAATATTATATCATTTTCTTTTTATTACTTTGAATTTCGTTTACACCCAGTAGTCGACACTATAAATATTATCATACCAAACGTATATGTATAATAATAAATTGCTGAACCCGAACGAAATCCGTACGGGTCGCCAGTCTACAATATAATTAAAACTTAAAACTCGCTACCAAGTAAATGTAAACTTTAATAATAAATATTAATCTGAACGTCCGGTCTATCTCGCTGCAATCAACACAAGCCGTACTACGAGCGCTACTGCTGCGTTAGCGGCTATCTTTACTGGCATCATAAAATAATTTATAGGAAATATAATTATCCGTTCATCGCACATCGGTTTTGAACGGATCTCATCCCGTTCGCAATCGCCGAGTCTAAGCAGTCCCAGCATAATACGGTTTAGCATTAGCTAAACGAGATCTTTGTAATTGATGTTCGGATTGACGTCGTCACGATTCAGTCGCCACGCAGTGTCGGCCATTGTAGATAGGATAGGATCATATAACTGTTCAGGTAATTGTCGTATTTGTCTCTGAGTGGAGATTAAATCGACATCGTCCTTAGAATTTCCATTAGCGACAGTCGAGTGAGATTGTTTGAGGGGTATTTCAATTTGATTTTAAGTCTATAGTAAATGATCTACCAATTTAGGTATCGAGGGTGGTCGCGGTAACTGGACGGCTGGCTGTTCTGTTGGTGGTAACATTTCTCGGGCGCATTCGAGCTTCTTCGTCGCGACACGTTAGTAGGCCGTAGGTCGGGGATGTACCGATAGCATATTTTAAGTCTTGCAAGTCTTAACAATTCCGCCGTTTGAGTTAGACTCTGGCAACTACGTTCGCGCTGCAGCACCGTGATGGAGAACGCTCGACCACGTGATGATGCTGTGCCGTAAAGACAACTTAAAATATTAAAAGACAATAACCTTAAATAAGATAATATCAGAAAATTAATTTAAAAACACTAATGTAAAAAAATACACACACAAATAATATTAACAAAAAAAATTCAGTCTTTGTATTTGTGCGAGATCCCACTTAAGAAATATATACTTCCATGTGTTTAATAATAATGATCCAGAATATATGCTAGATACATACAAACACACAAATATAAATCATCAAGTTTGTAACAATAACCCTTCCGCGTAACAATGCTTTTGACGTGAGTTTTTAATTTACAATATGGCATTCCTGTTAATTGTAATGGAATTCCATTATAAATATTATTATAGTTAATTACTCCAAATAGTATGATAGTAACGATAGTAGTCCGATTTTAACATTTTTCCCTCGTTTATATAACACGATAAGACAGATAGATGAATGTTCGGACGAAGAACAGGTTGGTTGACGCGGATGTATCTTTCGAACAATTAGTTACGATTGCAATTATCGAAGCATCCAAGTTGGGTATCGGTCGCGCATGTAACACAATACCCGTAACAATTACAACGTGCCCGATTCGAGGCCAGCGGAGCCCATGATTGAACCTACACTAAGCACTTAATCAAGCTTGTTAGATGTTAATATATCGCAACGTCGTCATTTAACAAGGAACAACACGGAACACACGCATTATACACACATTATAGACACGCATCTTGAATAATGGCTATTCGTAGCTCGACTAGGCTGCTAGAATCACTAGTTTGCATTTATTCAATCAGTGTTTCTGGTATGAAGGACGCAGAGTATATAATATAAGCTACGGGCTTAGTCGTAGGGCTGTAGGTTTGATTTTCGGCCAGGGCACAAATATTGTTTGATGCATTGATCTTACCAGCCAAATTTCTATTGATGTATTCAAATGCAAAGATTTAAATAAAAATGAATTGCTATGATGATGATTGTATTTCGATAAAATGGTTGCTTCCATTGATTGATAAGATGATAAAATTGGTATTATAATCTATACTAATAAATAAAATTAGACTGTGTGTTTTTAATATTAAAATAATCGCTTTTCACTACATGCATATGAATGTATATACGGTAGATATACCAAAATAACATTTTTTACATTTTTCGTCTGTCTGTCTCTCGTGTTTGATTGTTCCGGCTAATCTGTGAAACGGCTGGACCGATTTTGACGGGACTTTCACTGACAGATAGCTGATGTAATAAGGAGTAACTTAGACTACTTTTATTTCTACTAAATAACTTTTTTGTTAAATTCCACGCGGACAAAGTCGCGGGCACAGCTAGTTTTAAATACAATTAAATGATTATCTGCATGTTAGCCGTGGTGGTGGTACATGTCATATTAAACAAATTATGCATTATATAGCGCTATGAATGTTATAATTTTAGTAGCTTATAAATTCATACATCACCTACTCGGTTGTATAAGGTTAATTATTACAATTTATTGGCTTAATTACATTTCTGTTTCACATCGCGTATTTCTCGCACCTCAGGTGACGTAACTCAATCGCCTAATCTTTACGTATACGCAAGCAGGTCGACTCGACTATCTATCTCGATCTAACACAAATTCGACTAAGGTGTGTGTTAATAACATATAATGGAAATAAGGTGAGAAAATCTCACGGCGCAAGTGGACCGGGCGATACCAACCGACCTCATCACACACCCGTGAACAATACCCCCCGTTTATCTACATGTGAGCGCTCGCGATAACTTATCTGTAAGTTTATTCTATTTGTCTCAAAACTGTTGATTGTGAAGTTTTCTTCCTTACTCTGGAGATCGTAATCCGATAACCATCCATCCATTATCCATGAGAGGGATAAGCCCAATGTTTATCGCGCCAATCGTGACTTCACTTGTTCACTTGTAACAACATAGCAAATTTGTCTTCAATTTATGTAATTATGAACGATTCACGTTTGGTTTGAGTTAATTAGGCATGTATGGAACCTTACCGCCGTGCTAGTGTTGATAGTATTAACATCTCTGAACTCTTCCCCTAAAAAGAGGGAACTAAAGGAATGATGTTAAAGACTTGTCTTTTGATCAGCAGGATGCAGTACGAACAGAGAACGTTGGTTGGACTCTAGGATGTATAAATCCCTTGCAGGATGAATGGACTTCTTAGATACCTCTCAAAATATGACAAAGAACTCTATGTAAGTAAGGTTAAATTTTCCTTCATAAAGACAATTATTCTCTAAAAGAATTTAACTTTGACAAACCTATTTCACATTTCAAATCCATTTCACATTTCAAATCCATACCAACCGTACGAAATACTGAACTCCTAACAAACAGGCTATACAAAATGTCATTAGCATTTAATTACATTAAAGTTAAATTAAAACAACTCTCACTATGCCCTTTGTGATCAAATTTGCATATACATCAGATGTGAAGCAATCAGAGCGTGCCACTGGCGTTTGTTCTCAAAAGTGCATTTAATGAACAGTATTTAGATAGAGACACACTCACACACAACTGTTGTCGTGAACGTACATTATTGCGGTTACGGAGTTATTTTGGCCAAGATTATGTGGAACGGAACGGCACAGTGAACCATTTCTCTCGGATTTCAAACAAAAAAAATTTGCTTGTGCAAGAAAGTGTTACAAGTAGTCTTGTCGGATTAGATTACAAATGCAAAATGCACTTAATACAAAACTTACAATTACAATTCTTTGTCATTTTTAAATGGTATGAAGACCACTGTATTATTAAACTTTCGATTCAGATGAGCTGAAGACATTTGGGACATTTGAAGTTGTAGCGTGCTAACACCTTTAAATCTAACTGAAAAGTTTAGTAATAAGTGAATCTATGTATGTATCTAATAGACATTATTCTTTGGACAAATAAGGTTCTAATAGAAAACGAGGTCCTTCTCCGACTAGAAGAATCTTCATGGAACCCGAAAATATAAACCAAGTGGTACGATTCATAAGCCGCACCGCGGTTTGTAAGTTGTACCGAGACGAGGCGATTATGATACTGTTACGAAGCTTCTCGAAGTCGGCAGGCTTACGAAGTTTCTGGAAGGGTGGCCGACCGTTACGGTGAAAAACAACGGAGGCAATAAAAGAAAAACCCAGGTAGTAATAAAAACTACCTGGGTCACTTCAGGCCAATCTGGCCCGTATGCCTCAGGCAAAAGGGGCGAGGTTAGCATAGATGAGGGCCGAAATGAGGGTGTTTACCTGACCCACTATTGTTATACCGATTTCCGGGAATTTTTGTTGTTGTTGTTTACTTCAACGAAGGGCGTGGAAGGATCTCGAAGCCCGGAAATCGATATAAATAGCGGGCAGGGTCGGCCACAAGGCATTCGGTTTTCGAATACGAAGCGAAGAGTTCTCTCCCTACGAAGCGAATACCTGCGATCTACGAGTGTAACTGTGATTGTGAAGTGTGTGTGAAGTAAAATAAAGTCTCTGCGGAATTACTTCGGCATTTTACGTACCTACGGATCCTGACACGTAACAGTACGATTTCGATCAGCGTGCGTTGCAATCCAAAGTTTCATACGAAGAATACTTGACGGCTCGAGTTGGTACGGTGACGATCCCTTCAAAGTTGATATGTGTGCTAAGACCCTAACTCCACAGTGACGCACAAGCCTGAGAACTAAAGCCTCCGTTCACTCTAACGTGATAAAATGTCTTATGTTGAAATTGCTAAACTTGCACGGCCCCTTACTATTGAACCATGTCGGTCGTAAATCATTACCTTACAAAACATTTCAAGTGATATGTCGTTTATCAACATCAGTTCTGAAGATACTGAAGACACAATCCCGTCTCACCGCTCGACCGCAAACCTCAAAGCCGTAAAATCTCACACTAGCCTGCGACAAGCGAACAAAAACACGAGTTAGCCTTCGATCAGTTTGTGTAAACATTTACAAGCAGACTTTAAAAGTCAAATAGTGGATAAACACATAATCTTGTACGCCTGCGAGGTACACGTGAGTTGGATATATTGAGGTTTAAGATTTTCAATGTCAAGCTCTAACATATTTATATTTCTGCGGCCTTTCCACGGTTTAAGACAGTTCGGCTAGACGAGTTTAGAGACGTTTATTGATTTATGATTATGGAACATGATATGGTATATAACGATAATTGATTGAATTCTTAAAATCCACACAATAATATTAATGTACCATACACCGGTAATCTGGTAAATAAAATTTGGAGGTAGATGTGATGTGTGATGTAGGCAATGACGCAATCTGTAGGTAAAGCAGTTTGATTTCGCTATGCGTTCTCCTCAAATATTGTATAAAACGCTTCTCTTAACGCATTGAAATTTATTTAATCCTTGGAGATCACCCAGCTTAATCTGGATGATACCATTAAGTACCACTTTCTTCATTTATGACGTTACTGTTCTGAAATTCTTCTTCATTCTTTAATTCATCCATTTATTTCAGTAATTTTTTTCCAAAAATCAAGTTAATACGCATTATCTTACATCTTAATCTACCCATCTTCCCTTGTTTCCAGTTTCCCGTTATCACTGTATTAAGAATATGTCGTCTACAAGTATTTATATTACCAACATTATCTTGTCGTATACTATACATCAATAACAATAATAATAATTATCATTATAATATTCATCTCACAGTGCGTTATATGTTATATGCTATACTTTATATAGCTTACATATTTTACTTCTGTTTTATCCGAACGAAATCGGTACATAGCGATAAGATGGATTTTGTAAACGCTTACTTAAGATTGTTAAATATGTTGTATGTACACGTAAGGTGCACAAAAAAGGTGACATAAATAAAACTAAAACGAAAAAACTAATGCTCAATAGTGAGGTTTAATACCTGTCTAGCTAGCGCCAGCACCTGCCTCCTTCTTAATCCACCCGTAAAATTTTACCACTGTATTTCAGTTCAATTATTGTACTGGTAGCTAAACTGGGTTGACGGCTATCATTTTGGTTAGCAACGCGTCAGCTACATGTCAGTGGTATTGGCGTGAAATACATATAAGCTTGAATGATTATTTCGGACTTGTAAGATAAAAAATAAAGTTGTCACAATACAAACTGAATCACACCTTATAAAGACAGCTATTTTATTTAACGACGTAAAGTCAGATAACACGCAATAAACATCTCATATGCCAAACGACCTAATCCCGTGTCGATAGTTAACTTTCTACCGGCCCTCTGACACACTGGCACCCCGGCGTGTCGCGTCTCATCGCCGTTCTAACAGATACCCGACGACTCAACACGTGCGCTGTGAGCTTCAACAAACTGCTCGGGTAAACTTAGTTGGTTTTCGTTCTCATGTTTGCTGTACGTGAAGTTTAGATACCCCGGTGAACTGTTAACCTGATTCAGTGAAATCGATATTGGGTACGTCTATTCGTACTTTGTGATTTTGTTTGCGATCTCAAATTAGGCAGCAGTGGCGTCAAGTTGCCGTGTTCAGTAGGAGGGCAAATATTGAAGATTAATAGTTTTTAGTACTGCGGCATGGTGCATCAGTTCCTAAGAGATGCAGCAACCTTTATCATATCTTTGTGACAGTTTCAATGTCAACCGTTTACCTTGAACCGATTTATTAATGGATA
>PDGT01000016.1:2722716-2830990 GCA_003671415.1 Megathymus violae | reverse complement strand
GGGTATATATATATATATATATCTAACAGTCCTTCACTAACTACGAGACGCTGTGAAATTACGGTCAACTCTACTTGTATTCTCCTGTCTTCTAAACTTCACCTGTGTCGATTTACCAAACACCGAATCTGCAACAAGTCAGCCGGACGTGGCCGGCGTGAACAACGTTTGAAACATTGGTAAATATTGGAAAACTGCGACCGGTTCCATCAGCGGCCGGCGCGGCCCCGTGACACACTGGCGGACGGGCCGACTTGTTACTAGACGCAGTATCGGCCCTTTGACGCTAATTGGCAAATATGAGGAGATAATTACAACGAGCCGCTAATGCTCTGGAAGGAAAGCGAACGTTCCGATATCCGCTTACCTGGTTAAGAATGTAGCTTAACCGTTTAGCTAAATTTAGTCAGGTCACGAACAACTATCTACTGTTAAAATGTATGATGATAGCTGGATGAACAATTCAGCGAAAATGCCCACTTATTTTCTGAACATTTGTGACGATTACTTTTTTATACTTTGAAAACTCTTCCATCTTTACAAAGTTTACGCTATACGGGTATCTTTTGCAAATATTTTGATACTAGCAAACTGCTTTGCTTCAGAAATACTACGCTGTACGCTTAGAAATATCACCTGCATTGTTTTAGAACTTCTATGAATTAGCAATAGAATAATTACTAACTTTTTTTATATCTGGACCGACTGCAATGAAACGAACTTTAAATAAAAAAACCATAACAAAATCGGCTAAGCCGTTTCTGAGATTAGCGCGAACTAACACACAGACAAACAGACGAAAAACCTAACTATTGTTTTCGATTGTATTGCGTAAATTAAAACCCCTAATAATATTTTTTCTTACATATCGTTCATGTACAGAAAGCGATCAGTTTTAATTATATTATAGTATAAAAAATGGAATAGATGTTTCATTTGACAAAGCCTTTGTACAGTTTGTTTGTCGCGGAACCACCTTTAATATTTTATTAATGCTACCTGCATTAATTCGACCCAGCGATACTTACAAAACGAATATAAGTAAAATCAGATTGATTCAAAGATATTACTGGAAGTAAATACCGTATTTAAATAATAAGTCATTAAACATTATTAGCCAAAAATGTAGTGTTTGATGTGTATTAACGTTCCATTTCTATCTGAAGCGATGGATGTACACGAATGGAGCAGTCCATACAAAAGAGACAGCTCTAACTAGTAATGAAAGAAGGAAAACATTGTGAGGAAAAATAAACAACCTGAGAGTTTTCTATAATGTTCTCGATGGCGTGGTAATCCGCCAATCAGTGCTCGTCCAGCGTCCACCTTTTTCTCTGACAACTACGATAAGAACTCAACAGTGGAACTGTAATACGTCGAGATGATGACATACAGAGAATCACTATAAACTGTAATATTGCTAATTTAAGTAAGCCATCATTATCACTCATCCGAGCCCATGTTTGAAAGTACCGAGACGAGAAGCGATACAACGCCGATTTCTCATCCCATTTATATCACTAAACGAGTTTAATGAAATTACCTGCATGGAAAGTCCACTCATACGTAAAAGCTATTCACTATTAACATAGAGAGATTTCTCTGCCGGTGTTATGCACCAAACGTCATGAGCAAGCAAAAATTTATAGTTTATACCTACCCACTCACTGTACTTATTTATATACTGCGTACATTTCCATGAAGTAACTAATTGAAGAAAGTCATACGTCTTTACGAAGTAAGCCAGACGTCTCAGAGAAGTCACTTATATATCTTCCTGGAGTTTCCCTGTATTGATCCTAAGAGATCATCAAAGTTGGACTACATGAAATTCGAGGGAGAGTTGGAACAGACAACGCTTATAGAAAATTCCCATGAACACTCCAGTCCTGCAGAACAAGACTGACTATCTGTCTGCAGAACAGGTGAAGCAAAGTCGATGATTATCGTTACGTAGCAGTCGTTATGTCTTGTCGAAGGTCTTTTAGTGACTACCGATCAGGCTGACGTTAAATCGTTGTGGTTATTTAGGCGTAACTTCGAGAAAATCCATTGTTATTAAGTTGGTAACACTACTTTACAATAACCCACGAGCACAATATGTACGCTACGCAACTCTAAAGATATATAACAGGGATGTTATGGAGCTCCGTAACCGTAACTATCGGATATCTGAAACCGTAACCGAGTCCGATAAAAAGTTTCGAATAATTTTGGATACGGGCTGAGTCTAAATTAAACACGTTAAAACTGGTATTCGCTCTCTGAGCCGATACATTCGTTATTTAATTATTTAACTAGCAAATGCCCTCGCTTCGCTTCGGAAAATCTACCTTACGCTTAAAGATAACAACTGCATTTTTCTGGGTTTTTCTCGTTCTGTGAATAAGAAATATATATATTAATTAATTCATATTTTTTTATGGACGGATTGAAATGAAACAAACTTTAAGTATTAAGTGACATTTACTGCAATACATTAGTAAAAACCAGAACAAAAACAGTATCGCTATTTCTAAGATTAGCGTGAACAAACGCACAGACAAACAGACAAAAATTCTGACAACTATTGTTTTGTGCTCTATTGCGTTAATAAAGGCCCCTAATAATATTTTTTCTCATATATCGTTCATGTACAGAAATCGATCAGTTAGAATTTTATTATCAGTATACATTTTTAGGGTTTTTTTTTCTATGATTATCTTATGATCTTATATTATGATTATGATTATTCTAAATAATACCTAGAAAGAAAGTCAAACTGTTACCTTGTAAATACTATACCTATATTTTTTCCAAGTCCTAAACCAACTAATATCCGTAACCAAAACACACCCGAAACAATCGGATAATTTGAAATATGTCACTTGTGTGACCGTAACCGAAACCGGTAAAATAGTATTCATATATCCATTTCCATATCCAGATCCGAAATTTTATTACCATAACATCCCCAATATAAAACAAATATTGTGCTCGCGGATTGTTACGAGTACATAGTAGATTAACTTAATAAACAAATAGAAGTTAACGTATGTACCAATATTGCAGCTGTCTGGTGTTGTGACCGGGCTTCTGTAATGGCGCTTGTGGACCAGACAATGAGGAAGTTTTGAATTTGAAGATTCTTCGTCTTCGTCGTGTTCTTCATAACTGCAGGTTGAGCCCGTTTTGGACTGTCCTATCTCAGAGCACCTTTGTGGTCGCATCACATTACTACCAGGACTTGAAGATAATTCGTTATAAAAAAGTCCATGGGTTAAAAATACAGAAATATAATTAAGTGAATTATGAATATAGATTTCAACATCTTTACCATGAATAATGGCAAGTTTTATACTACGGTTAATGGCGTGCTCCGATTTCGTACAGGTTGAACAATTCATTATATATGTATATACAAGACATATCGTATGTCCAACCGGAATAATGTATCTTTCTGATGGAAAATAACTTTTCAAATCAATTGCCTTAGTTCTGGGTATTACCCATCATACACACAAACACAAAACTCTGCTCGCTACAATATTAGTACACATTCACAAATACATACGCAATAATATGAAATATACTATAGTAACACTGTTTTGCGAGTGGCGACAAACAGCGGACGGGCGCGGACGCAAACCAAAACGGTAATCACCGTTCACCGCTCGAGTCATGAATGGACGCGCTTGCCGAACCCATTCAATGAGTATCCTCACTGGCCTATCTTTTACTCTGTTATCATTGGTCAGTAAACTACAGGTAAATGCTTTATTGGTCCGTAGACTACGGGTATATGCTTTATTGACTGTACGGTGTGATGGATATCACCTAGTCCTTTTACATCTAATATTTGGAACGGAAATTGTCCGAAACAATCGGATAATCCGAAATAATTTCATTTCCGTAACCATAACCGAAACTTCATATCCATGACATCCCTAATTTAAAATACACTTAGGTAAACTTAGGAAAGTTGAGATCGAATTTTATGAAAATAAAATAATTAAATATTTTAAGAGCAAATCTTAACCGAACTGGTCAGTGTGAGCCCTAAGCAGGGCGCGACCACACCCGACTCGAGGCACCATTGAACGTATTGGATGAGGTAATGGTGAACATAGATCATGCCTAATACGTCTCACTACAGATCTGGGGATAATTACATGGCTATCTGGTACCTTACGAAATATCGACAATTACGGTGTCTGGGTGCGGTGAACAAGTAAGTGCATTAAGGAAACCGTTTTCGGTATATAAATACAATACTGTTATAGTTGATAGTATCAGGCGTTACATTGCGGAAATTCATTTTTATTAAATTAGTATTAATTTACTTTGCAACAATCCGCAAGCACAATGTATGATGTAGCTCCAATTATATAATAATAATAATAAAATGTATTTATTTACTCCCACAGTCTTCATCTACACATGGGCTGACATAAATAATCAATGTGTTACTTAGTGAGAGTCTGGTACCTGGTGTAGGTTTACGAAAACCTGAGTTACAGGTTACCAGTATCCTCCCCCGGAAATATTGATGGTATACTAATCATAGGAATGTTTGTATTCTGCTGAAATTTAATTAAATATACGTAATAATAACTTAAATATTATGTACTGTAGAAGTATTGGCGTGTGACTCGGTGTACGTGTGAGTAAGTGTGCGTCCGTGAGCGCTCGAGCGTTTGCGTGTGTGTATGAGAGATGAGAATGTGGATGAACGTAACTGTCACCTGTTGAGTTGTCGATGATAAGACAGACACACAAATAATGACGCGTGTTAAACATTTTTTTAAATCGAATGAGCGCAATAAAGTGAGAAAAAAGCTCGCCTAAAAACATAAATATTTTATAAGTTAACCTAACGCACGCACGAAACTATATAGTCGACTGTGGCAACAAACAACTTTACCAACTCGCGCACAGTAAATATAAATAACTAGATCGTTTATTAAATTATGCGCAAGATAATGATATTGCGAACTGTGTATTTCCGATATAGTGAGCAACGTTGACATTTTCCCACGTTCCGCAGCCCGGGGGCTGGGCATGCGCAGGCTCAGGCTGGGCGTGACGTACGTAGATAACAGCGCGCCGCAAGGCCGCGACCTTTACACTGGCCAGTGCGACTCTGGTACACTCGACAAGGCCCAGAAATCGCATGACTAATCTATTATTGTACAGACTGAAAATTAGATTGAACCGAAGTAAGAACAAAACAGGTGGGACGGCCACCCACAAGATGGACCGACGACCTGGACAGAATTGCAGGAAACCGCTGGACGCGGGAGGCGAGTGGCCGTTCTAAATGACGCTCCATGGGGGAGGGCTGTGTCCAGCAGTGCACGTCTTCCAGCTGATGATGACAATGATCAAGTAAGAAGTCATTTAATATATGTTAAATTCTCATTTCATTAGTATTAACACTACCTATTATATATATATTAGATTCTCACGATGTATATGTGTGTACGACTTACAAAACAAATTACTTACATAATAACCCAGTCTGTCTGTAATTGGTTGAACGTCTTCGTTACGTCGCGAAGAAAATAATGTGCGTTTAAATTGTACACCTGAAGGTAACCTTCGTTTCGGCTGATTTGGTGCTTACAGCAATATGAAATACTTATTGCTGTATACCTGGCCGTAACTCTAAAATCGGTCATAACACGTAATGATTAATAAGTACAAATATCCATTAAAAGTACACGAGCGACAACCTCGCCTACCTTGCAAGTGTTGCAACGCACCTGCAAATCCCATAATTAATTCGTATCGAAGCCGCTCACCAGTCCGGCGAATGCGTGCTTGTTATCCGTTGGAATTCTCGATTATACAATAACATTATATTGTGCTTTCCTACTCTATAGCTGTCCTAAATCTGTAGTTTGGTCGCCTATTGATGACAGAGACAAAAATGCGCCGCCAATTTTGTTTGGCTATTTCTTTCCCATGAAATGATGTGTTTTCAATAAATGAACAAATACTATAATGGCACACATGAATTGTATTGTTACATTATTGGACACCCGCTAGTATCGCATCAATTCGATTTATATTCGTTGCGTTTGCAATTCTGACCCGCGACGAAACATTGTTATTGAACTTTGTCAGGCGCTTGATGTATATCCTTGTTTACTGTTTTACGTGACAGATTTGACATTTCTTAACATTACGTAATTATTTGTTGTAGTAACTACGTACAAAAAAAACACCAAAAATATTATTTACCAATTACAATAGATACAATATAGACTATAGTTATTAGGTGGTAGAAATTTCGTTTTCCGGGTTACATAATATCCTGATATTGATAAAATTGTAAAAATAATTTAGGTAGGCATTATTATAGTTACAGAAGCGAATATATTTTCCCTACCAATATAACTAAAAAAGGGACAACGCGAAAGACACCAAACAGATCAAGTTAAAACCTTGCATATTTACAACATACTGAATATTGGAGTTTCATATTCTTCTTAGTACAGATTAACTAAGGATCTCAATAAATAATTTTATTCTTTTAACCGACTTCAAAAAAGGAGGAAATTCCCAGTTCGTTTGCGTGTATATATAATTAATTAGGAAAATTCATTTTTTGTGCGAGAGGGTATACTTCCCATTTGGTGTCCCTTAAATTTGAAAAAAAAAAAACAACCCCTAAAGGTAAAATTAAATAATAAGAAGATGAAACCAATAAATTCACCTTCTTGAAACTTAAGCTGGTTTTTGTTGTAAAAATAAATTAGTTTAGCTTACAGAATTACACCCCCGTACTAGGATTTTCTGTTGCAGCTGGCGTTACCCATGGTAGTTTTTTTAACTTTCTGTACCTTAAAATACACACGCACAAACATACGCGCAAATAATGTAAGTTATTATTGTTTATCAACATCATGTTACAACCTGTTTTATAAGAAAATATATTTGGCTGTCTTATTTTTATACAGTATAAATAATCGTTTGAAATCAGTTATATTGTACCCGTCACACAACTGACCAGAACTATGCGACAAAAGGTTCGCCTTGAAAACCAGTGGTTCGGCACCATGGTATAGCTATAAGCGGGCCTTTTCATTAATGCTCGATGTTTTTCACTTGGTATTTATTATATATGCTATAAAATATTTGCAGCGATTATTTCATTACCTACGTCCTTTTTAGCAGTAACTACATATAGAGAAGAAGATTGTGTGTTTACGAACATAAAAGCGTAATATTGACTAGAAAAAATGGCAGATGGAATTCAGAAACAAAGTGCGAGTAAACAGATTCGTCATAAAAAGATGGCACATGAATCCTCGTGGAATGACCGGCAAAAACAAACCCGCGGCGTGTAATGTCCGTTTAATTCCCTCAGGTCGCCTTTCAACTCCAGGGCTGCCGGATCACCCCTCGTGTCTCTTCATACGCACATGGATCATCGTGCACTTATAACTTAATATTTTATATCATACACTTAAATACATACAAAACTGTTACACACAATTTTAATGTTTCACAAAAATATATATCTATACATATAATAAAATTTTAACTGTTCGCTTTCTGTACATGAGGGATATATGAGAAAAACTACTATTGGGGGCCTTTATTGACGCAATAGAATCCAAAATAATAGTTATTAGAACTTTTGTCTCACTTAACTGATGTTGTTCTGGTTTTCACTAAAGTTTAGTAGTAAGCATCACTTAATACTTAAATTTCATTGCAATCCGTCCATAAAAAAAAGTTATAAACTAATTTAAAATAAAGTAGGTACTATTTCTTAGCGTAAGGTGTAGTTTTTCTCAAGCGAAGCGAGGGCAGTTTGCTAGTCTTGAATAATTTGATGACGATACAATACGAACTTTGGTATCAACTTGGTTGTCGTAAGCAATTTAATCAAGTTACTTCGTATTAAGCTACATTCAAATTCTGTGGATCCTATATATGTATTTCATCTTGTCCAAAGCGGGAAAGGACGACGTCAATTATCGACAACATTAAGAAAAAAACAGTATCAACGTACAAATCACAGAACGACCGAACAGTACAGACCACTACAGCACAGCACTGGATAATACGACACTTACCTGAGATGTATTAGTCATTCTGTTTCTTTAACATTTATATCGCTTCTCTACATAGGATTTTTAAACGGTATTCCAAAATACATTCTAGTAAATTCCCATTTTAATTAGAGGCGATATATGGTATTATTACATTTTAACAATTATTTACGTGATTCAGAAATAATATAATAATGAAGGTTATATTATATGAATACACCACACAGGATGTACCAACATTGGTACGGTTTGAATCAACAAATCATCATTACATTACACCATCTTGCACTTGTGACTTAGTTTTGACACATCCGCTGCCATCGCTCACCTATTCGACAAAACGCGTACCATAGCGCCAATCACTTGTTATAGGGTTAGCACAAATTATTTATCACCAGCTTTGGTTAAGGAAAACATCGTGAAGAAACCTGCGTATTAAGAACCAACCTTGAGATTTTTATGGAGACAACAGGGACACGAGCTCAACAGTGGGACAATAACAATATTGCAACGAATGAAAACTATCAATTCGACATTAAAAGCCGAATTAATTTACTACAATACCTACAAAGCTTTTTATTGATGTAACAATTTCGTAGGTTCTTCATACCCACATTACGATCAGAAGTGAAGAATGATTTGATTATACTTACCGAATTCAATCAAGAAGTTATCGGTTTATTATTTCATGAAGCGACAAATTAATTCATGAAATTTACATTTCCTTGATTGGACTAAAAAATATGTACTAACATGTACATATTTTTTAGTCCACTAACACAACTCGTTACTAACACAAACTACAAAAGAGACGAGGAATGGCAAAAAATAAAAACTTCCATTTTACAAATTAATTTTCCCTAAAAGTTTATTTACAAAAAATCGTATCATTAATTATCATAGTTGGACACGGACTAGACTAATGGACTCGTTTATTACTCTAATAGCTTTACATGGGCGTCTGGGTTGTAAGCAGCCCTGAACGACACTTCGGCGTATCAAAGAAATGTCACACGCGGGAACGCGACGTCCGCGGTGTGATTGTGCACGCTATTTTATGTGCATCGCCGCTGCAAATTGATACAAGAAAACATGTAATGGCGCGTATTAGTTACGCACTTAGCGGCCTGTGAATGTTTGATATAATCGCGACATCGGTCGATGCGATTTAACATATCCATATTCTAGTTCGTCGGTGAGTAATCTATCAGGTGCATATTGTAACGCATTGCCTAATAATTAATAACTCTGGAAACAAAGCGCTCTGACAGCGATCGATGTACCACAAAGGCTCAATTATTTCTCTGCCTTTCTAAGTTCTACCTTTGAATGAATGTTACACAGGAACTGATATACTCAAGATGTTTTCAATTTTATTCTTTGTGTATCTTGTAATGTGATTGTAACAGAGTAACAAAGAAAATGCAACAAAATATGCAGCTTTAACGCCGACATAACGCGGTCTTTCGGGCAACGAAGACAAAAAAAGAAATGCAAAGACAAGGAGAAGGGGGATACGTTTGCATATCACAAGCAGATATTATGATTCCCAAGTTTAAGTATTAAACAATTTGTGTAATATCTTGTATGTAAATGTTACGGGTGGCGCTTGTCGGATATGAATGTGTAAGGGTTAACTTATTTATGATCATGTATTTATAAACGACTTGAGCTAATTGCTATATGTTCAGTGTATTTATCTATTTATATTATATATTTCTTTTGTGGAAACGACGGCTTATATATCTATGATCTGTGATAATACCCAACGATTACTCACTGATAGACTAGTGATTAGGAATTCGATGTCCCACAAGGGTGGCTGGAGTTCGAATCTGACACGGACCTTTAATTTTTCAAACTGTGTGCGTATTACAAATTAATTTTCCCTTGCTTCGGGGAAGTAATACACCGTGGGAAAATCTACACACCTAAGAGTTCTCCATAATTTTCTCAAAGGTATGTGAAGATTGAAAACCTGAACTAAGCCAGCATGGTTGACTATGGTTTTAATGCCTCTCATCGTGAAAGGCTACCCGAGCCCAACAGTGGGCCAATTATGGATTAGAATAATGATGATCATGACCTAGCGTTCTATCCCAATGGCTACCTTAAGTGGTTCATATCCCAAACGGGAATATAAATTGAAATACTTAGGACTTTTTCTTACAGATGTCCTCAAGGACGCTGTAGACGTGCGAAGGGAGTGCAGGGCGCTGGGATTTCGTGGCAATTCGACCGTTCTCTAGACCACGTCAAAATAACACTTTTAAAGACATAATGTCAGGATCGGTACACGGGCGGTCTGTGGAGTAGGTATACCAACATATCACTAACTGCTCTGCGCATCCAATATGTACCATAATATTTTAGGCCTTATGAAGGTTTTATCCCATTTTTGTAGTGCCTCCTAAAGGATAGTACGGCCTCAAATTAACGGCTTAAAGCAGCCATAATAAAAGTTGCACGATGAAAGGCGTGAGGGGAAGTCACATGATCCTAAATACTGATGCCGAGGAGTGAGGAGTAAGGTACACGCATGCACCTGTTTAGTTGTTTTTGGTGATGACAAGGACTGAGGTGGAGACTGAACTACCCAGGACTTGGTGCTGTCGTCAGCACGAGGTACTCCGGAGGTACTTGATACATTAAAATTTTCTCTTTATTTTATGTACCCAACATATTTATCTACTAACATTATTATTAAATTATTTTTAATTTACGTTGCAACATTCCAAACGGCGCAAACTTTGCGGCTAACACTCGTAGAGTCTACTCACCCTGATGGTGCTCCGTTTCGGAACGAAACACGTGTTGGTGACGGTATATGTGTGTCGGTATACACTTTTATTTATCATAAATGCATGTTTTCCGTTGTGGGAGTGAAGGAGGTTCTATGCATGTACCATCATACATTGTGCTTGCAGATTGTTGCAAAGTAAATTAATACTAGTTTAATAACAATGAATTTCCGCAAAGTAACGCCCGATACTATCAACTATACTGACATAGTTTTAAGTACTGCATGCAAACAAATAAATTGATGTTGGCCGAAAATAAATAAATTGTATTGAACTGAATTATTCAGATGGCCGTGTAGTCAAGTTGTGAACTACCTTTTAGGTGGTTTATAAATAGTTTGTCTCGTTCAAAAACCAAATTTATGAATCTCCATTACAAAAGACCCCGAGCAGCAAAATTGTAGCAATATCTCAACGTAATTATAACATGTACCTTGTAGGTGTTGTGATAAATGATTTTAATAGCCCACAGCGGTCATCGTGTTTCTCCCGATGAAGGTCACACATAGATAAGCCTCATAAAGGTCACCGGTCAATTCTCGCATACTTCTCTGACGGATACGTAGATATCTGGTGGACTTTAGCTCGCTAAGTGTTCCTTAAAAGCTTAAAAGGGAATAATTGCGGGAATATTTTGCATTCTTGTTTAATAAAAAAATAATCAAGTAACAATCTCACGATTTACTCTCTATACATATACTCGGAAATGGAATAAGCCGGTGTGTGTATTCACTTGAGTTTATCTCGTCAAAGTGAGTCGTTAGGATTGATATTAAATGCGTCAAATATAAATATGTTTCAATATACATATGTAGGTACTTATATATCTGTCATATTAGTCCTCCTATGGATATCGCGTAAAATTTTTACCACATACAGAAATTTGTATTACCCTGCACTCCGAACAAAGGTTTGCCAAGTTATTCACATGGGAAAAACCGTTTATTATCAACGGCCATATACAAGGTATTCAAGATCGTGTTTCAAAATGACGGACTGTCCGCCGCCGCATGCAGCCAATAAACATGTCAAGAGCATCGGGTACGCGGTGTGACTGACGAGTGGCTGTTTTTGGGTTAAACCGACGGAATGTGAAACTACTGGCTACTGTCGACACTTGTAATTCCGTGTACGTCCAATGGAATAAGGAGATGTATTTTTGAGATAACAAATAATAAAAGAAAAACATAGGGACTAACGATCAAATGTCGCTTGACAAGAAATTGAATAGAAATAAATGAAGTCGAAAATAACATATCAAACGCAATGAGTGAAAACTAATTCAGTTGGTCAGTCACAAAGTAAAGGTAGAAATCAACACTTGTACGTCGTGTTTTTAAAAAAAAGAAAAAACTCAGCTGAGATGATCTACTCGCAAAAACGGATAAGAAGGTGGGATGAAACGACATGAAGTGTTTACGAGTGTTGGTGAATACCGCGGCGCGGCGGCGGTGCACCGAGCGCTTTAATAGTAGTTAAATGAGACCGGAATTAGTGTTTTATTGCCACTGAGACCTGGTTAAACCGTAGGGCTGCCACTTGAGAATTTATCATCAATTATGGTGATCGATCGCCTGAATAACATTTATGATATTTGACCAATTGGTCATTGTTTAAATGGACGGAGGTCGCGAGCTCGAGGTGAGATTTCAGATTACAAAAAATAAATTATTTCAGTACTTTGTAGATGTCGTTTGTAGCAGTAAACAATAAGTTTATAATACACAAGTTGGACCGGTTACTATAGATTGGTTTCATTTTTCATCGTTATTGGAAATAACTGGAGTTGAAATAGAAAAATAGAATTAGGAAGTAATAGTAACGTATTCGCTACTAACAAACGTCAAAGTCAAAGTATTTATTTGCCAGACCGTAGTGTACAGAGAGATATCATTTTTTATGACCATATGCCTTAATGGCGTGCAAATATTCTTTTAGTTTTAACACTTGTTATTGTTACTTTCTGCATCAATTGGATTAAAATTATAGTATAATTTTTTTCTCCGTGCAGTTTGGGTCATAATAGATAAGCCGGCTAGGGCGGTGAGCATGTTGCGCGGGCGCAACGCCAGTATCGATAAAAACAAATGAGTCATTGAAGGCAGGTGCACGGCGGCGGTGCGGTATACAAAGGTGCTGCGATGTTGTTATGTTATGATCATTGTTTGTCAATTAAACTTAAATATATTTATTTTTAATATAATTTGTTACATTCTAAACTTTTGTACTTATAGTTTTTTAATACATACATACCCAATTAATAATTTATTTTAAATCATTATTATTCTTATTTTCATAAATACGTTGTTTTATGTATTTTTCTTTCATTTTTATCACAATCCCACATAATAACAAAACTAAATACACTATCGATAAGGCTTAACAATAATGCGCATCACTATGCCCGCCCATAAGGCCCGTGAGTGGGAGAGAGAGCAAAATACTCGCTTCACCGCTCCGACGTTTTATGACGCAAACTGCACGGAGAAAAAAAATATACTATAGATAAAATAAGCACTAAAATTAAATTAAAATTAATACCAATGAAAAATTATTAAAAATTCAATTACACTAATAATACTTCCGATAGCATTATTAAATACGATAATACAATAAAATTATAGTAATTAATGATTTCATTTTCAATTTAATTATAAATAATAAAAAAATACGTTATTAACCTGCCGTAACATTTTTTACTAAATATTATTTTACGCAATAAAAGCAGTGGCCATTATTATTATTATTAACCATTTCGACATTTTAGACTTGAGCAGTATTAATGAGTTCTTGAGTACTTGAAAGAAGCCCTGAACACAACGGAACCCTAGACGCAAAGTAAGGAAAAAAATAATTACTTAGGCGACCTTTTACGGCGAGAAATGTTGATGCGCTGAAAGGTTGGTAAAGGCGTATTATAATATAATTTAGACCTGACGGCGCTCTGCTCCTGATCTTAGCTTCCAATGGCACATGGCACTAAACATTTTATTAGGATCTGTACAAGAGATCGAATATCTCATGGTGTAGTAATTGTGTAATCTCACATTAGACTCGCACCTAATCCCACAGTGATATTACTTTAATATCTATTATTTACTAGCGACTTCATTCGGATTTAACAAATATATATATATATATATATATATAATATTGAATGTATATAACATAATCGAATGGTTAATTGAACCATATAGTTGAGACTAACCATAAGAATCAACATTATTATGATTTCGCAGCCGAATCCGAATCCGAAGCTCTGAGTTCTTTGTGATATTACAGAATGACCGCCCTTCACCGAGCTGTTTTAGGGGTTTTGACTGCAAGGCATTATTACGCTGTCCACGGATGTTTTCCCGAGATCAGATATTTCTGTAACGCATTCCAGAACGTTACTCTATTGTAAACTGACGGAGGAACTAATGGAAAACTGGTGTGTCATAAGTTTGCATCCCCTTAATCTAATTAAAAAAATAAGTAATATTACATTGGTTTGTAGAATTTAACTATTATGACGGCGCGTTAGTGCATATATCTCGGGAATATAAACTTAGTATTTTCATAATGGATGACACTGTTTCTCTACCAGTTATTGGGTGTATATAAATTGGGTGTAAATAGCAAAGTAAACGAATAATTTCAATACGATAACCTAAAATGTGCGGTAACGTTTCATTCCAAATACCTATGTAATACGCCGTGGAAATTAAGCAAGCGTAACTGGCTTTAAACAAATTGCCATAATTAAACTGTCACTTAATCCCTTTTGCTCCAATTGGCACTTGCAGTGTTCCATTGCGAATACATAAAAGGCCTCAAGTTATATGGATCCAAATAACCAATACCGAATACCAGAACCAATCCAAATTATACTAGTCCCTTTCAAATCGGATACATCAATTTGTCTCACTAAGAACGTGTAAGCGACAGAACACAACATTTTTTCTCTGACAAATTGATTATCCGAGTATTTTATTTTACATATCTTGAGGACGAACGGATTCGTTGAGACGCATTTAAAATATTTATGTTTTCGTATATCTAAAATATAAAAAATACTGAGTAGATCCGAAGATGGCGCTACAGTAAATTCATGGAAAATCATATATTTATAGCCTCTGCCGGGCTAACTAGTCTGGACTTAAAAAAGATTCTAAATAACAATTTCACGTGACCCGACCAGTCACTGTTTATATGCGCTTGTGATGAACGTGGACTTCGCAACAACACTCAACAATAGGTCGTTGGCAATGAGCTTAAAGAATTGAATTAATAAGTGATGCTTAACGAAATTACAAATTTTAAGTTATTATTTAATATTTTAGACATACATATTACATATTACACTCGTTTGTATAACGCTAAACTTCACGGTAACAGAGAAAGGCACGATGTAATGCTTCAGGTGAACCGTACAAGAGAGTCGGTTCTAACAGCATAACTTTTTACGCTGACTGTCAAACAAGCACCTAATACAAAGTAGGAATTACCATTTCAATTGAAATAGTTGTGAATTGACAAGCGCGGGCGAACGCCCGCGCCCCTACCCCTACTGCACCCAGTGAGTTTTGCAAACTGTACTGTCTCGTTTACCTGTACCGTCATTTTATATAAACCGACAGCGCCTTAGCGGAAAGTAAGCGAAACATTGAATATTATCAATTTCCTATTTAACCCTAACGGATGGAAGACTGAGGTCGTAAAAAACTATACATATGTTTATCAATAAGTTTTTTTACGCTGACTTGTTAAAATTATAATTAAATTAAAATTACAAAAATGTTTTATAGGAATAATTATGTGATTATTATATTTTTTAAATTTTAATCTATTATTTATTAACACGATCGCATGTTAGGTGGTACCTATTTAATTTTCTAGCTTTGATATGGTAAGTATTCTCTATATCTTGTTGACATTCTCCAAATATCTGCCATGAGTATAAATATTTATTATTAATGTTACAAAGAAAAAGTTGTATCGTAAATCGAAATTGTACCTTAAACCATTGTAATAACGCTTTAAAAAGACACCTACCTACACTTGGACTCTGTCGTAACCTGGCCAAGGCGACCCGCTTTGACATCTGCTTGATGTTTGTATACGAATTATTTATTTATATGTTTGTATATTTCTATTTGTGTGTTTAATGATTTTTGAATTTTTATTGATTTTATAAATGTTGAGTATCGAATAATTTACGCGCATGTTACTGGATGAAAAATAATTTAAATGTATTTTTAATACTGTTTCAACCGGTAAACAAACGAAATCACACATAAATATGTCAAATTAAATTACCAAATATGCAGCAAACCTTGAATTTCTGCGCCATTATGTTCTGTATTGGTTCGTGAAACCTACGAGTCGGGCCGCGTCTTCTTTAAGCCATTAGCCGATAAGCGACCGAACAGACCGCCTGTTCCTAGAAGAACCCTTTCGCCCATAGACATTTATAACACCAAAAGCATCACGGACAATTTGACAGCTAAGAACAAAGCGGAAATGTGCTTAATACTGAATCTTCAAGTCATTAAGATAATTTCAGTTTCGTTTCTATTACGAGGGTACAAACCAGCCAGGTACATAGACAACACACCACTTTACATTGACGAATAATATATTAATGATTAATAGAGACTAGTATAAAGAGACAACTGAGCACATTTTACTTTGCATCATTTTTTTATTGACAGATGAAAAATATCTAAGTTAAATTTAAAGGTTATTTAGCTGAATCAAATTTATATTGGCTGTACCGTAATTACCGACATTTTCACCTTACCCTCAACCGATTTCGAACTTCTGATCCCATATAATCCTTGCTTGATAATTGGATAAAAAGGTAAAAGTCCTTTAAAGATTTATTCTCACCAAAAGATGGTAAAATGCGTTCAAAAATCTGATATTGGATCTGAAATTGAATTTCGCATTTAACACACAAACTGAACATAGTGAGTGATATTAAATCAATTAGCAAGCATGTTATCTGACACTACAGCAGTATGTAAAAAGCATTGTTAAATTCTTCATGTAGCTTAATAAGTTGCGCGTCGCAACGCCGTGTCAGAAGCTCTAAGCGACAATTAGACTTGGTACGAGTACCTGAATTACGTTCAGCATCACTTAGGCAATACAAAAACAGTTGTTGGGAAGGTTTTATTTGTCACATACGAATTCAACTCCATGCCAAAATCACCGTTTAAGGTATTTTACGTCATATTTGAATATATTTCTCTCATTATCTATGACTGGTAGGATAGAACATTTTATAGGTGATAACATTTTTTTTTCATACATAAAGGTACGTTAATATCTAGTCGTTGTTGAATAACACAGGTTAAATAATGTTTAACTTATGTCCTTGGTACACGAATAAAATGGAAATGTTCAAGGAGGATTCTTCAATGAAAATTGTATAAATCGAGTTAGTTTTTTAATGTTTTTTTGAAACGTTTCTGTTTGTTTATTGAACTCAAAGTCATTTAATTATATCGGTATTCTCTAAATACATATATGTAAGTCATTTTTTGCTTCTACTGCCGATTCGAAAACATGCTTTAACATCGAAGAGAAGAAACGGCGAAAGGAACTCCTCAGCACATCTTACAATCAACATATGTCGATTAAAAGTAAATTTTAACCTGCGCGATGTCGGTTACGGCACTGCATTTCCAGACGACCATGTTATTTATATCAGGGATGTTATGAAGCTCCGTAACCATAACCGACACTATCGGATATTCGAAATAAAAAGATATCCGTAAAAGTAACCGAATCCGAAAAAAAGATTCGGACAATTTCGGCAAGCGGTCTATCTAATGTCCGTAACCCAAATTATCCGAAACAATCGGATAATCCGAAATAATTTTACGTCCGTAACTGTAACCGAAACCGGTATAATATTATTCAAGTATCCGTATCCATATCCGGATCCGAAATTTTATATCCATAACATACCTTATTTATATTTTTATCTATACCGTAGTATCCTTTGCCTGCAAGCGATGCTTGCACGTCACTCGAAAGTTCCAATAGGCAAATCACGTACCCACTTTGGGACATAGTTATATCCCGTGTATCGTGGTAAAACTACTGATGTGACTGACGTGGTGCTTTTCAGAAACATCGAATTTGTCAAAAATTTCACTTTAAAATTTTAAAACTATATCGTATGGATAGAACGGGACAAAAAATTTCGCTATAATATTGTTTTTAGTTCATATAAGGTTTGAACTTTTAAGACGCTGACGCATTAAACGCAATGACGGCGCACCCGCAGCCTGCGCCGCGTCAGCGTAGAAAGCATTGCGCAACCCAGCTTTCTGCCTGCGTAACGTGCGCGGGCGCATGAGCGCTTCGCGATGAATCGTGTCGTCACTTCATCATTTCAATTTCGATACTTTTTGTGCTTTCTGTGTTCGACCCAGCTGTTTCTGTTCACAGCTGGGCTCGAAGAAAATACGATTTTTAATTTACTACACTATATATAATTTACTACGCTATAGTTTTGCACGCTTATCGCTAGTAGAACCAATGCGTAATTCTTTTCGTTAATTTAGTTTCCTTCGATATTTTGACATAAAAAAACTATATCACTATGGTGGTGGGACACGATCTAGACTGAAAATTAATTTCATCAAGCTGTTTCTCTAAATACATTAAAACAACTAAAGGTTTTTATTTAAAACTAGCTGTGCCCGCGACTTCGTCGGTGTGAAATTAAACAAAAAAGTTATTTAGTAGAAATAAAAGTAGCCTCCTTGTTACATCAGCTACCTGGCAGTGAAAGTTCCGTCAAAATCGGTCCAGCCGTTTCAGAGATTAGCCGGAATAAGACAGACAGAACAAAATTGTAAAAAAAGTTATTTTGTTATATGTACCGTATATACATTCATATGCATGTAGTTAAAAGCGGTTATTTTAATGTTACAAACAGATATTCCAATTTTATTTATTAGTATAGATGAAAGCTAATTAGGTCACTTAACTGGATCTCAAGTATTCCAAATATGACCCGGAATAGATGATGGCCGAGAAACGTCACATCGGGAAATTCCCACAGAATAAACATGTAATGCAGTCAAATGCATTAACGCCGCTCGTCATCTAGCTATAGGGACACCACGTTGTGTGGATACCACCGGACACATTGTGAACGGCAGGGAGAGAGGAAAAAAAGTATTAAAATATAATATATCAAAGAATTAGCTGATTATAACCTATAACTAAATAGTAAATGATTGATATACGCATTAGTAGAAAATACTTGTCAACTTATTTTCTTGATGAATTATTTAGAATACGCAATACGGGTAAAAGCAATTATCAAATGTTAAAAGAAATACAATTTGTGTTAGGATCTTGTGTAATATTTAACTATTGTAGCAAAATGCCGCGGATACCTTATAAATATTGCGGTATTTTAGCGATAATACTGTTTATCCAATTAGAGAGACTGCCACCTTACCCGTATACCATAAAATATATACATAGATCACGAGAGATTCTTAGTGTAATAAAACCAAGATATTCTCCATTCAGGTGTCAGATGGTCACCGTCCGGCAACACTGCCGATCGCCGCGCGCCCGTGGGAGAGCGGCAAAGCTCATCTTCCGGATGCTGATGCGATACGTGGGCAATTCGGTCCCGTACCGTGACCAGCGCGACCGGCGTCACCATCGTGAGTACCGCCCGGTAATGGGTTTACTTTGGCTGTTAATGATCGATTAGGATGGCCCTGCAGCCTGTCGAGACGAGAATATACACATTTTTACTGATTTACAGGTAACTAAGAGACGTTAGATGTCCAAAACTGGCAAAGTATTGTATTATGTTCTTAAAAGGAAGATGGGACCTCTCATTTTTACTTCAATCTGATCGTTCATATTCCATCAGTCGACCACGAACTAGATCAGAACTTCTTATAAATGTTTGATCATAATGAGAAACAAATAACATTTTTACTATGCTGAAATAGAACGTTTGGAAAAACAATACTTATTATTATGTAAAATATATAATCCGTTTCATATTTACGTCCGAATTACAGTGACTTTGTCCAGGGCTAACGGGGCGTACGGTTCAGGATCGGCACTAATTTTAAATATTTCAGTAAGTGTGCACATAATAATAATATTTCATTTAAATTTATTTTCACTTAATCGTACGTAAAAAAAATATACAAAAAAGACGAAATTTCAATTTTACTTACGGCAACCTTCAAATATGCCAGGCAAGCAAATGGTGTGCTAGGTATTTATGGCCCGGCATGCGATTCTACGGTCGTATCAAGAAAATTTCCACCCACTAGTACTCCCCGCCCGTTCCGTCGAGGTGGCAATCACGGGGCAGGAGGGCGGAGGGTGGAGGGGGAGTGCGGCGTGGGCGACACCTGATGTATTAATATGTCGCACAGATGATCAACTAGCTCCAGCGACGTATGCCGCTAAAGACAGCGTAGTCGTTACAGGCGGAAAGTTATTAAATACTGGTCTCAATAATGACAGCTGGCAACATATTATGAAGTTTTAACACCTCCCAAGATCAACCGCTTTATCGGTTTGACTATTTTAAAATATTACGTAGCGTCAGAAATGACGTTTATGTGCAATGAAATGCTTAAAAATTGAACAGTTATACCCAAAAAAGTTTGGTATGATATTTTTCTACCGTAAACTAATGCATTTGTTAAAATAATGCTAAATAAATTGCATCTAATGTCAAGGCTTTCTTAGAGTTCATTTCGATGTTATCAAGGAAATCAATCAAGGGATCAAAGAAAGGGTTAACATTTTTATATTCAAATATATTACTTAATAGCAATCATGCCTTATGGTAACTTATTAGTGTAGTAGATATGAAGAAGTACTTGTAGATGTTTTGCACCAACTTTCCGAGCTAACGAGCTAAAACGTAAAAGATTAACGATACAAAGAGATTCACGTGTACAGTAGCGGATTTGCAGTCTTGGCTGCCCTACGAGTAGGTTCCAAGCCGTGTAGTCAGTACCAGCCGCCCCTTTCTCAGAACTCATCATATACTGGTAGACTACTTTTGAATAATTGTCACGATCGGCCGCTTTAATACATTTGGCCGCCCTAGGCCCAGACCTACTAGGCTATATGTCAAATCCGCCACTGCAGTATAGTTTGATACCGAGAACGATCACAAGACCTAATGAAGCTTCTAAGAAGTCACTACGAAGTGACTGCTCAAAAATCGCTTCAACTTGCACCACGTCCCAAACTATTTGCATATTCACTTTCTATCTTGTTTATAGACAAACGATTACCTTACAAGATCAAGTGCCTCTCTTAAATCCATCTATTTACAATTATTGCATATTCTTATAAATCGCTTGCATTTTGTTTTATTTTTATTGAGAATATCTCACGAACTACAGACCACCGTGGTAAAACCATTTTATTGATACACAGTTAAAATGTGAAAGCATATCCACATTATAATTAGTTATTCAATAGGTATATTTCACTTTTAGTAGATAAATGTATTCGACATAAAAGAAATAGATAATACCAAACGTATAAAATTAATATGCTTCACTTAAGCTGTAGGTATATCTAATCACGTCCAGGCTTCTTCGTAATTTTTCACATCCAATAAGCGTCCCCCAACTGGTATTCCATCTCCTCTCACGCTCAGAGGTTCTAGGGTTACCACGTTAGTGGAAATGCGGATTGACAGACTCATGCAACTACGAGAACGTTATATGCTATGTCAGATATGCTGTTTTCCTCACGATGTTTCCTTCACTGAAGAAAGCGATATTTGGTAACTTGAATCGATCTGAGACGCATCCAAAATCAAACCAGCACCACCGTCTCGCTTCATTGTCATTGGTATATATGTACATTTACATAGCAACATAAATTAATGTCACTTATAAAACAGGAGTTAGAAATTTTTTGCGGTCCACCTTCTCTGGTCCATCACTACATCTGATAATTTTGTAGTAATGGAAAGTGTCTTGTGTTGCAGCGGTACAAACCCAGTTAACAGTTAAGCTCATGGCTTCTTCTTTGGTTAGTAACAGTTCAATCATGCCCCTGGCTTTCAGGATGTAAATGATATTTACGTAGGGGGATCCGTTCATCCTTCAGTCCAAGCCAAGCTATAATGCCCGATCCCTTTTGAAGGTTATTAGCTTTGTACCACCCAGTTTAAACACAATGGTAGACGTGCATTGTAGAGAAGTAGGGCTCTAGACCTGCCACCCTCCTAGAATCACCTGTGCAATCACCCATGTTTCGGTGAGGTGTAAATGAAATGATACTTTTAATGATAATAACTTGCTAACTTCATGAAGTTGCTGGAATTCTCGACGACCACATGCGTACCTCACTCGGGTGATTAAGGAATACCGTAGCGCCATCTTTTATCGCCTAATAGAAAGTGAGCACAGCTGAAAAATGGTGTCAAATTATAAAGACTATTTCCGTTACACAAACTAAGCGTGCACCAGCTGCCTAAAATACAACAATAGTAAGTCATTTCTAAGCCGCATTCCTACAGATCGGCAATTCTTCATCTCGTTAACTGTGACGAGTCGTCAAATAACGTACACGGCAAACAGACGCACGCCCGTTACATTTAAGTATGAGAAATATGTTCGCGAACAATGTTGGTTACGCTGGTCATCAGCGAAGCAAACATACCAGGGGACCGACTCAGGAGTCGTCACGAGATAATACATTGTTTGAACTCTGGCTGAGGGAATCCATGAGTGTTGTTTAAATAGTGTTAGGTGCACCATAATGATCCAAATTCACAGATACGCTACCGGTTAACACAAACGCCTACCGTTTGTCTGACTAGCGATTCAAGTTATAACAAGTCAATTTTGCGACTAACCTCGAATTTATTCATTATTTTACTTCCTCAAAATATTGTCCTGCACAGCAGTGATCATTTCATTATAATTCGCGCATATTTCAAAGATTATAGTTGCGTGTTGGGGTCCAAAGTTTAGGCTATCACTACGGCTAAATAAACACAATAAATATATATTGAGATAAAAATATCACAGAAAAATAACAAATACACTAAAATTCTTCATTGTCAAAATAACCTATATGCATCCCTTTAATAATGTGTCTGCACATTTATTAAACTAATAAATAAATGTCTCAGAATTAATTACACTACAACTTGTTTGGTCGTTCCATAATTACAACGAGCACGGATTATACAAACATTCTGTCACATTGTTGTTAATGTTGCCTGTGAATTTCTGCGGAAAATGGGACGATTCTTTGAGATGTCATTATGTATACAGAAACACGCGGACAAAGGAACCTCATTCGTAACTGCGCTTTGTCTCGTGTGAATCTTCAATACGCGAAACAATTATGCGCGTTTGCCCACGAATTACAGTCCGATTAATAGAAAATGTCGTTCCGTATTCTCACGTTACTACTTATCTCGTATGGGGCCGTAAATGGCAGCGAGTGTCGTCTGCGTGTAACGGTACAACCGATGTGTCTTCTAGAATTCATTTTGCCACTTAGTCAATAAAACAATTCATTTCTATTGTTTAAAAAGCAATCGACCGAAAGCGACGCAGTTGCAGTCGGGACATTTTTTCTTATTAATTTTTTTTAACATGAAATGCGCTTCTGGTCGCTTACTATATCGCCCTGGTAATACAAGTCGGAAGTTCCATGGATGAGTTTGGTTGTAAATGTCAAACTTTTATGAGCGTCTCCATATGTTGGAGGGCACATTAAGTAGTCAGCGCCGGTTGGTATCATACATAAACTACATAAGCATGACACAAGACCTCTGACGCCATAAGTTTTGGTACTTAGGTGGGACGCTAATTGATCGGAGGCCAAGGATAATCCTGGTTTTCCGATGCCGGCCAATGGGTTGAGTAGAAGTCTTGACTACACCTATTAATTCGCTAGTACTAGTAGGACTAGTAGAAGAGGGTGTCATGGTTTCGGAGAAGTAATGTTATGTACATGAACGATAGACGTACCTTTGATCCTTCAGTTCAGGTATGTATGTAAGAGATAAATTTTCATTCTCAAATGTTGGTGGTCAATTAAGGTTTATTTGTCTTGTGTCCATTGTCATACTGGCCGAGACACGCAATTGTGGTGCAGGAGTTTGAATGTATGAGCGTCTATTTATTTATCTATTTCCTCTATATACAGCACAAACTTGACATAAAGCCAATACAAGCACAGTCTCGTTACCTGTTCATTTCACAATCTATTTCCATTTCCAATTGAGTGAGAGCAAAACCACAGAATCGCTGCATCCAGTTCGAGTGAGCTAGAAACTGTAGCCTAATTCGAGGCCGGCGGCGGCATTCCCGCGATAATTGCGGTGATTAGGCCACGTATGGGTATGGGGCACGATGTCGTAACGGCTCCCGTCCCACCGGAGCCAGTGCCAGCCACTGCAACTGGAACAACGTACGGGGCCGCTTCTTGTGAACGTAATTGATACGAGTTGTATTAACATTCCTTCGATCGGCTTGAATGGACGCTTATTTTGTTGCTAAAATAATACATTTCACCTTCATCTCATCTCAGTATAGAGTTTAAGCATTGAGTTTTCACATACTACCCTCCACTTGGATTTCCAGACGCAAATAGATTAATTGTCTATTTTAAAGAATACAATGAAAATAGCCTATTGCTTGAAGAACAGAATCTAACTGAAGACCTTGCTCGGCAGATAGGTATTAGCTAGAGTGTACGGATGTCGACTGTCGGTTGTCATTAAATAGAAGTTATCAAATTGGCGTGCATAACAGGAGACTGTTAACCTAAAAATAATGAATCGTTCAAATCAATATCATTAAATCCAAAACTCGTATCGAGTGAACTTTTGATGCCTCTCAACTTGCATTCCTGATAAGATAGCAACTTGTGGGTGTATTCAACATCTTAGCGTCTCATACTATACAAGGTTACTGTTTAAATTTCTTATTGACACTAAATTGAATTAGGTCTCGGACACACTGTCGGACTCCCTGTGCGATTTGTCGATTACGAACAGCTGATGCGGCATTAGCCTGTTTAATAACACCGTGGATTAGAAGCGGTTTGATAGACGCACGAGTGTATGCCGGTGGAGTGCGGTGGTACGGCGCGGTGGTGTGGTCCGACGTTGTCCGCCGACGGCAGCCTCTGTCGGAAACAATGGCCGCGATCTGGCATCGCGCGTATTGTACACCGAACGCTCTAATAGCGCCCAGGATGTACACACATGCGCGCTGTGTTTGATGAGCTGACTAGACATACGTGCATGTTTAAAATTTTTATGATTTCTTCGATGTAGGACCCTCTGCTGCTCCGGCATATGGGACTCGCCGTCACATGCTCACGAAATTACTAAAACTCGACTCTGCTTTAGGATGATTCGCATCCGGAGCTACGGAATCAATTTCACGTGCTGTCGCAATGCTTCAAGAGTTAGCCAAATTACAACTACAAACTTTTCTATGTAAACCATTTAGTATAGAAGAAGAAGACGAGCATATTCGTTGCTCAGACTTCTGTGAAAAAGGCCAATAGCAGTGAGGTTTAATTGATTTTCTTCGAAACGTAACACATGGCAATTCATGGTCAACCATTTAATGTGCCAAATTTCCGGCCGTCTGAATAACTTGGAAGGACTTTATTTTTTTTTATATTTTTTTTAGTATATAAATTATGGTTATGTTTGACAGATTTCACTTGTCAGGAATAGAAAGTTAATATTGCCGCCTCCACTAAAAATGGCTCGAAGATATCTCTGTAAGACAAGCCGCGCCCGCGGCGTCGCCCGCGCATTGTTCGAGTTCGCTATTGTGCTTGCCACTTCGCCACTAACGCTAATAGCGCATTCAAATCCACCTCGCTTGTGTAACTATTATGTATTTGATTTGAACTTCAGAATAGCTTCAAGTTTTTCGAGTAGAGATTAGTACTATTATGTTCGTGATTCAGAATAAGTGTTCAGAATGCGGCGAGGTCGAAATAAAATAAAAAATAAAGCGTTCATTGTTAACTGTTTTAATGTGTACGTAAGATGTTTACAATAAAGCTTGTTGCAAAATGAAGACTATTTTATTTACTACCTAGCGATTCCTTTAAGTTTAAGTGAACTTCAGCTTCATACTTGCCTCTGCGTTCTGTCTCGAGTTCCGACTCCAAAATTTTAACATTGATAAGGATATAATAATAAATAATAAATGTGATTGTAAGCATTGATTGGAGTGGAGCATACAAGACTTCATCAATCGTTGAGACTAAGATTATGACATATTAGTAATGGATCTTGATGAACAACGGATTTAAGGGGTCAGTACCTCAGGTTGTACGAAGCTGCCCTCTGTACCATCTAGTTCAATCCTAACCTATGGTATGGTGTCGTGTATGGTAGTAGGATTCTTTTCCTGCCAGACTTGCTACTGCCTTCCTAGATTCAACCAGAAAATGTGTAAACGTAATCCTGTTTTAAACTCAGAGAGCCAGTAGGTAAACAAGCAATTTTATCTTTTCTTTTGGCCGGGAACGTCTCGGTGGCACTTGTGGTATTGCAGATATTTAGAGGCGGCAGTGACTACCTACCATCACATCACCTTCCCGACTATTGGTATAAATAAAAAAACTAAATTATTTATAGTAGATATATGAAATTACTATCAAGACGAATAACAGATAAATATAAAAGCAAATCGGAGCTACCACCCAGTGTACCGCTTTCCTACGTCGGGAAAAGTTACCCCTGTCGTGTAGAACAGGCTCATAAGGATTACCGATTTCATATTACAAATCGACAAACATCTACAACTAGCTAGGAACGTTTTAACTTTTTAATTACGTATGTAAGTTTAACAAAATAACAGATAAACAATACCGCAGCAACAGATGTTGCGGCGCGCATCGCGATGGCCGGTACCGCCAGATGTCCCGCGGAACAGGTGCGCCGATCAATTAACTACGATCGATGTAGAAGATAGCACGCGCGTGCCAACGGAGAATGGCTGCCACGAGCCACGAGAACCGAGCGGCTTATGGTGGCGTCGAACTTTTGCACTCGAGGACGACTTGCGACTGTCTTTTATCACTCGCAGTACTGGAGTATGTTTATGATGAAAAAAATATATGGTTGAATTCTGCCTTTAATTAAAAAAAAATACGTTTATAATGTATGTAATTTATAATGTGCGGACATCGTCACACATATAACTATCGCATGAGCTTCATATAAGGTGTTATCGGTGACTTACGACGATTGCAAAGTTACTTCAACTGACTACTGGGCGAGGTTAAAGCGAGGTCTTAAATCGCTCCACCTCCAGATCTTTAACTCGACTGTCGTGCTTTTAACACCGACGCTTTAAAACTGGATAATCTTCATCAAAATATGTTAATCAATAAATCGTACAACAACCACTGTTATGTTCGGAAATAAGGCACTTTTGCTATTTGCGTTGCCTTCAAAACTAGCTTGGCTAGCTAACATAGAAAACTCCAAAAAAGACTGTGTTCCCAATTAATCCATTCCTACTAATTCCAGGTATAGATAGATAGATGCACAGGTTTTTCACATAGGGGAGTTTCTTATAGGCTTATATATAATAGGTACTTGAACTTAGAAGCAACAGTATGTGCAAGCAACACACATGATATGAAATATGTTATATATGTAAGCAATGTTAATATGCAAACTACGTTACTGTATTGCAAACATTTAAGACATTTGACACGGAGTATATATAGTAACTATATACCAAAACAATTCAACGTTGCGGCACACTCAACCGGGAGGGTAGGCTGCAAATTTTATTACAGGAGGTTTAATGTTTCAGCTCGTGACTTGTACTAGGCAAGCGAAGCATTCACGGCAAACGCTCCGATCATTCGACGCTTGACTGGCAGATCGCTTCTGCGATAAGCCTCCTGAATGTGCGGTAAGTACAAATAAAAACGAATGTGAATATTTAATCCCGGAGCATTTGAGATTTATCTCCGCCTGGACTGATGGCTCAATGGCTGCGATATGCGTGTATTGATGTGTTTGCAAATGTGAGTAACATGTTCGCGGGGACGACTCGTTACGTCCGATTGTGGGCTGTTGCAATTTTTTTTTACTAGCAATGCGCTTGCTGTCCGTATCCATGACGTATTAGTGTCCCGACCCAAAATTCAATTCGCTTCGGTGTTTGTGAAATGAAACTATACAAATTTTTTGTTTGAAAATACGTTTTTATGACTTTTCAATAGCATGGTGACAGAATTTAGAGAAATCAGTTTTTAATGTATATGTGATAAAAAAGAAGTTGTCGCAAAAACATTACATGGCGACTAAGGTGTCTACATCTTATAGATTTGTTTTTTTGTTGTATTCCTTATTCTCATAGATGAAGAAAGTAAAACATTACTTTTATGTGAGAGCGTTTTAATGAAAACGAAATATTTTTTTCGTACTTCTTTACGGTACGACTGAGTTACGCACTACATTTGCATTTGTGACTTCTGCTGGGATTGTTGTTATGTTAGGAATCGCTAAGAGTGGCGCTAAGAATCGGAGCGTATAGCAGAAGTTAATACTACAATAATCTTTACTTGTACAATCAAAACATAAAAAGCAGTGCGGCTTTAAAGCAGATTACAATCTTAATCTAAGCTCCATCCAGAACAATACCGTCCATATATACCATCGGAAAATCTCCTAGCAATAATGTTTTTAAGAGGTAAGTGCGAGAATAATTCAGCATCACTTCAATTTGTTGAGTTATGCTTATTACCACTTTGTTTATGATATTTAATGTTTGTATGTTTCTATGTATATGTATGTACAGTTATGTACAAGTAAATATGTTTTTATTGTGAGATTAATTTAATTATAATATTAACATTAAGGTTTGTTATTTCATGTAAAGCTTATATCTTTTATTTTTATTTATATGTACGATTACCCCGCATTTCTCTTTTTCACACCGAGTTAGCTAGTAGAGAATGCCGATAGGCATTATGTTGGTCCTGTGTATCCCCCCGTATTAGGTGGATACAATAAAAAATAGTTAAATAAGTAAAGAAAAAACTGGTAATATTTTTGTTAATAAGCCTTAACAGACGGCATACGATAACGTTGTTTTCCTTAATGTTAAAATTAATCCATCCCACAGAAGCCGCACGTGTGTTGGCGGCAAAACCTTTCATCTCTCATCCTAATGTTCATATTAATTGGTCAAGATTAAGTATTTTCAGCTCCCAACATTTTGCGAAACGGACAGACAAAACGCGCCTACGATGGCCGAGATAAATGACTCTGTTGTCGTTTCCGCGCAGCAATCAAAATATATTACGAAAGTACGATATGGACCGCTCGGCTTACAGACTAATTGTTTTACACGACTGTGTGTGTTTGCTTGCAATATAATTAGTTACTGTATTTGTACCGTGCCTCGAAAAATGACAATAAAATTAAAACGAAGATAGGCAAGATAGGTACAATTTTCCGTTCGATTCCTTATTCATCGTTTTAGCTGTTGAAATCTGCAAAAACTGCAGATGTTCTACGTGATAAACAACACTATGTCAAATACATTTTTTACCAACTTCACATTTTTATGATGAAACTACAATACGATGAACCTAACTTAACCCAAGTACCTTGGTATAGGTTCGTTTCTGATACTTGAATGCTCGTATGCATAAAGACCATTGAGGTCATGCACCAGACGTTGTTAAGGGCTTTCTGAATTATATATTTCTAAAAACAATTAACTACCCAAATTGATTCTTCATAACAATTACGAGTTTCTTAAACTGTAATCAATACCTTTCCGACTATTATAAATATCTTAGTTATAAGTTATGATAACCAGTTACAAAAACATTACTTATAGTATAATCATCTAACGACATTGTAGCCGAGCGAGGGGTCCCGGGTTCGATTCCCGGCCGAGACAGACATTTATGTGACACATCATTGTTTAGTCTCGGCTCGTGGATGATTTGTAATACGTAATTTGTGTGTGCCCATGCCACCCGCAACACATGGGAATCCAAATGCGGGTGTGTGAGTGTGTGAACGTTTTATTTATTCATTTTAAAATTAGGTATTAAACGCATTCGCCACTCAATACGCAACATACCCTCAGATGTTGCGTACCATGCGTAAAGCAATGAGCCAACATCGGCAACTCGGACAAAAAGCTCATGAACGTCTCACGACCGGTTGCGCAATACTGCGCGTGCGCACTGTGCGCGGCTCGTGTGCTTTTTGCATTTTGAGCAATCGCGTTATCTGCGTCGTGATAGCAGACAACCGGCGGACATGACATGGTCCAACGTGTACACATGGTATCTAGCTTAGAACTTGTGTACCTACCGTTGGAGCGGGGGTTTCGCAGCCAAATGCTTCTTATGACACGTTTCGCTTTAAATGATCAGAACCCCAAAGCTCCCGATGACCGCATACAGTCGACAACAAGTGAATAGTAGTGAATTTTCATTAATCGTACTTCCCAGGGAACATCAGTGCTGGTTCTTATTGGTAGTTAGATAGATATGAACAGGCCGAAACCAGTGATGTCTTCATATCACTATAAGGAGACCTACTTGTCCCGCAGTGGACGAAGTAACTTAATTTTCAAGACTAAGAAATAGTAGGGTGTGGTCTATTCGACATTAATTGGTAACCATTTAAGAGCAACTGTTTTGTACTCCGTTGCAACATACGAGTATGTCGGTCAATTCACATCGGACCATGGACTTCGAACAGTTCTTAAGGCTTCGTGCGAGTTCATTCGAACAGATTTACGTGTCGATATTATTAACTGTGAAGGCATTACGGTGTAAATGTCAGTCGCGTGTTTACCGCCGTCATTTGTCGAGTTGGTTTCGTAAATGAATGACTGTATCAATGCAATCATGTCGCTGTACTATTGAGTGCAGTCCATAAGCGGCTCACTGCAGGCTGGTTTCCCCCTCGAAAAGGGAGACCTGGAATGTATTCCACGCTGTTAATACGGATCGGCGCAGGTTAATGACCAACCCAAGTGTTGGAACTACTTATGGAAGTCCTCCGACATGCTTTAGCGGCTAATGTTTTCCGAAACAAAAGCGCTCATGAAATTTTGGTACTTACTATCATCGAGCCCAAGGACCGACCGCGTTCGAAGTTGCATATTGATTTTAATTGATATTAACAGTCGGAGTATGAGCGCTTAAATAAAAGTAACAACAACATATTGCAAGACTCACGCTATACGATTTCACGAGAGAATATAATTAATCCCGCACAGAGTGAGAACACGGCAGCAGGTGTGATACCGGCCTTAGCCACGCTGTTTAAGCTAGACCACACACTGTTAATTTGTGCCCGATAAAAACATCTCGATTAGAACACCGATGACAGTAATGACTTTGTGCAACTACCGTATTTGTATTTGATACGACAGAGTAAGATAGTTTTTACATGTACATACATACTTACTACGGAATTCATCTCCGAGTACATACATAATACAATGACATATCTCAGAAACTACTGAATGGATGTTCGTGCTGTTTTAACATAGATGAAGGGATTCATGGTGTATGGGGTAAATATGAAAAATCTAAAAAACCCCTGGTAAGACTTTTCTATATTATAAATAAACAAACATACATCCTTTGCCATTAAAACTCCCTGTGTTGCAGTCGTCATGGATACACACAAATTGGACAACACCAGTAACAATACCCGAGAACCGACCTGAAATCGAACTCGCGATGTTTCGTTCGGCAAGTTAACCCTGTCCGACTGATCAAGACTGCGTCGTCACCTTACAGGCGTCTATAAAGAAGACTGTACACCGCTGAATCCTAAAGCTGCTTTGTGTCAGGACTCTAAACATAGTTAAACGCGTCCTTAGTAATAGTCCCTAGTCAAAGGAGTCTTTAAAATCTTTTGATTAAGAGTTCTGTATGTACGCAGAATTCTTAATGAGATAAATTTGACGAGTATGGAAAGTAAGTTCGTGGTAGTATGTGATATTTAAGAGAAAAAATATAAAACTTGAATAACAATTAAAACTATCTAAATACAAGGAAGTAAAACTGCATAGCGACAACGTGTACGTAAATGCGCTTACGTTTTAATAATAAGATTTCGGCCTGCTTGATGGTAGTGCTTCGCGTAAGGATTATAATTTCAGTATTATTATTATCTTTCCGTGAAGCCGGCCTGGCTAGCTACCACCCTTCTGCATGAGTCAGCTGCCAAACGTCGTGTTCCGGTTAAGGGCTTGAGAGCCAGTACTTTCATCTTCTTCTCATTTCCTGGCCGATAACGCATCAATGATACCTTTGGTCTTCCTGATGTCCATGGGCGACGGTGACCACTTACCATAAGGTATCTCGTCTGCTCGTTTGTCGGTTATTAACATAAAAAAAATACGACTCACCTTACAACAACGTCCAAGCGGAGACTTGTTCGCGAACACGCCTTTCATACACTTAGAGCGGAAACAACCTGCAACAAAATGAGGATCGGATGAGTTCTAAGTAACTTAACACATTTCACTGATTGAGACTACTACCTCATGATCTGATTGTACTGCGAAGGTTGTTTACAGTAACCACATAGACTGGGGTGGCACTTAAAGTTAATAAATATTTTTTCTCTCTTTCTTCTTTCTCTTTTATATATTGCGAATTGAAATAAAGAACTATGTATTTTGATGTTATGATTTTAAAATTAAATCATCTTTATATCTCTATATATCTGTTATACATTTTAAGTGTAACGGATTAAGTTGATAGGTTCATCTGTCGAGTGACTGTCAAGTGTCAACTGTCAACAGTGTCTCCCCACCACCGCGGTCTCTCCGTGAGCGTGATCCATGTAATTGGGTCGAAATATACGTGAAAAAACACAAGCTCGTGAGTATACTTTGCAATTCAAATAGGTATTTTGAAGTTGTGTACAATAACAGAAAAAACAATAGTCTTAAAAAGTAAATAATAAACACTTTCTAAAAATGAGACCAACGCGGCTAGTGTATTGGCTCGGTCGGGGAATACCTGTCATAATGTATTTTAATTAGGCTCTACCCTTATCGGATATTATTCAAAACTGTATCGGATTCGGCTACAATTTTGGATTAATTACAATTAAAAAATATATAAATTTATATACTGCTAAATATCTTATATAAAAAAAATCATACAACATTAGTGTTGTTAATTAATTAAATTTGATTTTTGAATCAATATTTGAAAAACAGTATTAACATCAAGTCAGTGTCGTCGTAAGCGATTAAAAAATGATTTTGAACTAAAGTGGATTAATAAAAAAGTATTTTATTAACGATTCAAAATTGAAAAAATATATATAAATTTAGGAAGAGTGTAACCTAATATATATAGTACTAATTTAATAACCTTTTTCCAAAATCCTCCGGAAATGAAAATAAAATTAATAAAAATTAAAATTAAATATTATTAAAAAATAAAAGTTTATTCAGAAATAAGGTTGAAAAACACTTTAAGTAAAGGAAGAATTATTTTATTATTCATTATGCGCACTGCAAAGGACTGGAATAACTTGCTCGCATTGGTGTTCCTTCTACTTACGATGTGGGGAGTCTTCAAGGAGAGAGTGAATAGGCTATTTATAAATTAGTGCGTTCAACATCTTACACTTCAACACCACTTACTATCAAGTGGGATTGTCGTCAAGCATTAACTTATTTGATGTAAAAATAAAAGAAATCAAATTCAAGTACACAGTAAATTAATAAATTACATAGGCATTTTGATGTACTCTGATACCCATGATAAGATAGATAACTCAATAAAAAATGTGACGTTCAGTTTGACATTTCCATGAGGTACGATGACGCGGTCATAATTCTCATGCTAATAAAAAGAAAACCTTATAAAGAAAAAAGAAATAAAATTGACTTTTAAATTAGGAATGGGAGGCGACAAACGATATTTGGTTGGCGTAGATAATAACTATTCCTTCTAAGTTATACGTACGAGTAAGTAATTTGTATTTGAAAAGGAATAAACTAATTATCGCCGTCCAATAAACCATTAGCATAATCACCAATGGAAATGGGAATCATCCGCAGGAAGTTGAGGAGTCGATGATTAAGTGTTTATGATGTTTATCAGCACTCAGAGCTGAGGAAGAACTATCCGGCCGTAACTAAGAAACGAAAGTGAACGAGACGAGGACGCACCGAAACAGTTGGACGATACTTTGGACACGACAACATAGGCGTATTATTAATCACGTTAGTGGTACTTGTTGCATGGAGAACGAAACGCGAGCCAGCGAGTTATCGCTCAAGATATCGACGACGATGGTTGTTAATTTCAATCGATTTTAGGGTTTCCAGACAACGCCACGTTGACTTCTGTCACTCAAAGGATTTTGACGATTTCGAATTACGTAAAATTATTACTTTAAATAGTGTTCGTCGAATGGTCGAAATTCAACTATAACACCATTATTAACAACATTATTTATAACACTATTATTCCATGAATAACGTCCCGTTTTCAAATTTTTAGTTGTTAACACTAAAGCTTGACAAAGGTTGCTAAACAAAAAACATTGGACAAAAAAAGAAATTTGACAAACTAAATAGAAAGGGGTACTGAACTATTTTGTTTATATTTGTGTATATATACATTGTTGACCCTAGAATATAAACCTGCTATTAGGGCTTAGAAGTGATAGTACACCTAACACTGAAATGGTTTCTCATTGGTATGTTTTAACTGTGTATATGTTAAGAAATTAATTAACAACTTTAACAAATCTTGACGGTTTTCTTGTTCTCACCTTTTTTTTTTGAGATTACTGTTTATATGAGAGCATTTGCCTACTTCATATCACAGTAAACGTTATACTTATATGTCCAGAATCTAAAACAATCTTGTGCAGTTTTCACCGTTTACAGCTTTTTATTATGTAACCGGGTACTCACGATATGTTTTATTAGTTGACAATATTTCGACCCAGTTGCAAGGATTGTGGTCACGGCAAACCTGCGGTGGCGGGGAGAAACCGTGGATAAGCTAGTGGTAGATTAATCTACCCTACGCCTAGTACGTTTTCTTTTTTAGATACCGTATCAAGACACACGACACTTACTGTATCTTCACGCACTAAACTCCGCACTTTATGTGTCTTACATAAACTGACCACTGGATTCCACGTTTGTGCTAACTTAAAACCATCTTCTCTGCTGAAGTTCCTCCGGTGTTTCTTGATCTCTATCGGCTCTCTTACTAAACGTGGAAAGTAATGTCGCTCAGAGGAGATCACTTGAGGGTTATGTAGGTAATTCGATCCAGTGGTTAGGATACGAATTGAGGACGTGTTCGGTTTTGGGTTTAAAATCATATGTTTTCAGCTTGTCGCGAAGCATCAGACCGGTAATAAATAAGTTACGAAAGAGTTACACAACAAAATTATTTTTATTTAAACAAAATTGAAGGTAAGTGTACAAGTAATTACGAATATAATGAATTTCCCAGATGTCGTATGTCGAATCGTAATCGAGACAGGTGCGACCGCCGCCGTTGCCGCCCGCGCAGCGCCGCCATTACGGTATTATGTCGACGGTAGGTGCACCACCACCGGCTGTGATGTGTCGATGTCAATTGGTGAATGGGTGTTCGTTTATTTCCAACTTCTTTTTAATACGACTAGGGCGCTCATGTCGACTGTGAGTGATTGCAAAATTACGAGTAACGAGGGCCGTTCGGAGGTTGCAGGGTGTCAGCCAGGTAGCTCCAGTGCGGGTACTCACGATATGTTTTATACGACGATACTTTGACCCAGAATTCATCGCAGATACGGCTAAACTGCAGGCGTGTACAAATATATGATACTGTGACTGATGAAATTTGACATTATTACTAATGAAAATTATTCGTTCTTGGAAAATAAATAATTTAAAGGAGATTAAGTTATGCACGCAGAACACCCATAAAAAGCGGACCCGCGCACATCTCCCCAGATTATGTTCATGTAACAGCAAGGAAGTTGGTGAGATCTCTGTGTGCCGAGTAAAATTAACACTGACTTGTCTTCGGTTTATTTTTTTTATTTCAAAAACATCTGAAAATCTTATACATTTTACACAGAATTTCAACTGCGTGATTTACATATATTTTTCTTTTTTAAATTTATCAACAGTCTGGAAAATACGGTCAATTCAGTCCCAATGTTTAACTCTTCGCTCTTGGTCACAGATGAACTGGGGTGTTCTAAAATTCCTATGTTGCGGAAGCATAAACACACATAAAAAGATATAACAAACACGATGACGCGAGAACATACGATTATCTATCACATAAACGTCAGTCCAGGTCTGGTATCGACCCGTCGCTCGGTAGGAAGGATCACTACCAAATAAGCCACAAGGTAGTCAATTGAATAATATCATATAATTCTTAACTAATTCATTATTCATTCTACCTACCAACTAGTTTACGTAAATCTAAAAAGTTCAAAGTGTCATGCGGCAAGATGTCGTCAGCGAAGTATGACATAACATCCAAAGTGTCCAAAACAAAAATGAACTGAACATAATACACGGACAATTAGTATTAGTGTCAAACCTGTCACCTTATCAAGAAAGAATTACGCTGCAGACCTCTGGTAGACAGTACAGTGGGTGACAGTAACCTATGAACGTTTACAACCGACCTCGAACTGTCTTACCATTCAATTCATGCATGATATAACACTAGCTCACCGATCGATCCGAGTTACCTACCGGGTACTTAGTCAAATTAGATGAAAAGCAATGTCGTGTCAGTGGCCACATAGTCCTAAGAACTAATAACATAGGGAGGAAATAGGTTTTTGACTGGGGGTCATGTTTTGGTAAAAACAACTTAATATATCCCCAGTCCATGAGGTCTGAAGACAATCAAGACAACCCGAGTCTGCTTAGATACAAAAGATTACAGACAGACAAATTAAAGGGAAATTATATTTAGCAGTAATCTCTAAATTTTATTGTTATAACAATTGCTTTATTATTTAATAATTTTCTACTTAGAACACAAATACTTTAAAATCGTTCCACTCGTATCAACGTGGTATAACGTTCGCTCAAAGCAACACGCATCGAAAATCGTAGACGTAGAGAAAATCTTCGTTTCTGAATACTACGATGTAGGTTCACATAACTGTATCTAAAACCAATTATTGTAATAGGAAACTTTCATTGGAAAGCAAACATTTCCATGTTGGAATCGAATCCAATTAATCTTCGGCAGTCGAAGTCTGCCCGACGATGCGCGCGCAGTCGCGCCCGCCGGCCGAAAGTGAAACGTACTGGTAGCGGCCAGTGACCCCGCGCGTGATAATGAAACTAGGTGTCGAGCCACTGTAGGTCACTGCTAATTTATCCATATCTGTTGAGCTTGTTGTATGAAGTCCCTGTCACACGGCTCAGCCTTTCTTTTTCGATGAAGGAATCGAACTGAGACAAATTTGTATGTTACATTCGACGCATGTTATCACGGCCATCATAAACTTACGCATACCTAAAGAGCATGTTGAATATTAAATGCGTTAGCAGAAGGCAGAACATTAAGTCTATTTTATTAACGTCCTCTCTGTCAATAGTTCTATTTCCTTAATTAGCAAACTGCGACAATCAAGTCGATAAAAACTAAAACTGCCGGGAATCATTGATAAGTTATAACCTGTGGCAGCCGAAGGTCTCAACGTCATTGCATTCTGCACGCACGTCTAATTTCTGAAATTATGTTCATATTATGAATTAATTATCATTTGCTTCGGTGAAGTAAAACATCTTGAAGAAACTTGCATGCTCGAGAGTAGTCCATATGTTCTCAAAGGTATGTGAAATCTGCCAGTTCGCAGTTGGCCAAGGTGGCGGACTATGGCCTTAACATGTCTTATTGAGAGTCGTTGGGTCAGTTATAAATAATAATGATTAATACATGGGACGCATTGCATGATTTTTGAATCTCTGTTGCTCTGTTAATGTAATGCTGTTCAATGAGTTTATTGTAGCCCTAAACTCTGTGTGTACATGAGATACCAGCAAAATAAAAACACGGCTGGTATCTAATATATAAACATTCATATAAACATTTATCATTATTTAATATTTTTTTTATATATTGAAAAAATAGAAAAAAGTTTTACGATTATCAACGTTGCACTAAAATGAATAAGCAAGAAGGTCACCCAGAATTTATTCGGTGAGAAAATGTTAATAGCAACAACATCTCTCCATAAACCCTAGGTCTCGGGTAAAAGAAAAGAAAAGAAAAGACCCGATCTTCATAGACATATGGTTGAAAATGGTGAAATTAAAGATGGCAATTAAATTTTAAGGCGCCCATTTTTCAGTGTCCAATTTGTGTATAAATTTGCGGAACGCGCTAAAGAATCGCGATGATGACATGGTCGTGTGACTGTTGTGAGAACTGCGGACAATTTTACAGATTTATTCAGGTCAGTGGGACGTGGTTAATCTGGAGTTGGTCAGCGTAGATTTTTTATGGGTACGAAAACAGGTAATAGGCATACAAACCGTTAAGTGCTAACTAAACTTATACCACTTTTCTCTAACAGCTTAGCGGTTGGAATGTATGTCTCCCGCACGTAAGCCCGGGTTTCAATCTGTACACACCATTAATTTTGTAAAGGTATGTTCATATTAGTAATTAATTATGACTTTGTTCGGTACAGTAAGAAGACATGAGAAAATCCACATGTCAAAGAGTGTTGCCATGACGTTTTCAATAGTCTATGATGTCTGCGCATTAGCAAATGATGAACTAAGAGACTTTATCCAATACAATATGAGGGTAGATTGAAACAAAAAGTTTCATCTCATATCTCCGTGGTAATAACACGTCTGTGACTGATATAAAACACAGGTAGAAGATATTTAAATTTTATCGGAGTATGAGTAACAATAAAATTATTTATGGTCTCAAATACAATAAATACATACACACTTGCAAGATTACATTAATAAGCCCAAGAATATATTCACTTCATGTGATCAATTTATTCTTGGTATGAATACTCTACATACCAACTTAGAACAAAAGTATTATACCAATAATAATCTGTATCATCAGATCGGCTATCAATTAGTAACAAAAAGACGCATAATCGGTAAAAGACACGCATTTCTTTTGAATATTACTATCTGTATTGGAGGGGATCCACCATATCCTAAGGAGTTGTTTCATTCAGTCACTGTTCAGGCAATACTACTCTCGAACAACTTGGCTCAATACACCAGGAAAGCACCGATATTGTGGATGTCGAAAAGAAAAATTCGGCTGAGACCTACCGCAATTTTTCTACATCACTCAGGGTTGACGGGGAAAAAATAAAGTCAACCCATTGTAATTTCATTGAATTTTTAATAAAGGATAAACAAAAAACCGGAGTAACACATCATTTTATTCAGACTTCTAAATAACAAAGTTAGTACAAACAAAATTTGAAATAACAATGTTTAGTACACTTCTGTTCAAATAAATTAGCAAAGAAATTAAGTTACCGAGCATATTTCCATCTAATATAATACAATCACAGTTCATTTGGATCCTGATCGTACCTTGGTTGCGTAACCTTCTAATCAATCTCTCCAACTGTTAGCTAATCGGGAACCGGTTGATTGCAGGGTTCTGAATAACAGTTGCGCTGAATTTCCGTCATTTGCGCTTGTTGCTCCTTTTGCATTTTATATAATGAATGCTGGATGTTGCTGCCAAATTTATGTTTAAAACTTTCTAAGAATTTATATCGTCAGAGAAAAAAGGTACACCTTTGTATACTTGTTCTTTATTAGTTCTGGCACCAGTAAATAAATTGTCACTATTACTTAGAGACTTGACAATTTGTCGTATGTACAAATCGTATGTCATATGTTTTACCTTAAGAATATAAAAATAATCAATTCTGTCCTACTGTGCCGTAACACTTTTCGTAAGCACGTGTATTAACAAATCAGGTTCCAGTGCAGTACTTATTAGTAGATAACTAGCAATTTTAACTCGGAAATCAACTAGAGCGCTTTCTAGATTAATTGCAGCGATTTTATTACCGTATACTATAAGACCATGTTAGTTTTTATCAGAAATTTTTGTCTTGTTATTTCTGTATGACTGAAACTTGTGCAAGCGATTCTCCTGTATATTATAGTAGTAATGTAACGACAACATTTAACTATAAGATTTCGAAAGTTGATTAAGATATAATTCATCAAAATAATAGTTCCATGTTCTTGCTAAAGTCTGCCGATCGAGCAAAGAGTTCTCGATTTGAGTCCCGAACGAGTCTACCGAATGACCCGAGCCGTTGTGATTATCTAACCACCCATCGTTACCATTCCTCCGGTATGGAATAACATCGTCGTAGGGATGTTATCGTCCTATTATAATATGGGTATCTTCATGTCACGAGTCAACACTATTTTACTAAGTTAGTGCACTTACCATCAAACCCCTACATCACTACTTACGATCAAACAGGGTTGTTGTCAAGTGTTATCTTTTAAATTAAAATAAGTTAAAAAATTATAAGCGAATACAGTCGTTCAAGTATCTTACTTACATATTGCATATGTTACTAGCTCGAGTGACATATGCAATAACAATAGGTACGTGTGTAGCTAGTAACTACAATATTAACGGAAAGCGATGTCCACACTTGAGAGCCGCACCTAATCCGACGAATGGCCGCTTTGAAACACGAAACAAAGTTGCCACATTCAAAAATTGTTTTCACCTCGTTGCCGGATTGTAATATTTATTTGAAAGAGAGAAGTATATTGCTTTATTCAACTGTTTCAATGAAATCATTTAAGAAGTTATTATCATTGTGATTATTGGATATCAAATAGTGATTATTACAGTAAGCGTTACAATAACGTCAGCAACCGCAGCTCACACAGCGATAGCAAGAGTCAATATCCACTCCTCTACCTCGGGGAGTTCGAAATCTGCTCTCTTGAATAGTCTAATAAATATGCGTATTAATTTTGGTGCCTTGATACTATAATAGTGTATTGAAGTAATTATTACTAGTATCTCGTATAAGGGGCTCCATCTACTCTGAAGCCCAAGCCAACCTCCCTTGCTTATGGTGTACCCTGTTGAACAAAACGGGCTATGACGATACGTCCCTCCTCCTGGAGGTTGCTGGGATCTATACCACTCAAATTAATTCCGGAGATAATTGCATGGGGGGTAAGGTACTTTGCCCATCTGACTAGTTACCATCCTCCTACTAAAACCGACCGTGAAATGTTTCGTACGGTTGAAACGTCGGAGGGTGAATAATAATAGTAGAAGCAAAAAATTAAGTGCATAAAAGTGTATTTACAAAATACCGAAACAACAAAATCATTTTGAATTGCCGGGCACAAGATTTTCCATCAATAAGAACTACAGCACCGTAATTACGAGGATTATCCTGCACGGAACCGCTAATTAATTGAAGCCATAGGAATTCTAGATGTAAATTTTAAAATGTCAATTTTAACATCTCCTCACCTTATTACAGTTAAACTGAATTATTTTACAGATACTAATTACGTGATCTGACAATTACGTGATTTCCTAAAATCGTAACAGCTGACCTCCGGGCCGCTGATATCCTCAGCGGCGACTTTTCGATAGTTTGTTGAAGGTTATGTCATCGATTTGAACGCTCGAATTATAACCGTGCCAGATTACACGTTTCGTCATTGGCGTTTGCGTCCTTACTAGAAACACCAGTATCGTCTGCACATTAAACTCGTTAAGGATCTATCAAGTTTAACTTAAAACTGTATTCTTAATTCCATGTGATACTTGCGCAACATACGAATTTCTTTATTTTATATCTTATATATGGCTTTGTTGCCAAATTTTATTCTAAGAATCGTAACTGTATGACATGATAAGACAACGTCGAATTTAAGTGGACATTTCTGCAACATTTCTGACGAGTCTCATATTCACCCGCCCAATACAGGACGAGTGGCATAAAACGCATTTTCTATTAGTTGGGTTATATATGTTTGGCATATAATTAGATGGAACTGTAAATAACATTCTATTCTATTTATTTACTTACATGACCCTATTGTATAGAACTTAATACATTCTACAAAAAATAGTAACATACTGTGATTTGAGAGGTCTTCCTCAGAATTGAATGTATGATAGCATATTATGGTTATGTTGTATTTTAAGGACTCCTTGAATACCATGGGACGAGCCCATGAAGCGATGTACATGAGTGATACCGAAAACTCGAACTTTGTCTAGGTGACGACTCCATAGCCTAGTTGGTAGTGACCCTGCCTGCTGAGCGAGGGATCCCGGGTTCAATTCCCGGCCGGGGCAAATATTTAATGTGATAGATTTCATTGTGATAGATTATGGGTGTTTGTGATGTCATATTTGTGTGTATCCATGCCACCCGCAACACAGGGAATCCTAGTGCGGAGATGTTAGTGTGTAAATGTTTTTCGTTATTGTTTCGTCGTTTATTGTTCGATCGATTCTTCGACTTTAGGGTCAAGTGGAATCTGTTACATGTTAAGCGCCCAGCCCGTAACAATTACAGTTTAACAAATTATCTATTTCACAATTAGCTATACGGTTACCACACTTCCGTTATCGTACCACATCGTCCACGACATGAAATGGGTTGCGTGTCCATCTGCTATTAACAGATCAATAAAAAAGCGCTTTCATACCTCGCGTCAGCATCTGCATTAGAATCTGGATAACGCAATCATTCTCATATCTCTTTAAATATTTCTCAGATACAAGAGAAAAGGTCTTATGAGGATCGTAGCCACGGTGGTTCCTTAGAAGTTTTGAATTTTTTTTATTAAAACATGTGTTTTGTACACACTACAAAAAAACACGTAGAACAAATAAATGTAGTTGCATAATTCATTCTAGACAAAATCACACAAATGTCGGGAAAGTGATAATTTAAGCTGTATTGTATGTATAATAATAATAATATGATCATTAATGCTATAATTTATAGCTACGATTTCATTCAAACCTGCATCTGAGGTATGAATAAGACACGTAACTCAGGACCAGTCTCCACCTCTGTCCTTCGGCGGAGATTTATGAAACAAGATTCACTTTCCCAGACACTGCATGGTCACTTTCACACGGGCTATTTGTTGTTATTAGAAACAACACCATTAATCGCGAACTATAACTTGGAATAATCGTTTTAGATTGTAAAATAGAAACTTCACGGCCACTACTCAATTCTCGACGGTAAGGAATGATCATACGATAGCTCCATACAGTTTAACTGAGTTTCTTTAATCAGTTGCTAAATAAAAGAGCTTTTGATGTTTTAATTATAACGCTAATAAGTTGTAAAAACTTATCCATTTGGTGTCATACACAATAAATTTGCGTTGTCGAACGATATTAACATCAAAAATAGCTAACGAAGCAGTCGATGACGCGTAACAGTGATTTTTTAAGTTATTTTACTACAAAATACAAATATATAGCAAATAGTACGAAATAAAGTTTTTTGGAGTGAAAATTCTGTAGCTCCGTCGTGATTCTCTCAATGAAACGAAAATGCGACACTAAAAAGAGGCGCACATGTACATCTATAGGACTTAACCCTTTCCACTCCAAGGCTGTTTTTGTTTTTATTCCACCAGCTCCACGCTAAAATTACGTTTTTTTACTTATAGTGTTTTTTGTGTATTTTGTAAAAAAAAACTAATTTTTCTTATTTAATAAACTTTATTTTATGAGTAATTACATGATACTATATTACAACATCAAAATTCAAACATTTTAGTAACAAAAATCCCTCCTGTTTTAAAATTTTCCGCAAAAAGAGGTATTACACCATGTCGAGTATCACTCGACAGTGGAGCTAGTGGAACAAAATCAGTGTCGAGTGACACTCGACATTGGAGTGGAAAGGGTTAAGGTGCGTGAGAATGAGGTAAAATATAGATATGCAGCGTTTCATGTTATCTTCGTCTTCTCTTTATGCGTCGCTTCGTATATCCGTGTTTGTGTGCGCCAATTTTTTTTCGCGCCCATCCTCATTTGACCACCTGATGGGCGCCCGATATGCGGAAGCTCTCAGGGTCGGTCCCCCTCGACCATCTAGGGGGCGACTGCTAGGCTGCGTTAAAGAATTGTGCATCCGTAGTCCCTAACCCCCCGCTCAACAGCGGGGCTTTTGACCCCCTCGAGGACCCCCCTCCCCCCGCTAAGGACAGCACCCTCAGAGGCCGCACGCCACGTATAAAGACTCGGATTAGATGAGCCAATTTTTTAGCATAGGTGCCGTAAACCAAGTGTCTTTTTGATGTTTTTATAAAATAATGTGGAATGAGATTCTTTATTAGCATTACAACCCAAAATTGCTTGGTTCTGGGCTCATCGCATTGTGAGGAATATATATTTCGCGGAAAAAAGCGACTTATCTATTATCTTTTAATTATCGTTATCTATTATCTTATCTATCTTATCTATTATCTTTTAATTGATATCTTATAATATAGTCATATTATTTCTGTACGAGAGTTACGTATTGTAATTGGGCATAACAAAATATTTATAACTCATAGAGATAACATTCTTTATATTGTAATATTAATAACCGAGTCTGACTAGATTAAAAACCAATATTAATAATAAATCTAAAATAAATTTTTCTGAACCATGTATAAGGGAATTTCGTGTTTACAAGTTATACAACGTGATTTTGAGTAGACACTAAACCTGAAAGTAGTAGTTGTTCAGATTCAGTAACTGAATCGAATGCAATATTTTTTACACCATGTTATATTTTGTCCGAAAAATATTTTAAAAATATTACTATTTGGTCTCCTCTAAGTTAGCGGCGTGTGTCGCGGCGTCGGCGTTACGCTTTGACTTGAAACCGCCGTCTTTGACGGTGTATTTCACCGCCCGCAGTCACCCGAAAGCTAGCGATCGGCGTGTGCGTGTGCGATTCCGTCATTAAATTATCGTGACTTAAAAATTATAACAATGAGTTTTCGCTTCAATAATGTCCAGTACACAGAAATGGTGCGAACGTTAGCAGTGTGCGGTGATAATGTTACTATGGCAGTGCGACGGTACGAAGAACAATTTGGTGTAAGAGTGTCATGGAACACCATGCTTTCCACCACTCAACGCCTAAGGGACAACGGGGAGTTCCGGCCTCCGACCGCAGTTAATCGTGGTGTGAGTCGCATACCAACGGCAGTCCAAGAAAGGATTTTGGACTACGTAGCCGACAATCCTGAAAGGAGCACAAGACAGGTCGCCAGAGAATTTGACGTTAGTCAAGCTTATGCTTGGCAGACGTTACATGATGACGGACAGTACCCTTACCATTTCCGACGCGCTCAAGAGCTTAGTGAAAATGATCACACACAACGAGTTGAGTTTTGCCGGTGGCTTCTTAATACGCAAAACGCCAATATTTTGTGGACCGACGAGTGTACATTCACACGTCGCGGACTTTTTAACATCCACAACAGTCACCACTGGAGTCATGAAAACCCACATCTGGTACGCTCCGATTCTTTTCAGCATAGGTTCTCGGTAAACGTATGGGCGGGAATAGTGAACCAAACTGTAATAAACTTTTGTTTGAGCTGTTATTTATGTGTGCAGTATAAGTTGCAAATAAATGTATTTCTTTCTTTCTTTCTTTCTTAATAGGTCCTATTTATTTGCCAAGGTTAAATTCACAAACATATTTACAATTCCTGAGGAATGTTTTACCCGACATTTTAGAAGACCTACCGCTTGAAACTTATCGGGGCGGTCTCTATTACCAGCATGATGGAGCACCCGCACATTTTTCTACTCAAGTCAGAGAATTTCTGAATCGGGAATACGGCGAGCTTTGGATCGGTCGCGGCGGGCCAGTGCAGTGGCCAGCACGATCCCCAGACCTTACACCGCTCGACTTTTACCTATGGGGACATGTCAAAGACATAGTCTATCAAACAGAGCCGCATAATGAAATAGATTTAAAAAATAAAATAGAAAGTGCCTTTGACACAATTAAAAATGATCGATACGTATTGAGGAGGTTAAAAAGAAATTTACGCAAGCGCGCTCGTTTGTGCATTAGGAAACATGGGGGTCATTTTGAACAGTTATTAAGTTACGTTTGAGTGACGATAAAAAGTGTGATGGGGAGTGTCTGTGTGAACAAATACGTGTATTTTTATGTCGTGCATGTGCAAGTTGCACAGTGCAACGCTAAGTGACCATGTTAAATCGCGCTAGTTATCAATCAGCTGTGCAGCGCGGGCGCGCTGCGCGCGGTGACCATGTAATAGGGAGGACAGAGGATGAACTCAACAAGCTTGTAACTTGGTGAGTTTTAAAGATACACCTTTGGCAATTTTTATGTCGATTATTTAAACCGAAATATTCGACACGTGTCTCGGTTTTAGTATCTACTAATAGTCACGTTGTATAATAAGCGATAAACCGATAACAATACAAAAAGTGACATTGACCTTACAATACTTCATTGACCACCATTTCTTGTGTTCACTGAATTATGCGTGATATTTGAAGGTTTTTCGATACAAAAAACTTGTACCCGTTGATCGGATCGTTAGCGATCGGCAAAGTTGGCGACATTGCCGCAGCGATCGGGAGCCGATTGAAGACGTGTTCGTAGGTCTTTAGTATTTTGGTGACTTACTGAATATTAAAAGAAATGTCTAGTCTAAAGTGTTCCTATAAATATATTTTTATATTACAACAGAAAAAAACTTGGTCAAATTTTAGACACGAATTAATATATATATATATATATATATCAGGATGCTGTGATGTACGCAACAACAAAATATTAGCATTGACAAGTATTAATTTGGTGATAAAGCGTAGATAGCGAATTTGATTACCGAATCACGTATTCCATTGAGCGGCGCGCGGCTGAGGGCGCAGCCGGGCGGGCACGGTCGCTCGTGAAATGTGCAGACCTTCGCATTTAACTTCCACTACTGAACTATATACTGAAACGATACTTAGTTTATCAACGAATGCTCTGATAAAACGAACCGCGTAATTACCGACTGGAGTCGTGGAAGCAGACTTAACGTACGGACCATTTCAAGGTTTTACTTTTCTTTGGGTAAAATGGTATATAGAACCCGAATATTGACAATTATTTTAATATGAAATGGAATGTAAAAATTCTTTTTGATAAACAGATAGAGGATTATCCAAGAAAAGACATTATCCAACTAAACTTAACCGTCAAATGTTTTTACTTGGGAAGCTAATTAAGAAACGAGATCACTGTTTCCTTTTTAATTGAAATATCTCTGGTCTGGTGGCAGCGGTGTCCACTTACGTTTCACTCTCGACCCTCCATAAAACTGCACTCCTAGTGCCGGGAGTACTCTGAACTAGTTGATTTAATTAACGAAGAATCATTTTCAAGTATTGTTTTAAATTCAAGCAAAAACGTGTCGTTTTACGATTAACATTAACGCCGTAGACATTTTCAATCGAGCCAACATAACCACCTATTAACAAAATTAAGAAGCTCGGTGCGGTCACTTTCATACATTAATTTAATTAATTACCAACGTCTTGGTTTACAAACAAAACGAATGTCCGCTCGCAAATATTATCTTATCTCGGAAGATACCGAGCGAAACACTTGTTAGTGAATGTACTATGTTAATCTTGTTCAAATTTCACAAAGTTAACACGATTACAGAAATCTGTACCAAATAAGAATGCACATTTCACAGTTGCACATAACGCTACGATAATATTAATAATATGGATGTAGTTAAATAAAGCACCAAGGTTCTGTGAGAAGTATTTGAAACCATATTCATCAAGACACTACTACCTATCGTGAGTACTCGTTATATTTAAAATCAATATTGATGTTATTAAAATACTATAGAGAGTAATAGATCATACCGTAATTGAAAAATCTACTTCGTAGATTTAATGTCAATCCAGTTCAGGCCATAAAAGGCAGACATTTGATTGATTGAATTGTATAGTATTTTGTAGTTGCCCCATAGCGGAGAGCATTTGTCCGAGCTTTCGTCAACGATAATAAAAATGAGCTGTGCTTGTCTTAAATAAAACATGTATTTAACGCAAAACGTTACATTGGAACCGCAGTTCGTTAGTAAAGATCTTGCTTGGCAGTAGGCCTCCGCGTAATGATAACATTATCAGTATTATCACTAAGTTATTAATATTATTACTGGTATTATTATATTTCCGTGAAGCCCGCCTGGGTAGCTACCACCCTCCTGCTTGAGTCAGTCGCCAAACGACTAGTAGTGTTCCGGCCGGGGCCTTGAGTGCCAGTAGTTTTTTTCATTTCCTTCTCATTTCCAACAACGCATCAGTGATACCATCAGGTGGCTCATTGTCGGCCATTAACATAAAAAAAGATCGTTATGTGACCTCTGACTGGGAGACACATTCATTAATTATCGTATTAAATTCCATTTCATTACCCGGGTTCTCAGCTCGTATCGCTCGGAGCATGGAAACCACATCGAGACCGTGAAATAAGCGTAATAAGACAGTCACTGTCCACACCATTATAAAATGAAAGCGCTCGGGTTTCACTGAGCGACAGTTGCAAACTTGCACACGATGAAATCAGGGCTATCGTCCGTTGTTTTCCCGGATTTGTCATAGTTTAGATTAGACTGACATCGGACGTGCATCCGGATGGGGTAATATCAACTCTATGGATCTCCAAAATAGTGAATGGACCCAAATATGAAATATATATCAACATATGAAAATGAACGGCACATGATTTTCGTTCGTATTGGAATAGTGCAGATGATTCTTTTTAGTCACTTGGAAACGAAACTTTAGCTCGCATGTTATTTCACTCCGGAAACAGAATACTCAACGTAAATAAATCACCTGTTTATTTTATTTATCATTTTTTACAACTTCAACGCAGCTGCAAAGAGCAATAGTGCGGATTACACAATTTATTCGTTACGTTCAACGATAGAATTTACCCGCTGTCAGCTGTCGCGAGGAAATTGACACGTCGAAAACTTTTATCATTTGTACCGGAAAACAAATCGTCAACACTTTTTTTGTTACAAAAATAAAAAAAAACCTAACTTTCTCTTTTATATTATTTTCCTACTTTCTACAAAAGCTGTTTTGAATATATATATATCTCTACAAATGAGTATGTATATTTTGGTAGAAGCTTAGAAGAAATCGCGTTTTATATCAGATAATGTATCTATATCTATGAATACATATATGATGTTCAAATATTATTTTAGAAGACAATAAAGTGAATCTGTATTGAACCCAACTCTGCACGCGAGAATCTATAATATAACTATAAGAAGTATATTTCCGCTTTCTGATCAGTTACGCAAGAACAGAATATATTATTAACACGGCAGCCTCTTTCGCAACAGTCAAACTAGTCAGTATATTGGCAAAAAATCACCGTTACTTCTGATATTCTTAATATAACACGTTACTGTACTGTTGTGGAGTTACGAAGCGTGAAATTCATTTCATTGATTTCTTCTCAATATGGCGTTGCGGTATTCTACCGTTGCAAAAAAACTTTAAAGAAAAAAATTAAACGTCGAATTTAATATCGCTACGCGTGAAATGACAAGTTATATTTTTTACTGACATACAACCGGTCGGGTAGTCCACCTGATCACTGCATAACACTAAATAACAATTATTTCAATCGTAGAGTTAAGCGACCTCTCGTGTTCATAGAGCACGCCGCTGTCGAAACAAGAGAAGACGCGTCCGGGGCACTTTCGTTCCTCGGCAGTGGGCTCGACAATAATTCGTGTAATCCCAATGGTACCGGTTCTTTACATTAAACGTGGTTCTGGTATGGTTCAGGATTTACCCGAGCCTTCTTTGCCGGCAGCGCGTTGGTGATGCCTCTGGTGTTGTGGATGTCCACGAGACTTGTCACAACTGTGAGCTATCTACAGAATAAGAGAACGCGAGTGCAATCGGAAGCTGGATGGCTGGAACTGGCTAAAGGCAAAACGTCAGGAGTACTTTTGAGCTTCAGAGTACACTTCTGCACGCTAATAATATTGATATTTGTAAAAAAACCTGTAGATTTCTGTTACAAGAAAATTTATTAGTAACTTATTAAGAAACAGACTGATCATAAGAACCTGGTTATTAAAACGACCGTTTAATAGTACTTAAAAAAATTACTTCTCGTAATTACTACATATTCAAAAGTGTTTCGTCAGTGGAGAAAAGAATCGTCGAAATAAATTACCCCGTAAATTCGTATTACTATCCAAAGTATAAACATTTCATTGATACTTAAACGTTCTATTAATTTATTATTACCAAGTATTAAGTTGTACTTTCAGTAAAGCCATACAAGAACAATTCTATTCCATTGCTAACTCGTGACTCGCCCGACGATGGAATGGAGCGCAAAATAGCCCTTTTCTCCACTGCCCTTAGTTTATTTTCCGCTAAACAATATTTGGAAGGAAAGTAATCGTGAATTATATTTGCCCGTTTATGTCGGAAGAGTCGTCATTAGCATAATGTGATTTCACTTTCTATCAAGCTATAGTTTTTAGTAAGTAGCGTGGGACCGGTATCTTGTTGCGATCGATTTTGTCTGCATTCAAAGATTGAATCTGTGTATAAGCTTCACCCATCCTTGAGTGCAAGCCGACTTTATTTCCTGGTAAGTCCCTGTTTTTATATATGACCAACTAGATACCTACTTTAACATGATTTTTTAAAAATATTAAGTTCGATATTGATTAAGGGTAATTCCGACGTTATCATAATTGGCAAGATTCAATGAGCAAAAACCACCATAAATAGCAATATTCTACTTGCCTGACTAAATAACACCTTATAAAATCAACCGTTTAAATGTAACGATAAATATCGATTGCAGCAGACCAGAGTCTAAGTGCTTGACTAAATATCTGTAACGTATTCGAAATTCTAAATAAAAGACTTTTCTGTTTCCACCCTTGATTGCAAATCAACCTCTGCTCGTAGAGCACAATGATGAACCACGAACTAACAACACATCGATGTTAGGTTTCGTACTTGATGATGGTTAGTTACCACCCTATATAAACTGTAGGATAGTTTTTCGTGTCTCGGTTGTAGTACATGGTACCCAATTTATTAAATTTCTTGTTTACCGGCAATGTATTGGACAAATTGGTGTAAAAATGTCCATAGAAGGCATGACCACTAACTGTCTTTGTGGTTGGCGCGTCTGGTCGTTTTACATAATATAAAACTAAAAACTAGTACGTATGTCATACGCGTATACTACTACTAAAAATTTTCTAGCGGTTACTCTAAGTTTACAGTCAGATTGTGGTTTATTAGTGAAACAAATAGAATCGCAAAAGCTAAAGAAATCTCCAAATATAACCCACTAGACCTCGGAGCCGGCATGTGGGCTATGTTATTTATCTATTCAGCAACCCACACCTTATAGAGCAGTAAACGCAGCTCAACATTATGGAACGGACACAAGGATTTTGCTATAAACGCCAAACTACTTCTTATTAGGCGTGGAAATGTCGAATAACGGTCGGTTTATTCAAGCTATGCTGTTACAAGACTGCGATGAAGAATTGAGTTGTCGTAGAATAAGTAATATAAAAAAAATATTTTAAAGTCTATATTTTTCGTAATTAGGTAAAAAATGATGTTTATTTGTTACTAAACCAGTTGAATTTGTTGAGACACAGTGACATCTATGTTCCTTACATTTTATTTTGTTTTCAACGGAATCATAGATGGCGCAGAAACTTTATGATTCAATTTTTACTTTTACTATGTTTAATATAAAAATACCTAAATTTAAATAATGAATTTATATTAAAAAAAACTTCATTAACATCCAGTGTCATCCACTATTTCAAATACAGAGTTTGCAGAGGACCTATATGTACCTACATGTTTGAAAGCATTTTGCACGGATGATGACCGAGACTGAGGCTGAACTACCCAGGGCTAGGTGCTATCATCAGAGCGGAATGCCATTAATTGATAGTTTGTGATGTTTAATGTCAACTAACATAGTTTTTAAGTACGCATAGTCAAATGAATCATTGTCATTCCATAAATACATAACTTGAATTGAATTATCGGTTCGTCACTATATTTAAAGAAGATCAAGTTCGAACCATTCTCTGTACATTAAAAATAATCATCAAAATCGGTAATTAAACAACGGAGCTATGGCTACACGTACATAAAACAATACGTACTTACGAACATCGAACCGCCTCCTTTTTTGAACTCTTTTGTTAACAACTAAAGTACAAATTATTACAAAACTTTTCAATATCATTTTTCCAACATTTGTCATTAGTAGTCTTTGAAACCTTTTGAATTCACTCAAGGGCCTGTAACTCACACACTCCCAATGCCCAGCTCAACCCGAAAACATTATTTCAAGCAATCATAATAATATTGGTAATATCGTAACGGATCAATATTTAAAATTGCACAGAAAATTGAAAAATCTCGCTAACTATTAGAAACCTTTGAATGTGGTTTATTTAAAAAGTTCTATAGTTATAACAACCGTGCTGTTTGTTTACTATTAAAATTTAATTTTTTGTCTCAGTAGTAATAAATGTGGTTATTACCATGAGCGGCCTAATGCAGAGCACGGGACTGCAGAATTGATGAGGCGTCTAACGTACTCCATCAGGCTTCCGCAATGCAGATTGATGGAGAAGTTAGTAGCTGAGACAAAATAATTTGTTGTCCGAAGGAGTAACGACATGCAAATAAGATTATGTTTAGCATATTTACCAAGAGGGAAAGCCGCAGTTGTAGTACTCGACTATTCATCACTCGAATTCTGTCACTATAATAATCCATCTGTAGCTATATTACTGAAGCCCGGGACTTCTAATGGTCATTTAACATAAGTTAGATTTGTAAATTTTTTTGTCATTTATAATAAACGTTCACACTCACACCCCTGTATGAAGACTCCCCGTGTGCTATGGTATGACGTCATGAAAGTACATTAATATGACATCACAAACACCCGTGACTCGAGCAAAAATATTTGCCACATAGATGTCTTACCGGGTTGGAAATTGAACCCAAAACACCGCGTGGAGCAGACACGGTCATTACCAACTGGGCTGCGGGTTGGTCTAATTTAAAAAACTTTCGGTTTTATTTATTTTTGTAAACTCACACCTGCCGACAGTGCTCAGTACACAGGGTATGAAAGAAAAAAATGGTGGTACTTATGCAAAGTAATATCAGTTTTATACTACCTGCAAAACCAGCATTATTTTGCTAAGAAACCGTGAAATATTTTGTTTCGATTTGCTAGACTGACTACGCAATTATATACTCCTTTCTATGGTAGCAACGTGTTTGTGACACCAGTTAGTCGCGTGCAGGAGTAGTGCAGGTGAGTCACTATTAAAAAAAAGTTGCACAATGGTTCCTTAAATTCTAATAGACCCTGAAATGTCGCCGACCGAGAATTTTGGCTGTATAGGCGCGGCCTAGAGTACTCGCCCAATCCCATGCTGCCAGAACAGGGTGTCACAAGAGGCGACAGAAGTCAACCTGCTTGGTGAAGTTAGCCGGCTTCGCGTAAGAATTCTATTATCATCTTCTGTTCTTCCTTACTTTGTTCTCATTTCCTGGTCGACATCGCATCAGTGATACATTTGGTCCGGATGATGTTCATGAGCGACGGTGACCACTTACCATCAGGTGGCTCGTCTGCTCGTTTGTCGGCTATTAACAAAAAAAATACCATCGGATACATGCGTTCCACACTGCCATGTATACAAACCTCGTATTGTATGTCAGATATTTTAACTTCAAGGGCACTTACCGTGTACTGGAACAATTAATGGACATGCCAATTATATTGTGTACTTACAACACAATTGCAGAACAAAACGTATTTATACACCGTTATCGCTGGTAATAAGTAATTACCATACTAGATTGTAATAAATAAATTCCTCTCTTAACAAACTGAATCGAATTTTATTAGACCTGCAATGACTCCAGTCTTATTTTATCTTGCTCGGGATTGAGAAACATATTACTTCAATTTACAAACAATATTACTCAACGTTGAACTTTAAGGAACTTGAAATCGCGATATAAGGAATATCAATTAGTTTGACAATAATTCCCGTGACATTCATTCAAAGGTAATCCCCAGTAGTACATACACGTATATACGAAACTAAATAGAACTTAGCGGAATAAATAATAGTCCATTTATTTCAACCAACAGAAACGAACATATATATGTACGGGGTTCATCATCATCATTACAACCCACATCGTCCCACTACTGGGCCCGGGTGTTCTCCCGCAATGAGAAAGACCAGGCCATATGCGGGTTGCCAGGATGATATAGAAAACTTCCCGCGACGAGAGTTGTTCGTGCACTAAAATTCAGATTTATAGCTAATACACATAAGGTGCAAGCGCTGTACTTTTTCTTATAATACGTATACGTATAAAATATACTTAAGTATATGTACCAGGGATGTTATGGAGCTCCGTAACCGTGACCGAAACTATCGGATATCTAGAATAAAAATATATCCGAATCCATAACCGAATCCAATAAAAAAGTTTCGAATAATTTCGGATAGGGACAGAGTCTAAATGAAACACGTTATGACAGGTTTTCGCTGTCTGAGTCGATACACTTGCCGCGTCGCTTTCATCTTTAGACGTTTTTATTATTTGATTTTTAAGATTTTTATTCCATGAACATAATACCAAGTAATAGCTACAAAGAAAGTGAAACTGTTACCTTGTAAATACATTTAATTTTTTTAACAAGGCCTAAATCAACCAAACCGTTACCAAAACTATGCGAAACAATCGGACAACCCGAAATAATTTCATATCCATAACCGTAACCGAAACCGGTAAAGTATTATTCATATATCGGTATCCATATCCGCAATTTCACATGCATAACATCCCTAATATTATATCATATTCATAGATTCATTTATAACAATAACACAACTAATCTCGCCTAGACCAGGAACTACATCTTATTAATTGCTGAAGATCGATTCCGTTACGTCCAACGTCGATCCGTGATCGGCAGATATTTATAGCTTCCTGCGGCACTCTTACATCACACGTTAACGGGAGTAGACGTGCCGTCTGTGTCTCTCGTTCGTCGGTTTAATGCGCCCGTGATCCTTTATCACTTATGAAGTTATTACTCCTGTTCAGTAGGTTTAATGTACATGGCTTCCTGCGCTCCTTATGTAAGAAGTAATGTAAGCTATTAACTGACGTGTATTTATTTATCTTTATAAAAACACACCAGGGAGTACGAAGATTCCCGCTGTACCATCAATAGCTTTACTATCAAATACCTAAAAGCATAGACGATTCGAGTATTACGTTGAGTTTAACTTTGCAATCCTTAGCACTGTACGTACATAACTATAACCACAGGGGCAATCGAATTATATCACGGACCGGTTGGTTGTCACCTACATCTCGTTTCTGTAAATCCATGCAATCGTCGAAGTTGATCACACATAAATCCACGTTCATTATTCGTCTAATAGTTTAGAATGTAAAACTTAGTACCTAACTAACTAACCACGGCGTCTCTCGTTAATATAACCACATGGTGTTGCGGCAAATCGCTCACGCGAAAGGCACTCGATAAGCGATCGTTGGATATTTATCACTTCCTGTGACGACCTCAACAACTCCACCTGTTGTGAAACTATTCCCAGATGTCGATCTGTCGTTGAATCCGCGTGGACTTTCATGTATACCAATACTCGTAATAAAATTGTACCAGCGTCGAATCAGTAGGTACATCCGTTTTTTTTTTTATTTGAATTTAAATAGATGGCTTTGGTTATGGATGCCACAAATCAATTTATTTGTTAATGTAATGCTAGTATTTGATGTTAGCTATTACCTGTATAATGTAAAAAGGTGGTTTCTGTTCTTTTGTAACTTACTCATGATAAAATATTAACCCAATACTTCCAATACTACTCTCAAATTTTTGGCGCTAAAATCGTCATGCAGTATTACTTATAACTTGACATGTTGCTAATAAATAGGAGGTAAATATAAATTGTACAGTGAATAAATAAACATTGGGATTGTTGTCAAGTCTATGTAAAAAAAATCTAATTCTATTTTAAATTCTACGAATCTCAATTCAATCAAGCGCCTAGCCTAATTACCGAGCAAAATTTCACACGCAGAACTCTTCGCAATGCAACTGATACAATAAGATCGATTTTTTAATACGCAACGAACGTTGCAATTCCGCGATTTTCAACACAAGTGAATCGATGTGGATCAAGCATGTTCTTTCAGTATAAACTTTCCGTCTGGTGCTGGGTAGAACATTCTGCGCCGGCGCAGCGAGCCGCGACTCCGCAGATGCACGGTCGCGCTCCAGTTGTCTCTTGTGCAATCACCATCGTCTCAGCTATCTGCCGCGGCCGCGTCGGTACACTACACAATTTTGGAGTATCGACTCAATTGCCACCGCATCGTTCTTCATAACGCCGAATTATTCCCCAGTTCAAAGTTTAGTGGGTTACACAATTCGATGCATTGATCCTATATTTTAGCCCACTTTATTTTACTTATTGTAAAGATATTGAATACATAAAATGTTGACGACCAGTCTACGTAACGAATATACTTAAATTCAAATAAAAAATGTTAAAAAAATTTAGGGTTTTCAACACAGGATTAAAACTAAATATATTAATTTGTGCACTTGTGTCATAGTGTGCTTGTAATATACTACTTCCTACATTTCTTTATTTAAATCTAAGCCGTGGGTCTACGACGTTATCGCCAGATAGCAGCAGTTAAGCTATATCAGAAATCTTCGGGCGGTTTAACATCTCCCGACACATGGATTGGCCGCTAACTCTACCCACCCGCACTGGAGAGTACGGAGTATCCCGATCCTACCGAATCATGCAGGGTAATTAAGGTTCTTAAGTGACTCTTTAAATTGATTATAGGTTTTATTAAGCAGTAGTTGGAAACAACAGCTTGGCAGGTTTAATCAAAGAAAAAACTAATTAAACATAAACATTAAACAAAAACTGTCCAAAATGAGACCGACGCGGCTCATGTCCGATACATTAGACTCGATAAGCGTAAACCAGTCATAATATGCGTTACTTATACTCTGCATCTATCCGAATAATCCGAAACTTTTTTATCTGATTTGGTAACGGTTTAGAATATATTTTTATTTCGGATATCCGATAGTTTCCGTTACGGAGCTCCATAACATCCCTGGTCTAAAAGATGAATTGTATGCGATCAAATACGCAACATATAAGCGATATTAGTTCAGCGTTCATTCGACCACAACAGAAGGAGTAGCTACTAGAAACCAACCGTTCATATTCCGTTAGCTGTTGGCAAGCGCTGTGTAAGACAATGTACTAGTAAACTTTGCCTGAGTTCATTTACATCATGGTTCGAATCTATAAGAGGATCTTGCATGCTTTGTATCACATTTTAAAGTTGGACATGCACGTCAACAGGTTCCTCCATACAAACGTCGAAGATCCAACTGTGAAAAGAAACGTATCTTAAATCTAAAGTAACTTACTACAATACATTAGTGAAAACCGTAACGAAATCGGTTAAGCCGTTTCTGAAATTAGCGCGAACAAACGCACAGACAAACAGACACAAATTGTAACAACTATTGTTTTGGGTTCTATTGCGTTAATAAAGGCCTCTAATAGTAGTTTTTCTCATATATCCTTAGCGTACAAAAACGATCAGTTAGAATTTTATTATATGTATACATTATACAATTACCAAAATATGTCTATGTCCTTCGTAAGTGGCCGAAACAAAATTTTCTAATTAACCCCCTAACAAGAGTTTTGTTTATTTACAGTATACATTCGTCTTCGCGTCATCCAATTCTATATGTACAAAAGTTCAACTTTTTCTTCTAGTATCTTTGGAGGAAATCAGGACAGACGAACTAACCCGCGAGTGATCTTGTAACTGTTCCGATTTTACAAATACACTTAAATCAAGCACCTGCGGCGAAACATCGAAATCAAAGGTAAAGTTGAATGTGATGTTACCTATAGCAATTTATGTAATTTTCTAGTTCATTTTTGTACAATAATAAAAATAATTGAAAACTCAAATTCGAAAATATATTATCTATGATACTATGAGTACATACTTTGGAGGATTATATTACTATGTTTTCATTATCTATATAACTGTATTATCTATATAACTATAAACTGATAAAGGTCTGCTGTTATGCATGCATCACGAAAAAACTACTAAACAGATTTCAATTGAGTTTTCTTTTTATTTCTTAGACACTTCGGCCTTATCATAAAGATATTGCGGTATCAAATTTATTAAAGTTTTACAAAAAAGGACTTTAGTAAGCAACACTAGTTCAGTGACATGTGTTCTTTTATATGTTTTTTTCCTCTGCACATAAAATACTTTTTTAATACAATAAGTAACGCGGACAAGTCGCGGACACAGCTAGTTACTAATGCAAGGAAAACGATTCCAATGGCTTACAAACACACTGCAGCCAGAGTGATTTGCAACTTATGCAAATGTAACATGACTGGCAAATATTTGCACATCACAAGCAAAGTAAGCAAAGAAGAACTGTAACAATCGTGCGCGAGTAATTCTACATTCGAATGCCATCGTGCAAACTAGGGATGTTATGGATATGAAATTTCGGATCTGGATATGGATACGGATACATGAATAATATTTTACTATATATTATGTTTATCCAATTGTTTCGGGTGGTTTCGGTTACGGTTATTAGAGGATTTACGACTTAAAAAAAATTCACATACTTTGACTTCGTCCCTAGGTTTTGTGTGGTATTATAATCACAGAAAATAAAGGAAAAATAGCCTTAAAAATTAAGCAAAAAACTATCTAAAATGAGAACCACGTGGCTAGTGTATCGGGTGGGCCGATGAAAATCTATCATAACGTATTTTATTTAGACTCTGAACTTTCTTTATCGGATTCAGTTACGGTTTCGGATATATTTTAGTTTGGATATCGGTTACAGTTACGGAGCTCCATAACATCCCTGGTAGAAACTATGCAGGTATATGTGTCAGTTACATTTAGTTATCACGAAGTACACAGTTCGCAAGAAAATCTTGGAACTGTGATATTATTACACATTATATATTCTCGGGTCCAAGATGTACGTAAGTGGACCCGGTAATTTGAGAGGATCCCACACGTTGAGATCTCTTTGAAACACTTTAATAATTTGAAATGTTTTGAACATCCGAGTGTGGACCCCACTGTATGCACAACAACTATAAAAAAAATGTACAGGTGAATGGTCTATTGTGGTGAAATATCGTAACGGCATGTTGGTGTTATTGGCGTGTATTATTTTTAAAAATGCGCTAAGGAGTTTCTTTCGCCGTTTCTTCTCCTCAATCTTAAAGCACCTTTTCGAAACGGTAGTGGAAGGAAAAAATAACGTGCATCAGTGTATTCACAGAATACCTACATGATTAATTGATTTTGAATTTGAACGATGGACTGGTAATTCGGCTATGATATGATTGCTGAGTTTATAGGAATGTTCGATACCGATTTCGTCATTTAGGAGACATTGAACCCCCAAGAGCGAATTCCCTCGTTATTACGCCGTTAGATACTTCCAGCCCCGAGCATACCGCTCCAGCTATCCCACTTTAGATTTTAGGTGGTCTGTCAAGGCAAGCACAGAAGTGCCTATTCCTTGATCTGCAGTCGTCCTACACAAGTCAAGAACAGCGGGTTTCCTGTAGATATTGGGTCCTACTTTTGTCCATTTCATGTAGCTACTCACCATCTGCTCGCTACAAGCTGCACTGTGGGTTTATTATTATTATTATTTGTTGGATAGGTGGGATTTACTTTCCACCGGAAACTGCGACCAGATATGATCCAGGTCCTATTATTCAAATCTGGTCCCAAGTCCCACCGTTAAGATGGACCGTAGAACGATTTTGGATATCAAATCATTGATTTAGCAAGACAAGGAAACGTGATAATTTCTTCAATTAGTTTTAGAAGCTCTGAATTATATGTATATTTTATCTTAATATCTTATAAAAATACTGAAGAGCTAATTACTGCCGGGTTTATTTATTTGTTTTATTCTTGGCTGGTAGAGTATCAATGACACCCTTTGTATTACTGATGTGCTTGGGGCGGCATTAATCACTTATTGTCACGGGGTCTGTCTACTTGTTTGCCGACGTTACTATAAAAAAATAAATTTAGTAATGCTTGATCTCACATTTCTCCTCTTACTATTTTATCTCCTTCGCGTTCTACAGTCTGTCACGTTGAATAATTGTCTTTATAGACTTTGCACACCATCAAAGTATGACAGAGAACTATCCAGTATAGATAATACGTGTAGTTATATTGACGTAAAACGCTCATTAGTTACGAAGAGAATGGTTGCGAGGCAGGGGAGGGCAATGAAATCAGGGAGCAGGGGAGGGCACGGAGGTAACGGAAGGGTAAACGGATTAACAGTTGGTAAAAGCGACGCGCTTCCGTCAACAGATGTCATTGTAATGGTCATTGCCGCTGACACTTGGCAAGAGTCACGTGGACATACCGAATAATGCTGCGGCCATAGGTGAACGTTTTATAACATCGCATCTAATGTCAGTACATATACATGACACGTGTTTTTCCAAAAAACCTGTAGAGGTTAAATCAAAACCGGTTGGTTTATCAGATTCTCAAATTTTCCGGCTATCCAAAAAATGAGCACAAAAAAATTCACGCAATCTCACACGAGGACTCTGGCGTGGATGACATGGACATAAACAAATGCGAATCACGAAAAACCAATATCCTTGACTAACCATTTGTCTATTGTATTGATTCGAAGTATCGTTTTCATTCCTGAGCTTCGTCGTCAATGACAGTGCCAGAGTCGGTGTCTCCAAGGCTTTTTGTTATCTGAAATTCTAATGGGATCATACCCGCGGGTATTACACGCCCGTGTGATTGTATCTGACCATAGAGTGAGTGACCTCCGTCCACTCCTTTTTCCTTCCAAATTGCCGACTAGTAGTAGTAACATCTCTAAATCATAAGGACGTAAGTATCATAACGCATCGTGTGAATATCTGACAAAATCAGGGACCAAACCTGAAAACAGAAACGAAGTGACCACCAATAAATACGTGTCGTGTACAGACCTCGGGAGGAACGAAGTGGTTATGATTTTTATCCGTCGCTTTATCCATCCAACTTTCGAACGTAAATAACAAAGTCGCTTAACTCTAGTTGATTACTTCAAAATGATTAAGGAGTCAGTACAGTTAGAAATTAAAAAAAAAACCAACAAATAACATTATTCTCCCACTAAACTTTCATCACTGTAAAGTGAAACCTGCCATGATCTGCAAATGCTATTATAATTAAATAAAAGCTGCTTCAACATGTACGAAGCCCCGTATGTAGCCAGCTCTACGTAATCTACATATATCTATACTAATGATAAAATTGTATTTTCACTTATATAATGCGTCTTAATGTAGGATACTTCTAATCCCGGTAAATGGATCTGTTCCATCGGGATAGGAGGTAAAATTTAATTTCGACATTCTACTAAGAGGGCAGTGGATGAAATTGTGACCGTCTGACTGCAGTCATATTATAAATTAATGTTTCTAATTCGTTGAACTAGAATTATATATAATATTCGTTGAATAAACCATTTCTAAAACAATTCGGGTGATATTTCTGAACTTAGCGTAGTATTTCTAGTCCGTTTTAAAACATGTCCTTTGCACAAATTATTTTCTATATTGTATCTAGATTGAGATGAATTGATCGAGTTATATTTAAATACGATCACCAAAGTTACACATAGTGTGATATTGTTTTGTTTTGAGATAAGGCCACAAACTACCGCACTGCACTGACCAAACACGGGTTGGAAGAGTCTAGAATATAAAACAAGCATATAAACCACTGAACTCATATACCATATTATTCTTAAATAAACTATTTAATTAATGTCTTCACAATAATCTATACCTTTGAACGTAATCATCGGGTTCTAATATAATTGATACTAAATATAATATTTTCCAAACGATTTTCTAGCGAAATCGTTAACAGCGACCACACTGGTATTATATTGATAAATGGTAAGCAGTTTATTTTTTATGAAGGATACAATTAATTTATAATATGTACCCATGTTCATTCGAATGGAGTTTCATTAACCAGTTGACTCAAATTACAATTTGGCGCGCAGACAGACTTCTTCCATTAAGTGTTAAATAGAAACTTACTAACATATAATGTGATCTAGTTTATCAAAATTATTGCAGTTGCTCAAAATTTATTATTTTGTTATGTTCAATAATCATTATATTATCACTATTCATGATATTTTTATAGCGACAGTTTTCCCAATCGTATGACATTTATATATAATATACACACTATTTATAATTTTATTCCATATTTTTATTTTTATTTATTTACCACGCATGCTGTGGTCTTCTAAAATTTAAAAAACTTGTTTACGTAATATAATAATACGTTTAAACATGTATTTATGTTGAAGACTCTTAAATAAATAAATATATAAATAAACTAAATAAGGACCGCGTCACCATAAAATGAGTATGAGCCGCACTCCAAGGTAGAATGATCACTGAAATAAAATAGCAAATATTCCTTGAATGCAAAATGTTCAACACCGCAATGTCGGTCACAGGTCGCAAATTAGGAGAGGCCTATGTACAGTTGTGGACTCTCCGCTGGCGATACAAACTTCAGGCATCATTGCGTTTCGATTTGCAGCGTCATATTTGAGGACTCTTAGTAATGATGCGAGGTTTTTATGCGACTTGCAGTTGGTCGAATATATGTTGGGAATATATGTTTGGAATGTTTTTTTCGAATAACGATGTAAGTAGGTCATTGCATCGATTTAACTTTGCATCGAAAAATCGATTTGGCGATTAATTATCTGCCGAATGAACTTTGTTACGAATCCCGTTCGGATGAATGGCTGTAGATATAGGTACATCTTTACATGTGCTACAGAAAATAACTTACATTTGAAGTCCGTTTCACTTGTCTTGCTTTAAAAAGAACCAAAGGAAAAAAAAACAAAATCGAGGTTACATTACGATTTAACATAAACATTGAAGAGCTAAGAAAAAATCTAGAAAAACATAAGAAACCCAATGAGCAAATATAGACCAGTCCGAACAATGATTTCCTTGCATCCGATCGCAGCCGCCGCTGCCGCCCTGCATAGCCATTGACACAGATTGCTAATGCAGTTTCTTACTTAAAGCCAATACTTCTACGTGTAGAAATCAGGGAAATTAAACATGCAGACACCGATACATTTTATACATATTGATGCTGCTATTTTCTCTTTAGTACTGATTATAAGCTGTAAGTTTTCAATTGCAAAAACAACTTCCACATCGATATTGAAATTATATTTATCGATTGATTTTGCGAGTGAAGCGACTAAAATAAAAAGGTTTAATTCACAACTTACCTCAATCCGAATCATATATCGAGTAAATCCATCCACATCTGAAATGAAAAATATAAATATCAATGTAAACAATACTGCAATATAATATAAAACCTGTTCTATAAACATCACCTGGAAGCATTTGATCTTAGTGATAATGTGAACATCTTGTCAACTATTCGCTTATCTTGTAACAGTGGCCGTAAACTCAACTATACTCAACTAGAAGCCCGGTTTGATTTGATAGTGATATTTTGATTAAACCTTAAGAACTGGAAAGAAGCTCGCGTAGAGATGACCGCAGATAATCGTCCAGTTAATAGAATACTAAACGTATCAAGTTGTCCGCTTCCCGCCTCATAATATCATTGTCTACATAATACGGCTTTGAGCACTTTAAAACGTGGTTGTCACAGACCAAACTTTAAAAAGCTGGCCATTTCCTAAGGTGCATTAAAATAATATTTTTAAACTATATTTTATTTATTTGAACAGTATCAGACGTTGGCGAAAATGTTATTGCTCGCGGATTGTTTTAATGTAGATTAATACTAACTTAATATTTTCATTATTTCAAATCAACAAACGTTGAATTACTCTGTCGTCCATAATAGACCCGTAAGTTCAGAAGAAACCTTAGAATGCGAGAAACAACAATTTCCTCCGAGTTTAGTGACCGTCATTCATGAGGCAGCTTAATTATATAATTACAGAACAAAAACCTAATGCAGTCTTACAATGGATGCACAATTAACATCGGCGCCGACTTACTGGCCGTTGAAGTTACCCATGTGATCTCGCCTAATTCAATAATGTACTAGCGGAAATGGGACGGCATTCCAGTACCCATTAAACTTGGTGTTACTATGTTGCCACATTAAAGTTTTTATCACGACAGCGAAGCAATAAACACATGTACGTTTTTGAATCTCCCGTGTGTTGTCGTGATTGTTGCCAGGATTAAAATATTTCCGAGATCTGAGTCTCACTATAATTTTATTACGTAAAACAAACTGAAGAATAATATTTTGGTCAGACACGTCTTCGAAACACGATATTACATATTCGATTATTTGAAAACAGAACTGCATATAAGCATGAAGAAATATCAAAGCAATATGTTTGCATTCCGCGAATGTAAATTTAAGTTTGTATTCAAAGATATTTCGCAATCGAGAGCCTTTCTATATGCTCATCGATATGATTTATTTGTAAAATAAATGTTTTGAGTTGGGCGTGAACGGAAAAGAAAGTGAGTAGTAGTACCGTCGGCTAAGAACATTTCCAAACCATTAAATATAACAAACGACAAAGGTGCAGAATAGTAAACACGACGCGCAAACAAACGCGTAATTATTATTGACCGACGCCAACGAGAGTGTATGTCAACAGTTTTCACTATGCGTGTTCGGACATTCAAACCACGTGTGAAATATGTATATTAAATCTGATGCTTCCCAGAGTTATGCAAATTATGTAAACAATTCATCTTACACAACGGCTGTAACCAAAAGTTTAGTTTATCGCTTCGGGAGGTAAGTCATGTTGCTAGCCCTCGGGCGACATAAGAACTTTTGAAATTTGAAGTGGCCACTGAACCCTCCAGCAATTCGCTCTAACTCTACCACGACCATACACCGTCTGTTAATCAACAACGGTATTTCGAATATGTTGTATAAAATCAATATTTTCCATGTAAGTCCTGTCCATAGACGTTGTTAATAATATCTCTAAGTAATCATACGTCATGTTTTCCATGACCTACGTAAGTGTAAGTATATACAGTCGATGCTATCCTAATTTTTTTATCCGAAACACATTGGTTACGAAACCCAAAAAATATTTTGACAGAGTAGAAGAAGAAAAAATTAATTTTTATAAAATATTATTTTAGACCCTTAGTTCCCAAAGTGATCCAGGTGGACCCCCAGGGGTCCACGGGAGACTCGAGGGGGTCTACGTTGGCGTGACAAAAAATGGCGGTTCACAATTCGTAAGCGGGGGTCCACGAAAATTTATCTGCTCTCGATAGGGAAGAACTACAATGTTGGTTTGACTTCACCTAGCAATGTAGGCAGATAATATTTTGAGAAGTTCAGCGACGGTTACTTGTAAAAACTATGTCGAGTTTTGGGAATATGGTAGAAATGTAGCTACAGGGGGTCCAACGGAACCAGCTAAATTTTGAAAGTGGTCTATGAGAAAAAAAGTCTGAAAACCTCTGCTTTAGACAGTTTTATTCAGACGTAAGAAATTTGTCGTCGTACCAATAGGGAACCTTTTCATATCTACAACATGACACTGGGTGACGAAATTTCCCACTCAGTGCAAACACTAACCCAAATCTTATCTTTGGGCCATCTGAGGTCAAGAAATTTTATAACTTGAAGTCACAGATACGATAACAAATGGCTTTGGCATTTTAATATTTACCAACACACAATAGGAACTGCTTTGGCGAGGACCACTTGATATTCTCGTAGTGTCTACTCGGCCTTACAAGTCAATTGACGAGTTACGTCATAAATATTTAAGTTGAGAGGCTCGCCGACCTATCACCCGGAGAAAGTGGAGGCGATAATTGTACATTGTGACATTTATGATTACCAGAAATGATTGATGGTTAAATGGTTACGGAGCCCTACCGAAAGTGTATCGCGGTGTGGGTCTGTGACATAAGCGTTCAGACGAGTCTGACTCATTATCACATTACCCAAGCCAGGTAATAAGGCAATATTTCAAAGATAACTTTTGTAGAACATAATTTTATGAATTAAAAATCCTCGAAGTGAGAAATAACGGGACTAAGTTTTTGTTGCATAGTAAAACAATGCGATATACAATTATAAAGTATCTGATTACATATTTCTCGTAATTATACTGCTGTTCTGATGAGACGAGTGAATATAATTTGGGAACAATTTGCCTTCAAAAATTGTCTCATTCCCATAAATTATGCCTGCAAACATTTGCGAGCGTTCTCCTAAATTATTTAAATTACTCGGTGAGCTTTCAATTCTAAGAAAATTATTCGGATCGTGCTACATTTCGATGGTGGAATCGTAAGTGGAATGCAGGAAACTGTAAATCTCATTTCTGCCAATCCGTTTTACCCGCAACAAGCCAATGAGTCGCGTGCAATATCTATTCATTCAATAAAGGCTTAAGGAGTACATGCGCTGACCACCGTCATTACACTGTAGTACCGTTGGCCGATTCAATTTATTTATTAATAGGGCTGCCTCCTACAGTTTCTCTTTTCTTATAGCCCTAGCTTTGTCTAGATTGTCTTATAATTAATTATAACTCGATGCATTCACACTTCTCGAGTGACCTTGTTCTGTTGTTGTTAGTTGTTGGTGTGACTGTTATATCATACGATGAATTCAAACATGAAAAATTGAAGCTTAGAGTCGACAGTACCGCTGCGGAACTTTATCAAATCTTTATCAAATACTTTATCAAAATTTGGACTTTATCAAATCGACCAAATCAACAGCATAACAACAGCTTAGCAACATTAGGTTTCTCGCAATGAAAACATATCCTGCACTCACCTCTAATTTTTACAAATTATGTGCGTATTACAAATTATTTGTTACTTACTTCGGCGCAAACCATCATGAAGAACCCTGCATACTTGAGAGATCTCCATAATGTTCGCAAAGTTATATAAAGTCTGCCAACTACTAGTTGGCCAACATGGCGATTTTGGCCTTAACCCATCGCGTTGGTAGAGTCGACCCGGATCCAGCAATGGGACAATGGGTTGGAAAGACGATGATGAATCACAAGCCTCTTCTCACACGCATCCAAAGCTCTTATATAAAACAACGAGCCAAAATTAACCTGCCTACTTCCAAAAAATACTAAACTCCTTCGCACCGATTCTTAAACTCCCAAACCCACAATCCAATTAAATGGACTGCAGACTGAAGTCATAGAACAAATAATAATTCGTGAGTGGATATCGTAAATAAACCTTTTAGTGGCCTTAATAGCATCACCTTTACTCTGTGAAATCCTAGAGAAGTTGGCCGGATAGTAATTTGTGAGCGTCTTGGACAAAGGTTTTATGTGCGTGGCGTCACAGATCGCAGTCCAAAGGTAAGTTTGGTCATGATATCGAACAGTATTTGTTGGCATTATGGAGCACAAGAGCGCACCCCCATTGATTATCTATATTTTTCTTCTCTTTTATCGAAGTGTGGATCCAAGAAATGCCTCCCCCTTTCTGTATAATATGATACTTATTTTAAAAATACAACGTTATGATACAAGAGTTCATTCGACACCCTCACAAATTAAAGTCACTTTAATGTTTATTGCGAAATTTGATATCCCCTCCATTTACACATTTAGTGTTCGATAGACTTTATTAGAATTAGATTCGATAATAACCATTATATAATATATAATATAGTATATTTCTTAACGTGAATATATATTTGTCGGTTAGTATTATTTTGTAGGTTTAGATAACAGCAACCCTATTTTATCCTAGGGCTCTTTTTACAATTATAGTTTTCCAATTCAGAGATAATTATCAAGTTGAGATTAAACAATATATTAGATCTTTCAGTATACACACTACTGACAATCAAGGAAAATCATTAGTTTTTACTTTCTCGTCCATAAAATCGTCGTGAAAATATGGGACTAAAACAGTGATTACAACTTAATCAAATTTCATTACAATTTCATCTACTCCACAATAACTGATAATGTGAAAGATTAATTAACTAACTGTAATCATGGAGTCATTTCCATGTGGCTTATATTATATTATTATTGTCTGTGTGGGAAGTGCTTAAAATTAAATGGACAAGTAGAATATCGAATGTCAAGGTTTAACAAATAATGAATAAAGATTTGGAAATTGTGAAAACCGTTAAGAAAAGAAAAACAGCCTGTTTTGGACATATATACAGGAACAATAAATATAACTTATTAAAATTAATATTTGAAGGCAAAATTAAAGGAAGTAGAGGTCCAGGTAGAAGAAGAATCTCATGGATTGGAAATATACGGGACTGGCTGCGGGTTAGAAGCACAGATAAGCTAGTTCATATGACTGCTGATAAAGAGACGTATCGACAAATGGTCGCCGACCTCCTTGATGGAGATGGCACGAGAAGAAAAAGTGTGTGTGAAGTGAAGAAATTCGTGTTATTTACAAATGTATTATTTTGTGAAAATAAATCTGTTTTGTGTAAAAATTTAAACCTCTATATCCTATATCTTATATTCTATATCCTTGGCAACCCTAATACCGGCTAGTTAAGGGACAATCCCTCCAATTACGGCTGCGAGATGCCGTCAGCGTCACCCCGGAGCCCGGACGCCCACGCGTGACTCGATGCGGCCGGTATCAGCGCATCGGATGCGCCCAACTTGTCACCCACGAGCGCAAGACGCGATGTATGCTTTTATACTAATCATAGAATCATTGAAAGCACTTAAATACAGATCAAATGAAAAAAAATTATTTTGTCATCTACAGATATTATATATATTTTTTAATGAAATAAACGATAAACGTGCAAACGACTTAACGGACGATGATTGTCGTTTTCTACGGACATTCGTGACAGAAAAGATATCTATTTCATAAATGTTTGCCACAGCAATCCGGAACGTCTCGCTCGAAGTCAGGGTCTGTCTAACTAACTGAGCTAAGTCTAGGGGTTGTTGGGGTATTGAAGTTATGGTTATCTATAATCAATCTCCGCAGGTCGAGAACGAAGTCGGTTTTACACACATGTATTGGAATTTTTGACTGAAGATTTTTTGGACTGAAACACGATTAATTTGTGAGAGAAATTTGGCAAGCTCAGCAAAAGTGTTATCTTCACAGGTGAAGCACCAGTTGTAACGGTAATAACTATCCAATAAACTGAGCAATTTTTCAATCCGATCACATTTTCATCAGATTATAATTCGTTTGTTTCGCGCGATATTAATTTCGTAATCTGAGGATCTGATAACTCCATGCTTATAAAAATTATACTTAATTTACATGTGAAGGTAGTAAACTCCATAATTCCGCTGTACATATAAGAAAGCATACGTTAAGCATATAAAATCACGTAGCGTAAGCGACAAATTAATAAGTCTTGTTCCAAACGCCGAAAATCGATGCTTGATTTACCAGTAACATAGAGATGGTATTGAAAATAACATTTGTTAAATCTTGAAACTTGGAGCTTACGCATTGGAGGTCAATCGCCAAAGCAAACAATTTACGAAATTGTTCGTTAATTGAAGAAGGCAATCATAACTCTGCATGACCATGGTGAGGCGGCGATCGATTTGATTTCGTGGGAGATTCGTTTCAGACGAGGTGCAAGGTGTAAGAAACAGCGGAATTTATGTTTAAGTAGTTAACAACATTGAAAGAAAGGTGAAAGGTGAAGACAGGCTTAAGGTGAATAGCCGAAGAGTCATCTAGTGGTAACCGGTCACCGCAACCCATTTAGTTTTCTGGGACACAATACAAAAGATTTCACTGGCGCATAGCTGACCAAGATTTAATTGAGATACCTATTTTTACTGACTCTCCGACAAAAGTAAAAAAATTTCAATGTCGATCCTAAAAGGCGGGTGGTAGGCCGAATAACCAGCCCAGCGGGTAAAGAGTTCTTCCATCATACTGGACAACCGTCGGACTAAACGAGGTGGAACTCAGCAACTTCCAACGTAAGGGACCGGTCACTATAGCCATACGTGGCTATCTTCAAGAGGACGCAGGGGACTCAATGGATAGATGGAGCCCCCTTTAAACCCTACCTCTCTATATTGCGATGAAATTATTTCTGTAGTGGACTCACATTAGTGCCTCATCAGTCTTCCCCGGTATGTCATGGATGTAATACACGCTTGGATGAAGTAGTGGTTAACTAGTTGCTAACAATTACTATTATCAGGGCTAACTGCCCGGCTACCCGATGAATAGATATAGTAGTCAATTAAGACCGTTTAATATGCATCACTATCAATATTTCCTAAAAAATTATTGCCACTTCGCCACAAAGCCTATCACCGTTCCAATTGTCGCTTATGCCAAAATCGCCCGAACCTTACGCAACCACGCACGCAATACAATTCGACTTTGCGGGTACAAAGCTGAGATTTGTTATTGAAACCGCTGTCTTACAGTTAGAGTACAGTTCACCGTGCGATACTTTGCCCCATTGTTGCGTTTATGAATGTATTTCCAACTGTAATGGCAAACGTTGCAGTAATAACCTACCGTAATAATCAAGGTAGTCGCAGCCTTACGTTCGAATCGAATAAATCCTCAGATCAAGGATGACCTTAATTTATTTTATTCAAATGTGTTTGGAGCTGGTTCTGCGTGGTCAAGCTTATGTCACACGAATTTACAATCGACATACTTTAAATATGACAAGTACAATCGTAAAACCTTTCTCGGTTCTTTCTTTCTTCTTAGTAGTACGTGTGGACAGTACTTATTAATTATTTTTCGATAATCCACCGGCGGAGCAGCCGTAGCCGGTGCGGCAGGCTGCGTGGATCCAGCGGGTGCACGCGCCGACAATTAGCGCGTTTCATTACGTCAGCGTTAGAAAGGCGGCATTGTGAGCAGCTCCCACGGTTTTCTAATGCCGAGATTTGTGAACTGCCTCCACTCGTGTGTCGTTGGCCTTCGCTTTTTGTACGATTTTTATGGTAATGAAGCTGCGGCTCGAGATAGGGCTCCTGAACCGAGCCCCCGGTTGCGTTACTTGTTCCGCTCTGAAGACTGTCAGGTATCGTAGGAACGTTTGTGAAAGATCTTAAATTTCGTTAAGATACGTACGATCTTAAAATACGTATTTTCCGTAATGTGTGAGAATACGACGCACGTGTACCAACATGATATTCTGGCTACGTAACTATGATCTTGTTAAACGGACATACTGTCCAGTTTTAAATATGTAATCACAAACATAAATTACATATAAAAAACGAGAATAGAATACAACAGACCTGAACTGTTTCCATGACCTCCTGTCAAATCATTCAAATATAGAATTAGACAGACATAAGGTGAAATTATCCTAAGCGACCCCGTATCTGAATGTTGATAATCGACAAGTTCTGACGTCGAACAAGTAGCAGATTACAACTGTGCACTTGACTCAGCAATTCAAGACGCCGCGGCCGCGCCGCGTTCGAGCACTCGCGTTACGAAACCCGTGTTTGGTACCAATTATGTAACATTCAATTCGATAAATGCTTTATATTTATAACTTTAATTCAATTAAATTTTTAATTCTAGTGTATTCTAGAAAATGAATGTTCACATATTTTGTTGATTTATGCAAAAATATTTTTGGTGTCAAATGATAGATATGTTTAAAACTGAAAATATTGGTCCGAATAATATTTACTAAAATATACTAGGTATATTATAATAAATCCTTACAATTTACATCTCCCGGGGGCATGTATAAAGCCACTCCTCAATCGCGTAGCAGGGAACCTTCGCGGCCTCAGATACGATGGTTTATTTAGATAATAGATTTCTGCAGGTGGGTAAGTAGTTTTCTAGTGGTATGAAGAAAAGATAAGTTGTGTGTGTATGTTACAGAACCATTTAACAGGAATATAAGTAAATGTGACCGTCTGTCTGTCCCACCCAACATCCCCTGTTCGTGGGGTTAAACGGTCAAGGCAATGGCGCCGAGCCCCTACTGTTGAATATCGCTGCACTCATCACGCAGTTGAATAGTACCAGTTGAGTTGTGGTAGAGTACTTTAACCTCTACTTACCTTTAATTTAACCTAACCACCTACCATTGTACTTTTAGTAACAGTAGTAAAATGATTATAACATACTTGAGTTGCAACATCGGGAGCTCACATACCAAACGGTTTCCCAATTTGTTCATCACCGGCAATGCTTTGGTGATACTTTTGGTGTAACGGATATCCATGACCGGCGATGACCGTACAGAGAAACGTTTATTGGTTTGATATTGACATAAAATACTTATAGGTATTTAGATATAAAACAAGTTAAGTGTAGACTCAATAGAAAAAAATATATTGTGCAACATGTATACAAAACATTTTTGCAACATTTTTCAATTATTGCAAGCTTTTACAAATATACAAAGCAATGACATTGAACGAACTAATATCAACATACCTTCATTAGCGGCCACCAAAGTAAATACTCTCGTGGTTATTACAAAACTAACAAATTGAGTGCATTCATAGACAGTTGACAATATTGGACGTGACTATCCTGCAGCATACGTCTATCAACGTCAATAATATTATGAATTTATTATTATAGAAACAGCAAGCGAGCATTTAGCAAACGTGGTGTATTAGCAGCATTTACGGCCACGTCATTTATGCTTTTTATTTTAAATCCATTCATCCAATCCAATCCAAGGATCGGTTTTAGTTTCTCTCAATCCTATCGAATTACTGCTTAATAATCGGATAAAATTGAAAATCGTCTTTTCTCAGAAGAAGGATTAACAAATAAACATTGCTTTTAACCTTTGTTAACAATATATGAATGTAACTAACAGCAGAATATCTGTAAGACGTAGACAAAAAACATATTGTTGCTTTTGAAATGGTCACGATGAGAAGGTTGTAGTATTTACAATACTTACATGTTTTTATATCTTGTATTTTGGCACTCGCATAGTTTGTAACTCTTATAATACTCCTTTTGTTAACTTCTTTTATAATTTCCTGTATCTTTTATCCATTTATTCTGTATTTTTTTATATATTTTATTAGTTTTAATGTTTTGTTATTGTTGTCAAATATTTGACAAACGTCCTAAATTATTGTCATCATTACTTTATTTTTAATTTGTATTATTTCTATCCTTTTTGGTAATATTATTTATTAGGTTGAATAGTAATTTTAAATTCGTAAATAGAACATAATAAGAAGATCATTCCAGAAGATTCGACATATAAAAGGTGAGCTGTGACGACATGAACGGTCTCTCTCAGTCTCTCGCGTGTTGGTCACAACACTGGTAATTTGAAACAGTTTTCTCGCGTGTGGGTCGCAAGTCTTGGATGTCTACACTACCAGTCTCTATCAGTCTCTCTCGCGTATGGGTCGCAACTCTTGGATATCGACACGAACAGTCTCACGAGTGAAGTTACAATTACGATACGGAGCAGTCTCTCTCGCGTGTGGGTCGCAACAGTGGTTACTTGAAGGAGTCTCATGCTAAAAGTCTCTATCGGAACAGTGTCGCGGGTGTAGTCACAATTACGGAACGAGACAATCTACGCGTCTCGTGCGTATTAACGCACGCTTGGTTAAGGCGGTCTCCGTGCGCTGAACGCCGGGGACTCCGATCGTCTCGTGCGCCCTTAACGCACGCTCCAGTCGCCGAGGTCTCCGTGCGCTGAACGCCGGGGACTCCGGTAGTCTCGTGCGCCCTAAACGCACGCTCCAGTCGCCGAGGTCTTCATGCGCTGCCCGCCAGAGAAGCGACGGGCTTACCTTCTTACTTACAAGTGACCTTCTCTTTAGTTTCTTAATCTTGTAACTACTGTATTTTAGTCATTGTAACCGCCAGGAATTCTTAAATACATTAAATCTTCTTAAAATATCTACATCTTTAATTGTAACGTTACAAGGTGACGTGAGGCGTGTTGCGTATGTGACTGGTACCAACACACGTCAGCACGTCAGCTAAAATCCCAAGGTTTTTGAGTAGCTTCTTTTAAACCTAATAACAATAGCGAAGTTATACATTTATTATTAAGATGTAATGAATTCCGAATTGAAATTATAGATGTTTTGTTAAACGAAACCCTGATTGTATCAATTATTTGGAAGGGATTATAAGTAAGCCAAATATGACTGTAACGAATAATTGACGTGCTACAAGCAATAATATACACACAAATATACAGCACAACTAAATAGTTTCTACAACTTTGTTGCATATGGAATTAACGATAAACGAAACTTTTTTCCCAATATACATTGTAAAAATATTGCAACACAAGCAATTTCATTAATTCTTTTTTATTGTGCGATATGTGTTTTTAAAACGAATCGAGTTCACTTCTGCAATTCGAACTACTGTCGAGTCTTTCAGTGTCACTTTCAATTAGTCAACCAAATATATTATATAATTAGCTGTATATTATGTATTTCTCAGTTAAGTAGAATTCTCAGTTAAGTCATTTTAGAACATGACATTGAATTGTAAAACTCTCATATTTTAGTCATCTATAAACATTTACCTGTGATATCTAATAAGTGGGCATTAACAATAGTACTCTGCGACCTTAATAGCTCAATGTAACAAACAATAACGGATCAATGCGATCGTTCATTCCAACTGTGTAATTTTGACGAGTCGACGGCCGGCGACCACTGACAATAACAGTGCGACTGAAAGTCTCGACACGATAAACTCTTAACGGGAACGACAATACTTCGGTATCGTATATTATTAATGGTATTATTGTTTCCGTGAAGCTAGCTGGCTAGCTACTACCCTCCTGCTTGAGTCAGCAGCCAAACGACTCGTCGTGTCTGGGGGCTTGAGAGCCAGTATTTTCTTTCATACTTTCTTCTCATTTCCTGGTCGACAACGCATCAGGGATTTTTTTGATCTTGCGACGGTGACCGCTTAGGTGGCTGTCTGCTCGTTTGTCGGCTATTAATATAAAAATATCTTAACTTTGTTCTTAACGTATCCAATGTTTACCATATCGGAAATAATAATTAGTGTTATGAGAAACATCACCCGGAGATGTTTTGCCTTCTGCTGTTTTGCGAAGGAGAAGAATATTGTAGTGTCCCGTGACGAGCCTACAGGGCATTACATATGAAATACTAGGCCCTCCTTGAATACACCAGAGAGGTAATTCAAAACGTACACTTCAACTCTCCTTAAAATAGCAATATCGGCAATCGTCTCATTTAATAACAATAAAAATAAATCATGCTAACTCTGAACATATTTGTCACAACTGAGTTATTCCACTGTTGGGCTCCGGATTTTGTCTTCGCGTTAGTAAGGCCATAGTCTACCACACCGACTCACAGACGATTTTTGAGAACTTTATGGAGAACTCTTAGGTGTGTAGATTTGCAAAACTGATTTTTATATCAATAGTACTATAGAAAATATTATATATATCGACGAGTTAAAATATAACATCCTTTTTTATATACGTGTGTAATTACAATTCATAAATCTTTAACAACCTTACGGAGTTTACTGATGAACGCAATTGCCCTGATGATTTTTGCCATTAACTGATGACGTAAGGAGCGTGTAACTTTCCAACCGAAACCACAGTGGTGTTACTTCAAACCCTGGGGCTACGGCCGGTGAGTGTTAATCGCCATTGAGAGCGGCTGTGAACGGCGCCAGCTACTGCAGTATAGTTCAGCTTGCATTCGGCGCGTCGCGTCGTCAATGAGGTCACTGTCAGGTTGCAATGCACTTTCCGCTATCAATCTTTGTGTTTATATATTTTATAATCAAATTATGATCTCCTGGTATACGATTATCGGGAGCGGTTGTCAGGCGAATTACCAATAAAAAATTATTTTTAATAGTTTTGGTAATAAACTATTATTTAATTTTGACTATTATGTATATCGTAATGAACATCTTATAAGCTGTGTTAGTAAGAAAAGTAATAGAATCTAAATAATTCTTCAAAGTCTATGTAAGATAGATAGATGAAGTTAGATATGCACTAAGAATGTTTTTTTATTATTTCATCATCACCCGAACAAAGCGTTTAATAACTGGATATGCCATCTATGTATTTCGTACTCAATTAATTTCCCTTTAGTAATTAATGTATATGTATATTTAACGAATACTTTAGAATTTTATTATATTATACTATAATTGTTTTCTTATCGGCAAACAGCAACTAGGTACTACATCTTAAGGACTGAGCTGAAGATCAGTGCCATGGTCTATTATAGGTCTATATATTATATATATTATATTATATATTATTTCTATTGCTTTGTTCGGTCCGGTTCGTGGTTCCTGCTGCAGCACACCAATATTACATACTCTTTAATTATATCCTTAAATATCTAAATAATCCGTGTTCGGTATTTTTTTTTATCATATCTTACATGGGTACAATGTTTGTTTTCTTCTTTAAATGCATTTTCTAGTGTAAAAAATGCTGTTTCATTCTAGTCGCAGCATTTAAAAATAACTACTATGCATCAAACAACAAAATTATGTCTCATATACAACAAAATTGTGTGTTACTGCACACACCTATGGTTAAGTCTCATCTCTTATATAGTCTTTTTTGGTCTAAATATATACCTATGCAGTATAGATGGAACCAACAATTGCGAGATAGACAAAAAGCTCACATTAAATCACTAGTAACAAGAGAGTACATTCACACGTTACAGAATCATCCGTCTGTCGCACGGTGCGCCACGATCGTGCTGACGCAACGTGATGACACGCCGAGCGACTTGAGTATTTATTTGAAACCATTACAATTACATTAGTAATGTTCAGTGCATTCTCGAATTTCGAACTGAGAAGAGTCGACTGAACGAAAAAAGTCGTGATAGTATCTCTGAAGTAAAGCCGCTGTTCTAGCTGGATCTTAACGATCTATAGACGAAGCAACATTGCTGGGTCCTGTTGGAGGTCGCTAAGCTCTGTATGATCCAGTTTAACCCCGATTCGTCCATTATTCGTTCATTGGGGTAAAATGACCTCGCTGTCACCGTCGTTGTAAAAACTAATTGTGATTTGGATGCAGTCGAATAACAGTAAGCAATTAACAGCTATCGCCTTGGCATCATGCGCATCGGTGACGCTCTGGGCATTGCTGACGTCCATGGGGGGTCCATGTCACCGGGCATTATTATAAACAGGTTGTTTTAGAACTGTTTTAGAACTCTAGACATTGGGCTTGAAGATTAGAACAATTTTATAAAAATAAGATGCCGTAATTCAGACCACTGCGATGAATGTAATTATACGATTAAGTAAAATTACATATTATTGAGTAAAAACTGTATATCAACGTACTTCAGCAACAATTCCCAAGCAATTTACAATAAGGTAATTTAATTTAATAACAATTGAAAGATAACGCCATTTACCGTCTGATATTATTTTATTAACTGATATATTGTAGTTGGTGCGTCAATTCTTTAATAGTAAAACAACCCAACGGCTACAACCGACCGTTTAAACACGTTTACAGCGTAAGTAGGTCGCAGAATTAGCAGAGATAATTTTTATAGCTAGCGTGTACGTGTCAGTGGACGAAATTAAACGATTTATGTTTAGCGTTTGCAAGTTTTATGTTTTAAAAATTGCAAATAAATATTCAAAACTTTCTTACAAGCGTGCAGTGTTACATGCGATGTACACAATTACATACGACCACATCGACATGAGAGTAGGTATGTGACCGATATTTTAATCAAAATGGCGGATGGTTTGAATTTGGTGAGATTTTCTAATTAAACATTTTTTGTACTTATAAAAGTTATTTGGTTGTAGTTAGCGCACTAAGTTTAATGTTAACTTTCGCCGCTAACTTTTCTAAGTAGGACAAAATTACACATTCATTTCATTCAACAAAAATTCTAATAGCTGACGAAGGAATCTTTGTCTCCTTTTGTAACTTATTTTACTTATAAGAAAGTATGTTAAATAGCAACTACACCAAGCATCCAAAACTTTGAGAGATGTACTTTAAGGAACGTCAGATGAAACGCTTCACAGGTTAACCACACACAGAAAAATCCAACGTCACAGTACAGATGACCAAAAACGCTGACACACTGACAACCTTTCCTTATGTTTCTGGGTGCATGGACTCACACAGAGTGAAGAACACGTATTTTCTATTCGCTACATGAACCAAACCCAACCTAAACCCCTCGCTCGGCACAGTCAACCGACAGGACTTCGTGTACATTAAACTGTGAAACGACTCTAATACAAAGTCATCCCAAATTTTATTGATCGTATTGGAGTCACTCCGATCGAAAATTTCGTTACAATTTGAAATTTGTTACACTTCAAGAATATGGTTTTAAGATTAAAAGTGACTTCGAATCGAAAACAAATAAAAATAGAAACGTTTATCGGGAGCAACCAGCCGGGGGAAGTGGTTGTGAATGTCACTCAATCTAGGCAGTATCACCTAATAGGGTACAACGTAATAACACACGATACCGGGTACTCGCGTACATAATTCACTCGGCGCTTACTCAATAGGGTTACGCGTTTTTATCCTCTGGTTCCCATTCCCTTCCAATCTGACGCAACCGCATTGCGATACTTATTGAGCCGTGCACGTGACTACCTAATTAACGTGTGATTCGCCGCCGCAACTGATACTCACTACTTACGAGTACCACTTGTCCGTTATTTAACTACAGCTGTGAAGAGCACTTGTACCGCAAAACTGATAAGCAGTTTAGAATGGTATAAAGTAATGTATGGAAGTTGAATTGTGAGGAGAAGAATTATTAGTTCGACGACCCCGTAGCCCAGTTGCTAGTGACCCTGCCTGCCGAGGTAGGGGTCCCGGGTTCGATTCCCGGCCGGGGCAGATATTTATGTGACAAATAAACGTTTGTTCTCGGGTCATGGGTGCTTGTGACGTCATATTTGTGTATGTCCAGGCTGCCCGCAGCACAGGGAATCCTAGTGCGGGAGTGTGAGTGTGTTAACGGTTTTTTACGTTCACGTTTATTTTTTTATGTCAATAGCCCGTAAACGAGGAGATGGACTACCGATGCGTTACCGAGATGGAGAAAGACAACCCGCATACTTAATCTTTATTGAAAATACGAAAAAAATATTCTTAAATGTGTGTGAAGGCTTGGGCTATGTGGGGTGTTATTTTATTTTTATGTAACTAGTCGACAAACGAGCAGAAAAACTACCTGATAATAAGTTGCCACCGTCGCCCATAGGCTTCAGTGACACCAAAGGTATCATCGAAGTGTTGCCGACCGAAGAGGAAGCAGGGGACCCGCATTATTACTTTCGTAATTATCATCATTCAGATTGTAGCCCAGATCCCAGCAATAAGGCAGTTGTACGACGTTGTACCTACACGATATTTAGCACTACAAGAGTATTTTATAATGTGCAACGTGACGTACATGACATGATGATGTATGATGATGTACGATGCATGATGTACATGACATGTACGCCACAGCGGCGTCGACAAGGCATCACACACGAGAACAGATCTATTTCCCGGGATGGAACGTATCTTAGATTTATGACCAACAAAATAAGTTACAAACATACAAGTATTACTAAAACAACAAAAAATACAAATAATATATTTCTTCACTTATAATGGAGAACATATATACCGAAGCCTAATTTGTAATTGACTACTAATTTTCCAGAATTAATCTACTGAAATGTAGTGTACAGATTCTACTGCGATACATTTTTATAAATTGTCTAAATTTGGTACAAAAAACGCCAGCACAGTATTTGTATTGTATAAATTGATGCAGTTGCGTGCAGATATGTTAGTTATCTGCTGCTAACGAACACGGGTTAACTGGCGCAGCAGGCGGTTTTTAATTGGATTTTTCTCGCGGAGTTTTACTTGGTTAGCTTCTTTGCTGCAGCTACGATTCAATTCAGTCCGTCCTGTAGCAATTCGAACTAGAGTATGCCCTAGGCCTCTTTAAGTCGAAGCGTACAGAGCACGTGTTCACGATCAGTGAGTCTCAATAGAAACCTAACTCACCGGTAGAGTGTGACAAACATTAGTGTTTGAAAGAAACAGGAGTAACGAAGAATAATCTAAAAGTCCAATATCTAAGGAGACAGACAACTGCCCTCCGTAGACATTTAGAACTCGGGAGTCATGAACGAACCTGCTGAACTGAAACACGTCACCGTCGTTTTGTGGTAGATTTTAGAAGCAATGTAGCCAACCAATTGTTTTGAACATCTTACTTCTATCCATAGGAACTATAACGAGATTACACTTTATGGGGCAGAGCCCAGATGCCTTCAAAAGAACAAACTAGCTTCCAACCTCGTCTATTAGCCAGTAGGACGGAATATCGGTTATGCTTCAAGTGTGGATAGGACATAAGAATAAATATTTACAATGTCTGTTTCAGGCTGCTGGACATTTAAAATTTGGAAGTAACATTTGCGTCATACTTGTTGAAGCACAGTTACTCAGCCACACGATAATGCTAAACTCTGTGCCCCACGGCATGAATTAGCCGCGTTATTTTGTTAATACGGACATTAGCCTACTATTGTGTGTGAACAGGTGCGTACTGCGTCCGAACGCAACCTCGTTCAAATGGTCGCGGGCCGAGAGTTCCATTCTGAACGATATAAGAATTGTTGTTCAGTTAGCATAACTGCCATATGCCATACTGCCGTTATCATATCACAGCCCATAACTGTCTCACTTCTGGTCTCGGGTGTATTCTCAAAATGTGAATGGTAAAAGCCAACACCCACCCAAGCCCACCACGGTGATCAAGTGCGGATTGGCAAACTTCAAACACCTCTTAGAATATTTTGGAGAGAACGCTCAGGTGTGTAAGTTTTGTCATGGTGCTTACCTTTAACAGCAAGTGATAATCAATTATTTTACGCGCATAACTTTAAAATATAAACTCCGAGCCTCTTGTACGAGAGAGCTATGTTCTAAATAGTAGACTATCATTGCATTCATTTACAGTTATGCGACTTATTTTTCTGCTCGACAAAGACATCATACGACTCATTGTTATCGCGAGAAAGCAGCAGAAGGACGTGCACCTCGCGTAATTGTATTAACCTACTTTGTAGAGATAGATTATGAAGCCTCCAATATGCCATGAAGAAATTCTCAGATACAATTTAGTAGGTTCTCAAGTTTCTAGAGTACCGACCCACGTTTGTGTTTACCGGAGCACGATCATTTTTAAGACGCAGAATCTATCTTATACCAGGTTGAAACACAGACCTCGTGAATAGTAGACCAACCGTTATGCTATTGCTTATTCTTGGTAGTATTATACGTTTCATAAATTATATGAGACAGTTAAAACAAAGAACAATAGTTACCCTAGTTTTAGGACATGAGAGGGGTTCCTTCGGCCTATGGTTTTGACATAGTTTCATTTAGTTCTGAAATATATAAAGTTGAAATATTCATAGTTACATTCGTAAGTGAATCATTATTACGGCAGCATTTACAGTGTCCATACTGAACTAGACTGACGCGGGGTGGTATTAACCACCGTCTCTGTACGTCCTGGCGATAATCTAAAATGTGACTATTTAACGAAAAAAACCGGTACCAACTAGTTTCAGTGACCGATAAGACACGGAAATCTTCTGAAATTTTGTAACTTATGTCATCCAAATCCCGTTCAGGTTACGCATTTTTTATGCGCGGGTGTACCAGATAGTGAGCAAGGTTTCTGAATAAAAACAGTAAGCAATTACTTAAACTTCACTATGGAAAGACGGGTTATAGAGTATACTCCATACATTTACCTGCCTCCCACACGTTGAGCAAGCAAACCAAATAAAATGCTCAGCATTTATTGATATTTCATATTATAAAGTAGTTGTTGCATGAGTAACACAAAGTAAAGAAATTCTCAATGACAACATATTCAACAATACAAGCAATATTACACGCATTAACATTTCAATTAAGCTGAAAAGCAAACAATTTGCCTATTGGGGGTCGTTACATTTTAAATGAACAAAAATATGCTAACCAGCGCATTAACAAAAAGGTTAAACATTTGTATCTAATTATAGTCGTACTGACCTATCTGCTTTATTAAAAAACTAAACTTTATCAAGTAGCGTATATTATGTAGTACTGTAATTGTAATAGCTTTCGATCGTAAATCGATTTTTTTCACATCATTTGATCATGTTTATTGTTTACGACTTTAACGTTCGGAACCAAGTCTTGCCTAATAATCGGATATAATCGATAATCGTTCTTGAATCTATTTGTTATTTACATATATTCCAATATATTTAAATAAATATAGTGACGTTTATCGTATATACTATGCAGAGATCTATCGTAGAACACGCTTTAATTCCATTTAAACTAGGGATGTTATGGATATGAAATTTCAGATCTGGATATGGATAAATGTATGAAAACTATAATATAACTAGTTGTACTAGACTGGGCATATGTACAACCCCTCAATATCATCATAACCTATACCAGTGTCCCGCCGGGCTCGAGTCCTCTTTCTGGTGGGAGAAAACTAGACACACCATTGAGAACTGGTTATGGAGAACCCTCAATTGTGAAGGTTTAATGAAGATGTTTCTTTATGTTTCGACAGACTGTCGACATAATTTTTTATTATCATGAAAAAAAAATTATATATTGCAAAAAATGCAGATTAATACAATCTTCAGGTAATTAAAAATTACTTAGATATTATGGTAACAAATTTTGTTACAGATTCAATACTAAACATGTACAAGTAGTATAATTTGTTTTTTAACAAAAACCAACTTAAACTTGAAAAAGGTAAATTTCTTGCTTTCGTATCCTATTTTTACCCTTAGGGGTGGTATTTTTTCTTTAAATTAAGTTATACAAAGGGGAATACCCTCTAAAAGAAAAAAAGAACTTTTCAAGTTGTTAAACGACGGAGTTCTGAGGTACCAAACAAAGAAAAAAATACAAACGAATCGAAAATCGCCTCCTCTTTTGAAGTCTGCATAATATGTACTTAAAAATTCTTTATACAACTCAAAAAGCACATATGTCGTAAATAATAAGATTCAAGAATTCAGAAAATACCTTCTCAATGATCTACTGGCATCAGAGGACGGTAGATAAATCTAAGCGAATTTTGTTAATTTTGGACAATGTTTTCCTGACCACCCACTATACATATATATGCATCAGCCAAATGTTGCTCACTTCGCCTAACGTCATCATATACAAGATAATCGGTATACGTTAAAATCACTATTCGCGTTCGCGCCGTCCATAATTATTCGAATCTATTTTAGTACGCATAATCATAATTCACCAGTAACTTTTATTATTAGAGTATTGACATTACGATGCGTAAATTTCTGTTTGATTGTAATTGATATTGTGTGCGATATAATGTACTCAAGGTATTTTAAACATTTCTAAATAAAACTGTTTTGATATTTTATCATTAAAGCACTAAGCAGTTTTAAGAACTTTTCTTTTATATATTATCAATATAAAGCACGTAAATTAAGGTGAGCAACCGTTTATTAGTTTTTTCTATATTTAAATTACATTCACAAATAGGTTACCTACTGACTGGGAAGAAAAATTTCAAATATCAACTTACTTATACCTTAATCTTAGAAAATATTGCAACCGATTGCAAGTAATAATGTAACGAAGAGAATTTAATCAAAAATAAGTGGCAAATACTACGATTAGTGAACAAGCGTTCGCAGTCGGCCCAATCTCACAAGACTTCGCTAAACGCGTGCAAAAATATATCAATCAATCACCTGCGCAATCCTGTAGTATGTAGCTGGCACAGAACTGGAAACAATATGTCACAGCCTCACAGCACTACACAGTACACGTAACGTTTCTACCGCGGCGCCGGTTCAACGTCGGACGTCGCGTCGGATCGCGGACGGCACCGGCACATGCGCTCGCGCCGCTTTCCCGAGCCGCTATGTCGATGGACGCACGCTGCCGTGGTGAAACGAAAGCGCCCGCTTCAACGCTGCAAAGATTACAAATGACGGAGAGGGTTTAAGGCCTCTAGTGATTATCTTAAATGAGGTGAATAATGGTGATCGCAGAAATTAGTATATTGATGTATTTATGGATAGAAACATTACGTCGGATGTTCGCTATAAACTGGCACTATACATACATATATAATAATTATATTTATCCGATTCATTTGCTAGTGAACGCATTAAACATTTCCGAAGATTTCTTCTTCAATGGTAAATCATACAGTCTTCTATCTGATCTTGTATACTTGTATCTGAACTGTAGCAGTCCTAGTACAAAATTAAGAGAAAATGTGTGAAATAATTCAAAATCATCCCATTGCATCAATATTGCTACAAAGAAAGACCGGAGTCACTCAACAAAGGACATAGAAAGATGTTTATATTCCAAATGAGGCTCCTAGCGGACTCTTGGTGTTAAAATAAAACATTGCAGTTCTAAACCTTCGAAATGTATTCATACAGAGTTTCAGTATTCGTTAGCACACATTGAACAGTCTACATTGGTAGTTTTATTATTTTCGCGTTTCATAATAATAATAATAAAGGAAAGTTTAAATCATGTGAACTTCTTTGAGTCGAATCTTGAGACTTTCTAGCAAACGTAATATTCATTAAAATATTTGTTGTGTATTGTCGTTTTATGCCTACTGGGTCCTCTAGCAGATGGTTTTCTCTTTGCAAGTTGCAGTTATCAATGAAGATGGACGTTATCGCCGTGTGAGGGAAAGTGGATGCGACCTCGCGACCTCGCGAGATTCTCGAGGGGTAGGTTATGGTTACATGTACTCAAGTAGTCAGATACCTGTTGTATAAACTTGTGCCATATACTAATAACAATATAAATGTCGTTCTCTCTGTCTGTCGGTTAATTCATTTGGCTGTCTAACCGGTCTAACAGTCCGTCTTTTCGTCGACCCTTACTCTATAAAATGCACAAATTGTTATTTTCATTACTACTCCGCTTATTATAATAAAACTGAATGTTAATGAAACTATTCACACGTGCGAACCATGCTGTCCTTTCCCCTATTTCAGATTATCATCTGGTGAATCCACTGTTCGCTCCTCACAACGGCGACGAGAGATCAAAGTGAATATCGTGTGTTCCATAATTCAAACACTTTCTCGAGCGCCGCCGTCGGTCCGGGGCCGGGCCGGGGCACGTGCGGGCGGGCGCGGCGCGGCCGTGCGATGCGACCTTGACACTGGAACACTATGCAGGGAAGGAAGCGATACCAACACGTGCACTACCGTTTACAGCCGGTGGACGGGGAATCGGATACTTGAGTCGTTATCGCAGAGGACAATAATCTAGTTTTTAATAGGGATGTTATGGATAAGAAATTTCGGATCCGGATGTGGATACGGATATATGAATAATATTTTACAGGTTTCGGTTACGATTATGGATATAAAATTATTTCGGATTATCCGATTGTTTCGGATAATTTCGGTTACAGATATTAGAATATTTACGAGTTGAAAAAAATATATGACGTACATATTTACAAAGATTGACTTTGTTTTTCGGTTTTATTTGCTATTATAATTACAGAAAAAACAAATTAAATAATAAATCTCTCCAAAATGAGAACGACGCGGCTAATGTATCGGCTCGGTGTGCGTAAACCAGTCATAACGTGCTTTATTTAGGCTCTGCCTCTATCCGAAATTACCCGAAACTTTTTCATCAGATTCGGTTACGGTTTAGGATATATTTTTATTTCGGATATTCGATAGTTTCGGTTACGGTTACGGGGCTCCACAACATCTCTGGGTTTTAATCTGCCATATACCAATCAAAAAACGGAATCCTGATAGGGTGTATCTGTTCGTCTCATAACTGTTTACGAGTTTATTAAACGAAGAGAGTTGTAATTTGATATGTCTAGTGTCAGAATGACGACCGTAGCTACCCTTGTGTTGTAGTCACCCTGCCTGTCGAGCGAGGCGTCCCGGGTACGGTTCCCGGTCGGGACTGTAATTTTTGTTTTTGTTGTTGTTTTTACATAAATATTTATTCTCTTGTGTCATATATGTGTAGTAATCCTAGTGCTGAGGTGTGAGTGTATGAACGTTTAACGCTTAATAAACTTATAGGATCGCAGACATTATACATTTTAACTGTAACGAGTACTCACGATCAAGAGTGTTACCGCAACTACCGTGGCCAAAATCCATGTAATCGGGTCCAAATATCAGTATAATATACAAAAATCGTCAGTACCCTTAAAAGTTAAAATGCGCTTGTCATACGGTACACACTAATATATAACCAAACACTGATACGAACAACAATCTGAATTAAAAATGAATAATCAACAAGGCGAACATTCTTAAAGCGCCTTTCACAATCACGCTAGATGCTTTCTTTTCGAATACTAATAGAAGTGAAGTTGTCGATCAGGTAACCAGGACGAGAGTGTGGAGAAACCTGCGCGCTGAGTAATCTCTTCATCTCCAATTTCAAAGAAAGATACATCGGACGCGTTGGAAAGTGGCCATTCGGTAGGCGGTAGGCGCTCGTACATGGAGCTTTAATATTGCGTCACACGTTGCAATTTTTTTTTTGATGTGGAATCATGTAACGCCGTCGAGAGACCTGTCAAAACCGTCAAATATTTTTTTATTTTTAAGTTAATCTCGAATTCGATCACTTGCTTTTCGTTATGAATTGGACTTAAGTAATGATAAATAATTAGCAATCCATTATGGCGTATGGTTAAGCCAAAACCATTAATTACTTTGTTTCTTGTTTTAACTTCGTCATTATACATATAAAAATTTAAGATTTTCTAAGAAATTCAACTTCCGTGTGTAGGCGTTTACATTTCGCCTGAGTATCTTTTATAGGTACCCAAAAGCTCTCAGTATTTGGAAAATGGTTATGACTGGTGTTCATGGATATCCGTGACCTTTTACTATCTGTTTCACCTGAGAATGACAGCACAGGTCACAAGTGCAGCTTTCTTTCCCAAAATCATGCAATTAAATCTGTAACCTTACGAAATTTCATAAATTATTATCTTGTTGTTTCAATCGTTAAAAGTCTAATTTACTCCACTTATTTTATTATTAATATTATAGATTAATTGATTATTAATTTAACTCCCCCTCCCCCCGTCTTTGGCAGCGACCGTCCTGCCAGGCATGCAAACCCATTGACCAGTACCTATTCTAGAAAATGAAATTCAATGACATCGACAAAATTATGTCTATATCTACGAGAGGTGTTATGGAGCTCAGTGACCGTAACCGACACTATCAGATATCCGAAATAAAAATAATAATTTATTATCCGTAACCGTAATAATAACTTGGAAACTATTATTCATATATCCATATCCGAAATTTCATATCAATAAATCCCTAAAATATACTTACTTAACTCCACGTGTGTAGGCTTGTGATTCGTTCTGAATCAAGAAAAAGAGTAATAAAAATATTAGACTAAAATAATTAGAATAACATAATACCTGTTAATCATATAATGGTAGTGTGTTACTATTAATTAAGTTAAATATACTTCAATAGTTCTTGAATTTAATAAAATATTTTTGTAGGAAAAATAATCCACGTAAAAATATTCAACACGAAAAACTAAGTTGTATCATGAATCAATGAAATTACAAGAATATTTAGCGTCAAACGTGAAATAATCTTCTGGATAAACGCCGAATACCCTCAGCCGTTCATTTTGGTAGGTTGTGTTGAGCCTCACCATGTCGTAAAGCCCTAAAGGTATCTCTCATCCCTCTCCTTCATATTTGAAGCATTTCGTATCAAGATTCAAGATCCTTCAACAGACTTATGTAATTTTATAAAAATTATATACGCGTGTATTACAAGTGACCTTAGTCATTACAGCGCCATTGGATATACGAGTTTGGCGCTACACTTCCACGAAGTAGTGGAAAGTGGGCGGCGCGGAAGTGAATACGCTGATGCAGCGACGGTTACGTCATTGGACCTTGGCAGGTGAGAAGCAAACGTGCTGTTGCAGATTTGACACTATCGCAGCATGCACTTGCGGTTTGGAAAACTATACTGGCACAAAGCAAAAAGTAAATGAATGACAGTGTGTCAATGAACTCGGTCCGAATGCAGCCTGACGCAATAAAGATTATGACTATCTTTTTCTTAAAATCTCGAGAACCGTAAATGGCCGAAAACTTCATTATATTTCTATGTAAGTATGTTGCTAGTATGTTAGATTTGCTTATTAATTAAAGGAAGAAAATACCAACAAATATTACGACCAGACCGCGAAATACGTACCGGCCGTTTGCCGCACTTCGCAGTGTTCAGACGTGGGCGTGACTCGACGAGCTTAGCGGAACGATCCGTCGGTTTTTTAAGCTATTGGCAATTTGATATTTTACATTTAACGCAGTAGTCGGGTGTCGTGGACATACTAAAAGATAACTAACGTTATTAAGGAAAAAGTTAAAGGATCCGTGAATTTGGCTCGAGACATCTGCCTGATATTGTTCAAATTCAAAATCATTAATCGTTACAAACGTGGAAAAGAACTTATCGTAGTTCCAAATGACATCAATCAAGCTGCACATCGCTTGAAATGTCAACTACCGGAATTCCCACACGTATTTACTTATGTAGAACATATAAGTACAGGTATATACTGATTGGAATATCAAATAAGAGTTACAGCTGATGCCACGGTGGGATCGTTATAATGGCAAGTACAGTGATATTATTTATCCCTTTGTATGGTTGAACAGTTTAATATGCTTAAGTGAATCCTGACATGAGTATGCCCGTTTCCTAATTATATCACAGTGGAATCAGTTTCGAGATTAATTTGTGCAGGTACTCAATTACCGTGGTAATAACACCATGGAACAAAAAGGTGAGAATGCATTCACGAAATGCGTGTTAACTTATGTACGTATGTCTTTACAGCTTTAAAGCAAAAAAATCCTCTGGATTACCGTTTTCCCCTTGACCGGAGCCGCGTTGCTGATTGATGCCTTCGGTATTACGTATGTGTACGAATGACAGTGACCACTAACCATTAGGTGCCCAGTCAACTCGGTTTTCGGTTATTTGTCGTTTTCGTGCAAATCTGCAGTTAAATATTTTTGTCATTGTAATTAGATTGCGTAAACTTCATACATACGGAGCAGAATGCGCCCCCGCATTGCCTGATAAGGAGACAGTTGGCAAACGAGTTTTAAAACTACTTAATACCGTTGTGGAATAAATGAAGATTTACAGGAAATTGTACTGTCAATTTGCCAGGTGTCCAACGACTACATTATAAAATTAAAAATGTCGTTTCGCAATCACGGAACCGCTGTTTGGATTCAATTATATTGCTCATAGAAGTCGATTACGTTTTATAATACTTATAAAAATTTGTTACTAATCACTAAAATTATCTTTACGATGATTAAAGCGGCCGGGTGACGGCTAATGTCACAAGAAATAGGCATAATTTAGTTACGTCTTCATATCGTCTTCAAAAGGTTCAGCGTTCTATTATGGGACTTGGAGTTCGTTTTCACAATAAGGTTCCAAAGTTGATACGTGAGTTACCTATTGGAACTTTAAAGCGAAGCGTTAAAGCACAGCTTATAGGTAAAATATATTATAGTATGGTATAATATATTAATAAGATAATTAAGAAATATTTAATTATAATAATTAAGAATATATTAATGACAAGGACGCCTGGAAATAATAGTGCTGAAAGCAGTTCCGTGCAGGCTTAAACTGACTTTATAATTGGCATGTTTTGTTTTAAAAGATGTGCTGAGGAGTTATTTTCGCCATTTCTTCTCCTCAGTGCTAAAATACCTTTTCGAAACGGTAGTAGAAGTAATAAATGACCTAAATGATTTTGATTTGCAGTTCAATAAATACGCTCATGAACATATTTAGAGGAACAACAAAACAGGAGGAAATTAATATAAAAATAGATTTATTTATACAATATAAGCTTTTAAAATTTGTGGAATAGAATTAATTCAATTAACATTTTTGAACATAAAAAATTACACTTGATAAGAGGCATAAAGCTCAGTAGCTTTAATTCTAAACAGTTTTGACCTAATATAATAAAAATTGAACATTCCTAAACAATTCTTTATGATAATGGATGACACAATCAGTATTAAGTATTGCCTCCTTTTGCTGTAAAACTGATTTTGATTTTGAATTTGATTTTGTAGTCCTGCCGCGAATCAAAACTGAATCGATGGTCAAGCTGCAACAATATTGAATTGCAAAGTTTTCACTTTCAACTCTTGGATGTAATGGAAAGTATTTCTCGAAGGAGCTAGTAGTACCTATGAATAAATTTTCTATCTGATGTACATTTATAACGTTGTCCGTGCACGAAACAAATAAACAAACATTAAAGCCGACTACTGATGACAAACGTGACTATAATACTCCCCTAGTCACCAGCTCGAAGACATCTTTTGCTATAATTTAAAATGGCAAATAACAATAACATTTTCACACGAAATTCAGAACATATTTCAAGCAGCTCAAAATACCAGCAATAAATATTTGCAACGTATACATATTCGTAGCAATTACAAAACAAGATCACGCTAATTTATTTGAAATTCAATAAATTTTTACTTGAATTCCGAAGTTTCATCGGCCTTTTGCGATTTTCAGTGTGCTTAAGAAATTCTTGCAATTTTTAAGGGCCTGTATTCATAATTCCTTGCTAACGCAATTATCTTTATGAAGGGCCGGGAACAAAGGAGCTGATAATCTGTGTTCTTGTAAGAAGCCAAATTAAATAGTTAAAGGAGCCAGGAATGCTTGAAGTCCCGAAGGAATGCCTGCATGAAAGGAATTCCAGTTACGAAACGGACAGTGCATTAGATCCTCCACGTATCATATTTATTTATTGACCAGTAACCCGGCTTCAGAAAATCTAAACATTGTTTTAGGAATGAGTTTCCCTACTTCTATGAATTAGAATAAAATTTATTTACTACTGCCTTTTTAATAACTGCGGCCAAGCACTTAAAATTTTATTCACTTTTTATTAATAGAATCTCGATATTCAAGTTTATGTCCCATCCCGCAGGAACAGATCCATTTCCCGTGAAAAAAAATTATCTTCAATATAAGCTATAAAATGCGAGGTATCATTTAAATCTGTTCAGTGGTTTCAGTATGATACGTGGTCAGACACACGGATAGGCAGACAAAAATTCAAACAAAGATCTTTTGACCACTATTAACTATTACAAAAGTCTACCTACCTTAAAATTTCCAAAAAATATGTCGTCTACAGATTCGTCGCCGTCACAGTTCTAATATTTGTACTGAAAACTTTTTTTTTAAACGTTTACACTCTAACACCCCCGCACTAGGATTCCCTGTGTTGCGGGTGGCATGGACAAACACAAATATGACGTTACAAACACCCATGACCCGAGAACAAACATTTATCTGTTACATAAATGTCTACCCCGGCCGGGAATCGAACCCGGGACCCCACGCTCGTCTGGCAGGGTCACTACCAACTGGGCTATCGTTCTAATATTAGTATTAGATAAGAGTAATTAACATGTACGCAGCACTCCAGGGGTTAACTGGCCACTGTTACCATACGTTAACTTAATATCACATGTATTAATACGTTTATATTGCATAAAACTTAATTAAAACAAGCTGAAGGCTCCAATTTACTTAAAAATGTTTAGGGTTCCAGTCCTCCATAATTCATTGTTTGAAGTGACGAATCAAGTAATAAAACATAAAATAATAAGTTATATAATTATCGATAAATTAAAGCAAATCCGCTCACATGCGTATTGAATACCAAAAAATTTGAAGGTATAATTTTATGAAGCAATCAACTTACAACGTAGGAAAGTAAGTGTAATGCAGAGGCGTGTTATACAATATTACGTGGATTATGAAATTAACGGATATAACTGTTTGGAACTGAGATATCACGTTTCGTATTGCAACTTGAGAACTATTAGCGTCTTGCTTCGTTGCACGCCTAACTAATGTAAATCTTAATTACGTCTTAAGATCAGGTTCCTCCCTTCTCCTACATGAATTGAATTGTTAAATATTGATTTAAACTAAATATATTATATATTTTAAGTTGTTCTTCCATACGAGCAGGCAAAATCTTTCGCTCACTGGCTTGCATATGACATTCACTAGCACAATATATGTTCAAAAGTAATGCAAATAAAAAATTACATGGGCATTTTATACCTCGATATTAAGTGTGATCGTACTAGAGCGGCATACTGCACTTATCGCAAGATTATGCCGGTAAACCAAGGTGTTGTAAAAGACGACAGTAATCAAGCTTCCCGTAAGGATTATATTAATAATATTACTATTAATAAATAGCAAATGCCCTCGCTTCGCTTCAGAAAAACTACCTGAGGTTTAGAAAAATCACGTGCATTTTTGTAGGATTGGGTTTTTCTCGTTATGTCAATTACAAATATATGTATTAATTTGTGACTATTTTATTTATGGACAGATTTCAATGAAATGAACCGTTAATATTAAGTGACACTTACTGCAATACAATAGTGGAAACCGTAACAAAATCTGATAAACAGTGTCTGAGATTAGCGCAAACAAACGCACAGACACACAGACACAAGTTCTAACAACTATTGTTTTAAGTTCTATTGCGTTAATAAAGGCCCCTAATAATAGTTTTTCTCATATGTCCTTAATGTACAGAAAGCGATCAGTTTGAATTTTAATATATGTATAGATACACGTTCAGACTTGTCTAAAATTCGGTGTTTCAAATAGCATAGAACTATTATTAATACATACAACAACACAACCGTTAACAAAAATAATTATCTGTGAAATAAAATGAACTGCTAACTCAACAGGTGGCAGCTAAGTTTAATAAACAACATTTGAAATTCATATAATAATTATCATAAACTAGTGTTATGAGAGACAATGAATGGTAATCGACTTTCCCACAACATGCAATGGTGCATTATTTAACGGAATCATCTAACCGAACTGTGATCCAATTCATGGTACGAAGCTGTTGCGTAAATCCGTTGCAAAACTCATAAAAACTTGATGCGTTATTCAAATTACATCTGTCACGCTAACATTTAAATCTAGTTTCTTTTTTATTACCATCAACCATTTGTGTGGCAATACTCCATATCGATAAATAATGAATTCTATCGAGGTAATAAATTATGTTTCAATATTACTCTTTGGCGAATACATGTAGTTTTACATTTATATATGCAAATGTTTTAAGCCAATGTCAATATTGCTATTAGATTTCGTAAAACAAATTGCTTAAGCTAAAAATTCCACAAATAACATGCAAAAGGTTAAAACAGTGTTTAAAGCCGGACAAAAATTATCCAGAATGTATTTTAAGAACTCATTACATACACGATACGGAAATGTGAATAACTGATAATAATGATTACAATTGTGATTCGGCACGTATGTTGTATAGTGGGTTGTTATTTTTTTATTAATAAAAAGCAATTAGCTTCTATAAAATAAATATATATCTATATATAATTTGGGTTAACATTTATAGATTAATAAGATCGAATGCGAGGACCGTATAGCGAGCATTGGACTAACTCGCATGCTAATTGGGAGAGCCGGCAGCCTTCGAATTTTTTAGATAACGCAGAATACTACAGGTTGTGTTTAGACACAGGTAAGTAAACAGCAAAATATCTAATGGTTAATATTCTTGCTTTATTTCGACAGGGTTACTGTGCTCCTTATGTATACGCTCATAATTCAAATGCAAATTCCAAAAACCAAATTGTAAAACTCTTCAGTTTCAGTAATTTTTATTGTCCTAATTACATGTTAAGGAGGGCATCTCTGATGAATGAATTTTAGCCTTTTTGGCATTGATTAGTGTCATGTTACGATTTGAGGCGGTTTTTAATCTACTTCAATTGAAACACTTACTAATTAACGTGTCTTAACTGTGATATTAAGTACACCACTGCTTTTTTTATATTAAGTTAAATTAATACACATAAAAGCATTAGGATCTTATCAGGGAAGAGATCTAGGAATGAAATCAGTCATTCCCTTATAGCGGGATTTGAAACTCAGTTTTTTTTTGTGAATATAATTACATTTGTAAATTGACGTGATCGCTATCGCGGCTCTTGCAGAGCTTACTACATAATTTATACAACTTTGATAGCTCAATTAAACTGTACTAACTGACCAATCTACCAGCTTCCCTAGGGCTCGTGTACCGAACATACTCTCATGGACATATTTAGAGGAACGGAAAAAAAGGTATATTGTGACTTGAAAAACGAAAGCTTTTGAATAAAATTTTACTTACGACTTATATTTATTTTTTGACTATCTGTTAATTTTTTGAGATTTTGTGGCATTTAACAAATCTAACATTACGAAATGAATTAAACATTATGAGTGAAGGGAACTTCATTTGATAAGTTTGAGTGACAATGCCGGATCTCAGCGACGCTCAGGTGTCTCAAGCTGCAACTCTAATTAAAAATGGTTACACTTACAATGAAGTGATTCAAATATTACGAGTGTCCAAGTCTGTGTATCTCGCAATGTTAAGCGATACCCGTAGACTGGAGAGTTTACAACACGTAAAGGACACGGTCGCGACAGAGTAACGACAGAGAGGGACGACAGATTTATTGTAAGCAGTGTGTCCTCAGAAACTGAATTTTGACTTCTTCCGAAGTGCGGATCAAGTTACAAGATGTTCGACGAGTGACAGTTAACACCAAAACTATTACAAGAAGATTTAAAGCGACTGACATACGCGCGTATTAGCCCGCTAGAGACGTTTTGCTCGCCACGGGTCATCGAGTAGCTTGATCCAGCTTTGCTCGTTAGGACCGAAATTAGAACGATAACGCTTGTGTAAAAGTACTTTATAGTGATGAGTGTAGATTCTGTCTTAAGTCAGAAGATCGAAGGATCAAAGTATGGATTCAACCCGGAGGAGGATATTTTCAGTATAACATTATTAGAAGAGAGCCTTATGGTGGAAGGTCAGAGAATGAGAATAAAATCTAATGGCACAAAGATTCATTGAAAATTTAATAAAAAGTTTGCCCAGGCGATTACAGGCAGTTTTGACAGCAAAAGGAGGCAATAATTAATACTGATCGTGTCACCAATTATCATAATGAACTGTTTATAATAACTTTCAATTTTCATTATATTAAGTCAAAACTGCATAGATTAAACTATTTAGCTTATTATCTCTAATTTGGCTTAAAAGAGTATTTTTTTAATGTTCAAAAATTTTGCTTTAATGAACTAATTATATTCAACAAATTTTAAAAGCTTATATTGTACAAATAAATCTATTTATAATTATTTCCTCCCGTTTTATTGTTCCTCTAAATATGTTCATTAGTGTATTTATCGAACTTCAAAATCAAAATCATTTAATAATTTTGGTATTCTATAAATACACTTATGTACATCATTTTTTGCTACTACTGCCGTTTTGAAGAGGTACTTTCACATTGAGGAGAAGAAACCGCGAAAGAAACTCCTTAGCACATCTTTCAAAACAACACATGGCTTATTACAAAGTAAGATAAATACTGCGCGGAACTGGTTTCGACACGCATCCTTGTCATTAATATATTCATATATCAGCGGCGTGCACAGGATTATGACACTGGGTATGCGGCGGAGTACTCGGTCACAAAAACTTTTTCTTTTATACATTTTTAGCATAGTCACAGCCACGCGACGGATCTCTAAGTAACTCTCTAACCATGTCAACAGAACAAGTCTTAGATGTACTACTATTCATGTACATCTTCTACGGCAACGCAGACAAAACAGCGATCGATCGTCGCGGCGGAAGAAATTCTAATAAGTAAAATAATAAGCCAAAATATTATGACTTCTCACCTAGTCAGCTTCAATTTTCACATATTCAAGGTTCCGGTTGCTCGAGATTACTATATCACCTAATCACCTATTACCTAACACAAACCTCACAATCAAATAACATTTAAAAAAAATCAACAAATGCACTAGTAAAACCAAATCACTACAATTATTATAGAAACTCAGTAATAAACTTTTAAATGTACACACTTTCAAATGTTAAAATTAAAAATCTTTTAAGAAAACTATAAATATACTGGCGCAAACAAAATAGTAAACAATGCTTATCACACGAAAAAAGTAAAATGGCCCCTGTGAAACACAAAACATTTCTGCTATTTTAAGAAATAAAACCTTACTAAACAAAAATGCATAATGTACACAAATGATTTATTAGTCTTTTTACGTCTATTATTTTTATTCGGATTATAGGCAACGAACATTTCCGATTTACTCTCGACCAACTGCCGAACTTCCGTAGCCTGCCGCATGAGTCGCGGCTAACCGCGGCTTTCGAATGCAAACGCACACACGTTTGCGAACTGTGCACGGACACCTAAATTTCTTTACATGTGTGAACAAAACTACTGCCGAACGCGATGGCATGCCTTGGTACATTATTTTGCAGCGCCGCTTGCTTGTCGCCAAACGTCTAGCAAACATAATGTTTGTGTGCTTGCAATTTATAAAATATTAGGCGTTTTCAAGTTATTATATTTTGTTTATTCATTTCTTTACAATTAATTAAAGTCATCTAAAACGTACGAACGTTTTATTAAAATATCTGTGAATGGCAAGTCAAGCACTGCATTTCTGCCTACAGGGAGCGCACGCCCCTGTCATATATACTATAAAATATTTTACCTATAAGCTGTGCTTTAACGCATCGCTTAAAAGTTCCAATAGGTAACTCACGTATCAACTTTGGAACCTCATTGTGAAAACAAACTCCAAGACCCATAAAAGAACGCTGACTCTTTTGATGGCGATATGAATAAATACTTCCAAAGAAATAATAACGGCAACAGCGTGTGCAGATCGCATGCTAGGTAACACGATCCTGTGGTGTGATATCGGAAATATTGTATATAATTTCTAATAGCCATCAAGCGAGCAACCCCGACCGGCGGGAACACCTGCGATGCGCGATGCAATGATACACTATATTGTTAGAATTGTTAGAAAGCGCTCCGAGAACTCAACACCGCACTTAACAAATATCTATAGGACGGTTTATTCTGCAATTTAATGCATACATGACGTTACTTCGGTCCTCAGTTGGTACTTAGTGCTTAAATGTCACTTATACAACATACGCATGCAATGGCGTAATCGTGGTCAAATACATTTTTATAAATATTTAATTTACAACGCGGCAAGAAACATTACGCCGCTTAATCTATTTGGGAGTTTGAGGAGGGTCGTCAAAACTCGAAATAAGAAAATCAGATTCAGAAAGACTGCAATAATTTCGTGAATTTGTCGGACTGACTAATTGACGACATTATTCGAAAGCACTCTAAAGCAGCAGACTTGTCAGAACGTGAGCATGAATTAGTCGATTAGAAAATACCAAAATCCAAAAGTTAAGTGGCATACATTGGTTAATTCACACATGGGTGGAACAAATGGACATTTATACGCCTGCAAATAATAGTGTGGAATCCAGTTCCGCACAGGTTTCAACTTTTGTAATTACCATGTGTTGTTTAAAAGATGTGCTGAGGAGTTTCTTTAGCCATTTCTTATCCTCAATGTTAAAGCACCTTTTCGAAACGGCAGTACCAGCAAATAATGACATATATTAGTGTATTTACAGAATACTTACATGATGAAATGAATTTGAATATACTAGTTCACATATAGTAGTTAGTACACGTAAGGCCACACATACAGAGATGTTAAGAGAATCTGCATGTAGCTCTAAAATTGGTGCATTAGAATCTACAAAACGGGTAAATACATATAGATTTGGTAAAAGTAAAAAAAAACGCAATCTTCTTCAATGTTCAAACGTTTTGTACTAAATTAGCAGAATCACCTTACGGATGGGAGCAACAAAACGCAAAGCAAGATTTATTAAACGCGATTTTCTATTAGCCGGCTGCGGCTCGGCCAATTTAATTAGCGGATCACACGGAAGGACGGCGTGCTGAACGCAAACTTAACTTAAGCTGCACACACCTCAAACAACTCGCAGTAACACAAATTATTATTATTTGATGCTGATGTGATCGAAAATTAAATAAGTGCCAAGAATAATTCATCTCTTACACGTTTTGAGTCAATAAATATGTCTACATTTAAGTCAAAAGTACAACCTTATAAAGTACAACCTTATAACCAACTTATTAGGAAATTAATATGTAAGATTCTCACAATGATTACCACTGTACATAGAATTCCCGCTTGATATTTATATCTAAATGCCTACAAACCAGCAGAATACGGCTGTAAAGAATTAATTCATAACTAAAGTTGAACTTTGCGGCCAAGTTCCATTGGTTGCACCCTTCCGAATATCGAACAAGGCAGTGGTGAGAAGAAGTTCGTTTTAGAGGTTGAAAGAGCCTATGAAATACGGTAGTCTCATAACTACTACGCCGCATGTGCTCTATAGCATGCATGAGTTCATACTCATAGAGCCTAGGTGGCTATGTTGGAGACAGTAAGGTAGCGGGTCCCCTGCCTCCCTATCGGTTGGCACAGCCTCGGTGATTACTTTTCGTTCACAATTTAAAAAGCAATGTATGTTTTTTCATACCGATATTTACTTATATCGGTATTTAAATTTATGTAAAGATAAAATGCAGACCTTGGAAAATAAGGAATCATTCAAAATATGTTGATTAAAAATATTTTTACCATCACAGAAGAATTTACATTTCAATGTAATTTGGTCCGAAAGTGAAATCATTTGACCAGACCGTAAAACTTTCGTTTATTTTTTATACGACTGTCACAAATTTTATGTCACTGGTTCTTTTTGAGATCAGATATAGATTTAGTATAAATTTTGTTATCTACATGTAATTAAACATTTTAACACATTCATATTAACATAACACGTTCGTCCAACAACGAGAAGTCTCTGTTAATCATTAATATGATATCGGTATCAAAGTATCGATAATTTGAAACGGTATTTGAGTTTATGGCTCTTATTTTGTATGATTTCTTATATATTAATTATTTACACTATTCTCATTCGCTCACTTTTAAGTAAGAAATACATAGTTAGGTAAAGGACTATAGCTTGAGTGAATAACTTATATAACAGTTCTACATTAGAATTTATCTTGTACTATAAACGGCATTTACACATACAATGCGTTTTTATTAAACTAAACGGAAACATTTTGATTACCACATTTACTTGTATTTGTGACCCCGCATTACCACATTTACTTGTATTTGTGACCCCGCGAAACAGACAGAAATAATACCACGTGAGAAAATAATAACACTGAGCGACTTTTCGTGCCGTCCTTGTTTAATATATTTCTACGACGATACATTACATGTAATATAAAATATACTCTGTGACCATAATTGATTTAGATGACACTGACACTGACAACTCGCGATCATTAAGCCGAATAAAATTGTCGATGGGTCCGCTTGGGTTAATATAGTTTAGGTGTTATTTATTTATTTTATTTTAACATAAATTAATTAGTTTTAAGTATAGTAAAGTAAAGTTTAACTGTTAGATAATTATGGACGACACAGATAAACTTAGTTGCAGTGAGTTTCATTTATTAATTTGTAATAATTGATTGTTCTGTGCAATGGTTCAGTGCTATCTTATAGTTTCTATTTGGTTTGAAAAAAAAAATCTGACTCGTGTTGTTGTTTTTATGTTAAGAATTACAGTAAAGATTACAAACCTATTAAATATTATGTTATAGAAGAAGTTTTGGAGATGAGCGATGTGGAAAACTCCGCAACCGACGAACGCAGAGACTCTGAAGACCAGCCTAAGAAAAGAAAGAAAAGACGCCGAGAATTAGACATGGTACATTTTTCATTTACAAGTAGGTAAATACTGCGCAAATAGGGAATCAAATGGAGTTTCTTTAAGGAATCCATATTGAGGATTTTATTCTACACTTGTGACACTCATAACTGGTACACCACTAACTCTCCTACTAATGAACAAATTATTGTTAACACTTTGCCATTATTTTATATTACAGGATAGTTGATTACACCGGTGGGGCTTATGTTTGAATTCTGCATATTTTGCATATTATGTGTTTTTGTGATTAATTATAACTAGTCTCAAATATAGCTGGATACCTGCGAGTTGTCAATAATGTTCTCAAAGGTCTCAGGTGTGAAAACTACCGTAATTTATTCACCCAGCTAGCTAGAGTATATGGTAAAACTATAGATATCTGGTACTTGCATACAAGGGGTGGGAGTGGGATATGGCCGTCAACAGAAACTTTTGAGATCCATTTTGCACATATTTCACTTATATTAGACAAATAACTCCAAATAAATTTATCGAAATTACGTTTCATTTTATGCAATTTTGCTATAACTAATTTTTATCGTAATTAAGTCAAAATGCACTTTCTACATCTATAAGTAGCCTAAAAGGTTTACACTGAATCAACAAGGTCCCTAAACTCAAACCATCCTTCAAATCAAGTACTGGATATCTATAGCTGACCTGAGTATATAAATATTTTCTCCATTATATCATCCACAGTAATTTTTTTTAGAAAAGCAGGTTTTAGAAAGGTAGGGGAGATATGAGATGAGAAATATAAATTTTCCTCTGTGTCATCTTGTTTTGTTATTTATTATGGTAAAAAAAATGAATGCTGCAAAAGTTGGCTTAAAATTTGCTTTAGACACTAACCACACTAGGCAACCAAGTCTTTATAACCAAAGTACTCAACAAATTTCTCCCGGTTGTGGCTACAGTAACAACTGAGCTCACAGTTGTTTAACTTGGTTGATCACTAATGAACACTATAAAATCTACTCGGCTTTGAGTACATAGTTCAACTGTTTGATTTTTGTATTCATATTAGTTTATATTTACTTAATTTTTCCAAGAACAAAATTTACATTATACAGCTTAGTTAGATAAAGTATCTATTTGCACATTGATTTTCAGATAAAGTTATCAGATGATGATGATTCTGAAGACGAGGGAAAGAAGATGGTGAGACGGCACAGCCCTGGCCCGAACTCACCAGCATCCCATAGGGAACCTCGAACATGTGTACTTAAGGTACAATTATATTCTTGCAAAGACATTCATTGTGACTAAATATATTAAATGAATTATTGCATTAAAGTTGCTGCCATAAAACCCAGTTGTCATAACAACCATAACCGATTTCAATCATTAGAATTAGATAAAGAAGGGAAAATCACTCATTAAAATAAGTAATCCCCTTACGAGTTGGCCAGATGAGAAAAAAAATGATCTAATTAAGCATGTGAATAACCTGACCATCATTATTGAAAGTGATTTCAGTTATAATATAGACCAGGTTATGTAACTGGAATATTTACAGGATTTTCAAGAATGTTATTTTCGTCATGACTATATATAATTTTTATGAGTGTAATAAGTTGCAGATAAGGTAAAAAATTGTCATAGACGCTTTCCCTTGTAAACTTGGCCTATAATTTTACCACGCAACTAACGTTTGAGTCTTTTTTCTTCCTGGTGCTTAAAGCCTCGCTTGTAATTTTTTCCATGATCCTCTAGGCCAGTCAAAAGCGTCGTCCTCTCTCCCGGCTGCTGGAGCAGCTGCTGCGCAACTTAGAGAAGCGCGACCCGCACCAGTTCTTCGCGTGGCCGGTAAATGACAACTTCGCCCCGGGTTACTCCACCATTATCAAGCGGCCCATGGACTTCTCGACCATCAAACAGAAAATCGACGACAATGAGTACAAATCCTTGAACTGTTTCATTGTGAGTGCTGATCATTTGTGAACATTAATTGTTAGAATTATTACTCCATTTATAGATAACACTCAACGTATGTAGGTCTTTTACTATTAATATAAGGTATAAAAGGGTATATAATATGTATTATTACAGAAAAGATAAACTTTTACAAGATTCTGAAACCTCAAGAAATCTCAGCAAATTATAATCTTAACTCTGCCAACTATCATTTACATTGAACGACCCTGTAGCCCAGTTGGAAGTGACCTTGCCCAGCGAGGGGACCCGGGTTCGATTTCTAGCCTGAGCAGTCATTTATGTGACAGATAAATATTTGTTCTCGGGTCATGGGTATTTGTGACGTCTTATGAATTTCTCTAACGCCAATCGATGGAGGGTTCAGTACCCAACCCATAACTTGAAACTTCTTATGCCACCCAAAGTCCACAACATAATTTGAAGCACTTTCATCCAGTGATAATACAAGTACATAAATTCATAATATTACCTTGGACCTGTATAGTAACAATATCCTCATCCCGACAGAGCGATTTCAAGCTGATGTGCAACAATGCGATGAAATACAACAAGCCCGGCACGGTGTACCACAAGGCGGCGCGGCGGCTGCTGCACGCGGGCCTGAAGCAGCTGACGCCGCAGAAACTGCGCCCCATGGGGGACATCCTCACCTACATGTACGAGATACCGATCAGGGAGCTCGGCTTCGACATCGGCAAGATGGATGTGGTGAGCCTGTTTTTATTTGTTGCGTTTTTGAGGTTAGGTTAGGTTAGATTTGGTGGCAATTTAGTGCTGCTACATTGTGGACTTGGGGAGTTCGTAAAAAATTAACAATGTAATTTTGAAACTTGTAACATGGTGAGACTTGACCTATTCACAATAAAGTTTTATCGTCTAGATTTGTATGTTTATATATGCCAGATTCTATACATATATAGTTTTAGTTTAACACTTCAAATATCTGTTAGGTGTTTATTCATTGTGACTTTATGTTACATGAGGTAAAACAAACCTCAAATGATTTTGGATTGTAACATCTTTGATCGATTTTAGATTATTAGACACACATGGTTAAATGGAATTATATGCAAAATTGGGGAAGGTTTCGCATGGGGAAATTAAGTGTGTGCGTTCACTTTATTTTATCTGCCACAACGGTTTGTATGTCTGTCGGTACACGCAAGATTTTCGTGCACACCTACTCGTTTTTTGTACACAGTATGTTTTAAATTATGTAAGATTCCCTCCTTTTAGTTTTTGATGAATAATGAAAGATATACACCAAAAACTTTCTCGGTCCACATATCAATATAATTTAACTACAGATGGACCTACTTTGATGCTGTCCAGTACAGTGAGGGTGTATAAAAAAAATTGTATATTTATCTGTGTGTATTCATGATCACGTCATTTCTAAATATTGTCAAATAAATATTTCAAACACTTCGTTCACTCGTTTCGGACCTATTCGAAAGCCTGTAAGATAAATATTTCCGTACAGACAGACAGCACTACGACGTTCTACCTGCATTTGGTATATTTTTCAAAGTACCCACATTGTTTCAATCTGTGAAATTAAGCTAGTTGACAAATTTGTTCATCAATAACGTTTTTACAACGCAGCCGCACAGGACGTACGGCAAGAAGGTTTGCAACATGATATAATATTTCGTAGTGAAAGCACTTAGATATTAGCAAGTTTGGCTTTCGACGTCTAGTCTGTGTTCGTGGGGTTACTTGAAAAGTTCGTCTTTGGAGTTAATTATCATGAACCATCTAGAATGCGTTTGAAGCCATTTCTGCGTTTGTATTTCCCTTAAACGGTGTTGCGATAACGTTTCACGATGCAAAGTTTCGCGCAAAAATATTTCACTGGTTCCGTTTTATATGTAAAATATATTATTATGCTCGAGTAAAATGCAAAAGGGTAGTTATTTTTCCTTCGAGTACATACGAATCGTAAAAAAAACTAAAGCGGTCCCGTGCAAGGCTTATAACTTTTTAAATAACCCCGGTAATAAACTGTAAGAATTATGTGAACCTTCTAGTGCATGTAATTGGTGTGTAGTAAATGTGATCTTGAACAAACCGATGCATTTGCATGAAAATAAGACTTACTCCACGAGTGGATTTGCTAAATGATTTATTTGGCGACATGTTTTTTGCTAAATTTCTTTTTGTTTTTATCATTTCTTCGAGACCCGAACGAACGAAGGGAGCTTCTTAAAACTATTTCTTTAACAATGGTTTTCCGTGAAAATCGACTTGCACGTTTAAATTATTTTCGCTACTCTACCTTGATATAGATACCTCCGTGTGTAGATCTAAGCGTAACATCGTCTCTTAAACCAACAATTCTATTCATTTTAACATTATACCTTACGTGGCATTTTTATAATTTTTTCTTCTTTTATCTTATTTTACACGGATTCACAACTGAATATAGAACAAATACCAAAGTTAAGTACGGAATCTCCGTCGATTTCAAACGTACAATAATTTTGAAAATAAACTTAGAAGTTGGAAAAGCTAAATTACGAGTGAGACTCCTTGAAATCAAAAGTTACCTTGAGGACTATAAGGTCACAAAGTTCGCCCAAATCCATGATCCCCTTACGTCACACGTACTACGCACCAATTCAGTGGGACCGTCCGCAACTACATGGCAACCAAACGTATGCCGTATTCCCGTAGCATAAGGTCCTGAAACGCAGCAGCCCCATCAAGAGCGGGGGCTCCGAGGCGGAGGTCGTGTCGGACGGCGGCCAGGATCGGCAGGACTCGGGCGACAGCGTCAAGATAAAGATGGAAGCCGCCAGGGAGCAGCATAGAAGGAGATTGGCTAAAAAGGGTGAGCATTGTGTTGTATGTTAAATAGGCACTAACGCAACAGCAGCTTTTTTTTTTACTTCCGTGATATAATCCAGCCCTTGCTAAGGGTTTTCATTTTCGTAGGACTAAGGCTCGTCATCATCGAGGTTTCCCAATGGATGTAATGAAGTAATTAATTTGTGTATCAAAAAATATCACTATAGGGAAAGTAAAATTATCAGCTGGTGTTCCGGAAACATTGTAGATTATATAATTGTTTTTTTTTTTTATTACTAATGATGCCTGCGAGCCGCAGATTTTGCAAGGAGATTCTAATGTTTCATCACAGAGTTTACCGATGCTCAGTTGTGAATTGGGCGCAGTGACTAAATCGAGACAGTCGATCCGGTACCATCCTCTGAAAGTTGTAGCCCGATAGAAGCCTGCTTCCCTCAAAGAGACCGTGAATGTTGTGAAAATTTACCCCTTATATTCAAAAGAAACAGCATAAGATCAAAATTATGTACTTGGTAACCACGGTGTCTACTTTAGTGACAATAACGTGTTAATGTGAACTGTATATCCACCATACTGCACTGCCGTACAATAAACACATAGAGTTTGTTTTACCACGGTGTTGTACTTTACACGTTGTGTGCCGCAGCGTTCCCTCGGATGGACGCCGAGGGTAAGACGACCCTCTGCCTGGTCACCAACACCGTGGAGGGCACCGGGGAGGACAGGCCGCTCACCCTCGGCCGCTACGTGGGGAAGCTTACGCAAGGCACCGGAACATTGCACAGTGAGTCGAAGCTGAAGATACCGGTGAAGTGAAATATTGAATTTGGAATTTAGGTTTACATATGTATTTGGTTCCTTTTTATAGTTTTAATAATTTTACCAACAATTAAGTACACCGTTGTACATAGTAAATAATTTATTGTAATTTAGTATAATTCGATGTTAATTTTAATTAATTTGAGTTATAAGATTCTCCCTTCATCCTTACCTCCAAGTCAAACTCCATGTCAGTAATGTACCCGCCTGAAATTAGCCAAGGTCTTAGCGAACGGTCCCTCGTAGTGGGCCGGTACCGAGTTGCATGACGTGTTGTCCCCAGCGCCCCGCGAGGACCGGCGCAACCTGGCCAAGTGCGTCAAGCCGCTGCAGTACGGACCGTTCAGCTCGTACGCGCCCTCCTACGACGGGACCTTCGCCACGCTCACCAAGGACGAGTCGCACCTCATATACCACACGCTGCGTGAGTTGTCCTTAAGGCATATTTAAACTACACTCGAGTCATGTGGGTTTTTTCACCGGACTGCCGGATAAAACGGCAGTCGGGGAAGCAGAAGAAGATCTTGCCAGAGCAGAAATGGCCTTGTAGTTTGATGTTTTCTTTCCCCCCGATGACGTGGCTCTCAACTGTGCATCCACCTGTAATTTGATTATAATTACCTGTGAGCTCCACACGTTTACAAGGATGTGTTAAGATTACTAATTTGCATTCGACTTCGTTGGATGATTGATGGACTCGAACCCTCTGATAATTCTGACACGAACTAACTTCAACTCGCATCTTACTCAATTTGATAGGCCACAGCGAAGAAAGTGAACAGTACCTCCAGTCGCCACAAACTCCATCTCTCACTCTCCACAATATATCAGTTGTGTGAGAAGCCAAATTCCACTGACAACTTTGCTGCCAACTGCTTTAGGTGTTAGATGTAGCAGTAGATCACATTAACGAATGACACTTCATTGTGTTCCAGCTTCAGAAACGGGTCAGGGCAACGAGGAGTTGCTCCGTTTCGCGCCCGACTCGCCCTGGACGGCCATCTACGACATGGAGACGTTGTTCCCGGACAGGAAGCAGCAGCCCGAGCCAGCTTCGCCCAGGGAAGAAATGGTGAATGTCAATATGGCTACTTATTTTCGTTGTCGGTGGTCGACCACCCTGTGGTCCAGTTTGAGGTGACTGAGTGCAGCATGAGGGGTTTTGTTTGGATTCCCGGTCGGGGCAGACATTTATGTGACAGATAAATGTTTATTCTCGGGTTATGGATGCTTGTGTTGTTGTCTCATTTTTGCACATTCACACCGCCGGCCGGATTAGGCGTTTCTGAGATTGGCGCGCACAAACGCACAGACAATACAGACAAAAATTTTAAGAACTATTGATTTGGATTCTGTTGCGTTAATAAATGTCCATAATAGTAAATTTTCTCCTATATCCTTAATGTACAGAAAGCGACCACTTAGAATTTTATTATATGTATAGATGTAGTATATTTATTTTATTATTATATTTATTTATTTATCAACTTTTCAATACTGCAATAGGTACACGGCCAATCCTTGCAACCATATGGAACATCTGTTACAAACAGCTGATAAAATATAATTGACAGCACCAGTGCCCGCCTCCCCTCTGACTACTATACGATTCAAGTCGTTTATAAGTTTGATGCAGCAGCACACGTGCGATGAGAGTTGACAGAGTCATTTCTCCCTCGTTCCAGGACCTGTCCAAGGTGAAAATCGACCTGGAGCAGCTGCGCAACCTGTCCCAACTGGGGGTGGACGTGGACTTCCTCAACGACATGGAGGAGGACATCCTCGCCGCGCAGCACGACTACGGCATCTCCACCGCGCTCAAGCACACCTACGACCTGCTCGTCAAGCTCGAGAAGGAGCAGAGGGACCGGTGAGACCGATTCGGTTGTCGGTTCGTTATAACTAAGTGACATACGTGCCATTGGTATATTTATATATATTTATGTAATAAAACATCGACTGAGTCAACGACAGTTTTGAACAAGATACTTGTTTATGCAGGTGATTGAACAGCCTCAGTTGTTATGTTTGTAATTTTAGAAATGTGCAAGTTGACGTCATTCCGTGGAATACCAGAGATCACATGATTTTTACTTTCATGGTTTAGTTTTCAGTTGAAGAATATAGATCAATACATCATTATGCCATCTGGTACTTATCCGTTTTGACGCTGAACCATTCCCGTTCGGGATCACATTTATATTATATTATCTTATTGATATCTATAATACAGTAGAATTTTTCTTAATCACCGTTCGATTGTATTGATCGGCGTGCCGTGGCATTGTCTGGGGCTGGTTTTATGCAAACACACGGCGGTATATGGTTTAACTAGTGTCCTTTACGGTACCTCGGCCGCACAAGCGGCGCGCTGCAGGACAGGGGGTGTTCACAGACCGGTCCCTCGCCCCACCGACGGCGGCACTCACTCGCAACACATATGCGCAAGCGCACGCGGTTTATTATATTAATTTGGTATTCTATAAAAGGGAAATTACAGTACATATCGTGAAAAGAAAAGCAGTTTTCTTTAAGTCAAGACCCCCAGCTCACAACGGAGTGTTCCGACAGGCTGTCGGCGCCGCC